>BMAO01011006.1:0-398735 GCA_019973975.1 Trichonephila clavata
TCACATTGAGTATCAAAATGAAGTTCAGAAATGATCAGTATGAAAATACAGTTTTAAAACAAAATAAATCATAATGAAAATATAAAAGCATTTCAAATATGGGATATCACTAAAAATTTTACAATCACTTGATGACCCTCTCTCATCAGTGACTGCTACTGTTCAAGAAGCATTTTTCAACACTGAAAATGGTGTAAATTTCGTTCATTGGTAAATGTTCATAAAACTTTTAGATTTTAAAACATATTTATATATGGATGAGATTTTCCTGTATGATGGTCTGGATCTTTGTGGTGAAACTTCTATGAAGAAGAATTTATCAATATTTTCCTGATTTTTTCCATGACAATTAAGTACGGCCGATGGTCCGCTCTTTCTACTAGAGTAACTCTCCATAAAATTTACATTTACATCTTGTTTTCTTGATAGAAAACTATCCTATCAACTTACTGAAATATGTTTGCCCACGGTAAATTTACATTTGAATAGAGGTGATTAAGTTGTTGTGGCCGAAAAAATTACGAGGCTTGATCGTGATTATATCATTTACTTTAGCTTGCTCCTCGTACAGTGTCAAATACGAGAGCGGGCATTTTTCAAATATGAAGATTTCATATACAGGGGAAAAAGAATTATACAAAATACAGTCCCGTCTTTTGGCGGAGTGAATAATTATTATCTATAGAAATGGCATCATAGTTTATGGAATATAATCCGATTAGAAGGGCCGCTGGGAAAACAATTAATTATTTTGTATTTCTTGAATCGCCAATAAATCTATCAAAAATTCAAGGTCCAAGGAATCAGTAATAAATATACCAATACAAAGTTTTTAATGCTATAGAAAAAGATAAAATGGAGACGCGTATCGAAATAGGATATTAGGATTTATGAATTAGATGTTATAAATAACATTGATTCGAAAAATAAGTAGATATCAATTTAAGTAATTGTAAATAGTATATATATATATGAGTGTTGAGAAATAGACTCACTCTTCCTAATTGCAAAATATTGGGCCAACAAACTAAAAATTTAGCAACAGGGGTCACTTCGACTTCCAAGGGCGACCATATAGGTGACGAAAATCCAGTTTTTGAACTATTAGATCTACGGATCTGAAATTTGGCTAGTTAGTGTCTTTTGTTAAGTAGAAATCCGCTATGAGCGAGTTATTCTAAAATCGACTCTCAAGGAGGAAGTGACAATAGGACAATAAAGACGTAAGGACAATACGAATTTTTCTCAATACAATAAAAACTTTAATTCATTGCTTAAAATTAATGTATAGTTACCCAATACCATCAGCGAAATGGATGGATTTTGGCTAATAATTTTACATTTCTTTTAAAATTACCTTATTTTTAAAAAAGTATTATTCTTTTTGCTAGCAAATTTCCTCAAAACCAAAGAATAATTTCCTAAATCTTTTAGTGCATCAAAACTTTTATAATATAATTCAATACAACTGTAATATAATGCGTTCCATGCATTTTCTTTTTCAATTTCAACTATTTTTTTTCTAAAGAATTGAATTTATTTTAAAGAATTCCAGAACGTTCTTACAAAATATGTACCGTAATACACAAAACAATACTTTCTCAGAAGATTAAAGTTTATTCTGGCGCATTTCATACCCGTACAAATTTTCCCAGCGATATTACTTTCATCCAGCAATGGAAGCAACAAACACAAATCTTTAAACCCTAAGTTCAGCCACTTTTATAATTTCTTCCTTTTAACTCGATATTTCTGGAATTCAGGAACCCGAGTAACTGTTTCCGATTCCATTGGAGTAAACCACTTGTAGTGGGAAAAAAAAGAAAGAAGGGAAGGATCCAGTAACTTTTTGGAAATACATTATGTGCCAGACCTATAAGGAATGGTTATCGGATTGCTATTTTTCCCAATGGTGCGGTCAGCATTGAATTATTTATTGGGGGAAGAAATAGTTCTGCTTTTATTACCTATACAATTTCTCTTGGGAATTTTTTCTGTCTTACGATTTATCATAATGTTTCGGTGGAGAGAAAAAATATTTCACTTTCCTGGAGGCTGGGTTATTTATTTTTTTCCTCTTTTTTCCAAAAAACAAAATAAAAAAAGGACAAAAATCCAGAGCCATTTCCGGATATCCTGAAATGGTTTGTATTCTGTGATTACCACACAAGAGTATGAAATTTTCTTTATGTGCGGTATATGAATCACATAGTGGAAATCTATGAGTGTTAGTTAAGAATAAAATGGCTGACAATCCTTTTTTTATGTAGTTATTTTTCTTCGGTAAATGTTCTATTTATTTATTACTTATTTTGATTTTGAGATAAAACAAGATCGTGATTTTTTTACTCAATTTTCTAGTTATTTTATATCATTCTTATTCGACAACACGTACTTTAAAAACTCATTTCTGATTTATGTAGTGCGTTTTCCTGGATTAGAAGTCTGAACAGAAAGTCATTGATTATTAAAGTTTTCTCCAGAGATATGGTGTTTTATCAAATCAACAATCCTGACAGATAGTTGCTTTCTCTTTCTATCCCTGGTTTTGGAGGTTTTAAGAAATATGCGTCTGGATTTCCAGACAGCGCATAGGTATAATTTTCAATATTTAAATTTTTCTTATGTTCTTTACGCTCTCGGTAGTTCCAGCAGACTGGTAAATATATGATCGTGAATTCGTAATTTGCTTCGTTTTTCAATACTTCTGTTCCATGTCATTTTCTAAATGGCATTATATATCTTCGTCCGATATTAGTGGTTAGATTGATCGGCTTAAAATATATCTCCCCAATCTTTTTTTATACATTTTGTGGTATTGCTACCGGTTTATATTTCTGATTGATACAAATTATCGGTGATGATGTTTAAAATTGATTTTCTTCTTATACATCATTAAGTAATTAATTAAGAAATAAGACGTAAATCATTAAAAAATAATATCTATTTTTGTACAAAAAATTGAAAATATTACAATATTTACAATGCTAAACTCCCCCCCCCCCGAAATATAAGAAGTTCGTAAAGGTTGTGTATATTCATCAAACATTGGAGGGGGAAAAAGACATCTATTATTATAATACAACTGTACACAACTGTGCGATTTCGTAAGCCATTGATTCAAATAATATCTATATTATTACTTGGAACTTCCATTGTACTAAGTTCATGCGTTATATAATACGTTTCTGTAATAGAAGATTAATTTGTAAGCGGTCAAATTTTCTTTTTAATTATATACATTTCTAAATTTGCAAAATCTTATATCGTTTGGTCAAATAAAAAACTTTTAAAGATTTCTTATTAATTATAAATCTATTTTATCGTTAAAAATCAGTACAAGTATTTTAAGCCAATTTCTCACAATTGTAAGTCTTAAAACATTCTATTAAATTAGTATCCAGGATTAACTCGTATTAACAAAAATAATACGCTTTCATAATTCAGCACGTTGATGATTCTTTGTGTGTGTTTATACAAACAAATAGATGAATTTAAAATTTAAGTTGAAAGTTGGCTATTTTTTAAATTTATTTTGCGGCTAATTGATAGGAAAAAAATGAACTATTTTTGCCAAATAACTATAATGCGGCTTCTTAAATTCTTCATGCAAAGTTATTAAATTTCATTAATTCAAAATCCTCTATGCATTTTTGGTTAATTATTTGCTGCTGCAGTACCTATTAAAATTATCCTGACTTTTTAAACATGAATAAAGAGAAAAAATTGCAAAAAAAAAAAGAAAAAAGACAAATCGAAAGTTTATTTAAAAAGAGAAAATAATAAAATAATTAATTGGATTTGATACATCAATTAATTGGCGTGTATATGCATGTAAAATATCCTTCCGTTTTATTTAGTGAAATATTTCTTTTCTTTAATAAAAAAAATCTTTAATTTTTTTTTTACATTTAATCAAATTTAATACAATTTAATAAAATTTCTCATTAAATATGTGATAATAATTTTTAATCCAATCATTATCACCAAAATTATAACTTTGATTAAATTTTATGCATTTTTAAGAACATAAATCTGAAATCAAAACCTAGATGTCTAAATATGTTCTAAAATAATATAGAAATAAGGAAATTCAATTTTTAAAATTCAATTGTGTGAAATGTATGTCGCAGATGATGTTCAGTTAAGAATATTATTTTATAAATTTTATAAAGCTTATATAAAAGGTATGAAACCTCTTAAAACTAAATCTGAAAAATTACTTTCAAAGCACAGATTCATACATGTTAACTTTATGTTTATAATAGGTGTTAATAATGAACAATGATTGTGGCTCATAAATGATTTTACTTAAATTGAGGAAGAACTTGGAAAATATTAGTGTTCCTATAGATATTATTGCTTACTCATTATATAAATCTTTAATGAAATGAAATCTAAAATTAACACTCTTTTATAATATATTAACTCGTTCAGTACATCTTTATCTGAAACAAATGCGTATCGATTAAACTAGAAAGCGTTTTTGAAAATAACAATGGTTTTTTTTAATACACTTCCAAAAATTTATTTTTAAAACACAATAATTAAAGCATAATTTTTAGACACACACAAAAAGTTATATTTTAAGCAGCCGACTATTTTTAAAGAAGGATTATCAACAGAAGATTTAATTTTATTTAGCACTACACAGTTACATACATATGTTTTCGAACGTTTAACTTTGTCTGAAAACAAATCCTGCTAACCTTAGTTCTGTGTAACAGAGAACAATGCTTTAGAAAATAAAAATAAAAATTAAGGTAGCAAAGGATAAAAGAGCACATTCAGATGACTGTATTTTGTCTGCGATATTAATCAATAAAGTCTGAAACAGATTGCTTTGCCTCAATTAATGTAATTAAAGGAAGATATAGTTGTAAATCGGTCTTTTGTGTGCAAGTGGGTTAACAGAATTTAGTGAATTATTGGAATTCAGTCTGTAAAACAATTAGAGAGTTTCCTAAATAAACTCAATTAAATTCTAATAGGTATTATACTCCTTTGAAATAAAAGAGTAATTCTTAGACAAATTGTGCAGCATTGGTTTCATTAGTTGAATAACTTACGCAATTACAATTAACTTAAGATAAAAGAGTATGGAATTTATCTTTGAAGGGTCATGTATTTTTGTTTCCACTTTAAGTATTGTCCTTTTCTATAACTTTTATTCAGATTGCGATATAGGGAATATAATCATAACTAAATAATTCTAATCGATTTCGTAAGGATTATTGAATGGGATGTCAGCCCTGTTTTGTGTTGCTTGCACTGTGTACAAAAAAACATAAAATCAAAATTCGTTTTATTTACCAAAACATATAAAAACACAGCCACTAAAATTTCCATAGTCGCTATAAGATAAATCTGCAACAACAAATTTAAATAAGAAATCTGTCTGGGTTTTAGAAAATGCAGAGTGACAAAGTACATATGCCAGTGCTTCTCTAACTTTCAAAACTCTCGAACCAAATTCCAATCATAAATTTCGTGAATATTTATTTATTATTGGATGCAATAAAAATGTATTCTGACGATAAAGCTACAATAATACTTTAATTATAAACCCTACATAGTATCAAAAATAAGTATTAAATTTTGTATATTGTAAGCTCAAGAAAAGTACTGGTATTAATTAAACTTTATTTTTTAAAATTTTTTATTGATAAATTAATTACTAAAACATTGTGCAGTACTGATATATTTATAATTATGTTATATGTCAGTGTAAATGTGTATTTATTTTTTATTATGTCAGAATGTATTTTGTTTTGCTTCTGTTTAGTAAATTAATACTTATTTTAAATATTTTATTTTCGACTTTTCTATATGCTCGCTCCCCCCTACATAGTGAGATCATGCCCCCTAAGAGACGCGTTCCACAGTTTGACATACGGTATAATTCATAGTATTGAATCTAAATTTTGTATTAAAATTTCTGAAGAATATGCCGTAAAAGTTAAGACGTACAGATATTTTAATTCTTAATTCCCCGTTCCTCAACAAAAGAGATTTCTCTTTTCTTTAGATAACTAACAATGAACTAAATAGATTTAGTTAATCTGTTAAGAACTAAATAGATTTAGTTCTTAACAGATTAGAACTATTTTATATATTTACTACGAATATGTACACATGCATATGCATATGTTGAGAGAGAAACGGGAGAGACGCCACGCCATTTTCCGTGCAATAACACTCTATTCATGGGAAAATTGAGTTTTACAGCGTTCACTTCCCAGCGTAAAACTTGAAATATAAGTTGATGGTAACTTTTAGAAAATGTTAGCAGCGTTACTCGATCAGTGACATTATCGTCTTTGGTGACAAATTTGGCGAAAAAACTGACTTTGACAAGGAATCATTGCGGAAACTCAAGAACCGACTGTTCTAGAATTTACCATGGGGTAAGCTTTATTAAGCTATTTGGAACAAAACTGAAGTGTTCAGAAGACAGTTCAGTTGTGTTTAGAACATTTTACGTGAATATTGCGATGAGAGAAAGACTGTGTGAATCCTTTTTAATTCCTTGTTTTTTTAAGAAAAAAGGAAAGACAAAATATAATAAGTGCTCTTTGTGGGAGTCCGTATTTTCTAAAATCTGCAACCCCTTTTCAATCAAACTAAAGCTGTCTGTCAAATTCTTAGCATCATTCGGGGTCTAGAGACTCAAGTTCTTCTATATCTTGCTCATGCATTTCTATGAACTCGACAACTATCGGCTCATGATAGTGTGAATCCAGAAGTTCTAGAGCGTCATTACTATCAACTTCTAAATTTATTTGCCGGGCAAGATCGAGAACCTTTTCAATCAAATTACCAATTTCATCAGGCTATGTTACTGATTCCGCATGAGTTTCAGTGATGAAAAAAGAAGTAAACTATTGAGTTGTGCAGATCACAAATGAGATAAATCAACGAGATTAGAAAATCACTTAACTCCGATTTCACATAAGTCGTGGTAACGTAAGTAGAGATATTACTTATTTATTTGTGCATATATGTGGATTTGTCTTTGTGCAGTCATCTGCTATATGTATATATATTTGTTCCTTAACAACTTTATTAATTTTCAAATAATTCTGCATCTAGTTTGATACAGGTGAATTCTCAACTATAAGAATGTACTTTAATAGGAAAAGAAATTATTCCTAGAGTCATGGAATAAAAGTAATGATACATTCTGATTAATTAATCATTTAATAAAAATATTCATTTTGTCAATATTAGGTGAACAGTCATTTATGTGAACAAGTTGCACGTGTGCAAATATCAGAAACCTGGAAGTCTAATGCCTTTATTTTATTTCATCAAAAAAAAAACATTTTGCAGTGAGAGTTAGGGAGAAGAAAATATTTTTACGAAAGATGTATTTTAAAAAAAATAAATTATAAAAGTCTTAAAAAATTGCATTTAAAGAGCACCTCTAATATTTTTACAACTCCATAATTTCTCAAAGGCGAATTTATGACGAAAACAGAATAAGAATACGCAAAAGAAGAGTTTCGCTCGCTCTTTACTGGTGATTTATTTTCGATTCCGATAACAAGTAAGCTAACCACGTCGTTATAACACCTCAACGGGCCATTCCGATGCGACGTTTTTGCCGTCGTAAACACCAGAAAATAACGGGAAAAGGAAAGAAAAAAAAGAGCACACCTCCTCCATTTCCTCATGCATCAACTACTATCCACAAGAAATAAAGAATTCCTCTTGGGGAAAAAAAAGAAAGAACTAAATAAAACAAAAAGAGAAGGGAGGAATAGAAGGGCCTTAACTCTTACTCTCTGGGAAGAAGTCCCTTTGATTCAAAAGCGCATTTCTAGCAGATGTGTGTGCAAGCAAAAAGCCAAAAACATGAACAATAAAGAAGAAAAAAACTAAAAGGATGAGATCAGGTGGCAAACTAGCTACACTCAAGAAACCAAGGAGGAAAAGTATAAGAAAAAATAAGTAAAGGAGAGAGAGCGAAGGAAAGGGCAAAATAAAGAACAGCAAGCAAAGGGGTGGGGCAAAAGTCCCCTCATTACACTACCACCCCTCTCTAGCAGAGGGTCTCCATAACACCAAGTCGACCGTTGTTCTGGAGATACGTGAGAAGGATCTTGAAGAAGGGGTTCTTCTTAATCGATGGGATGTTTACAGAGGAATGAAAGACAATTCATACAAAAAAGTGAACAAAAGGCCTAAGGGGACGCTGAAAAGGAGGTAAAAGAATTTTTACACTAGACACCTCCTCGGAATAGCAAATGAGGCGATGGTTTCGAGCAAAAGTTATGCCCGCTGAAAAATTTCACTGCCTCACTGAATCGCAAAGTGGGGTTGAGGGAAAAAAATTTCCCCCTTTTTACGAATTCTTTTCCTCTATCTTCTTTTTTTATGTGTTCTTTTCCTCTTCTTTTTAACTCATTTGTTCTTTGGCATCTTTCTTCTTTCTGGGTCAAATCAGGAGTGGCGAATTTCGGTAATGATATATCGGAGAATGTAGAATGAGGGGTGTATGCACAGACGATGTAAAAAAAGAAGGGAGTGGAAATAACAAAAAATCGTCTGAGAGTGCTTGCCGAATTTTAAAGTGGTGTTTAGTTTGCAAATCAGCTAGAGTAAGAGAAGAGTCGGGATAACGGAAATTATAATGTTAACATTTTTCTTTTGTTTACTCTACCGAGTGGAGAGAATTTCTAACAACTTTAAATCTTATTATTCGCTGAATTAAAGTTTTCTGTGCTTTGACCGTGAATTTTTTTTCTGGTAAATTGAAAGAAAAATGTACAGCGATTAAAATAAATGTTGAACTTATCCACACATTTCTTTTTTTATTATTTAAAACAAAAGAAAAAAAATGGCCAGATGTAAAATTTGAGGGCATGTTTGGAGACTTTCGAAAAAGTTATTTTTGATTCACTTGATAATATAAAATAGCAATCAGATTTAAATATAAATAAGGGTAGTGAAAATAATAATTCCTATTTTATTTATTTATCCGACGCTCGTGCGTAGCTTCATGACCATTTGACGCTGAGCCTCCCAGTACCGAATGACGATGTTGTCAGTCGGGTATTGCTTCTCTTGGCGCAGTACACATAATGATACACATAAAGAATTTTAGTGGCCATCTTGAGAAATGTTGCGTTGAAGTACATGTTTCACATGGATGTTCTCTTTGGGTGACCGAATGATACAACATCCCCACAACATGAATACACTTGGGCTGTGCAGGCATATTTAGACAGTATATGTCGTTTTTTCACGGAAAACATCTACACTGTGAATGAAATCCGTTAGAATACGAAACATCGCGTTGAAGAAAGATACGTTTTTTCTATTTTAAAGCCTCACAAGTCACTGCACATTATATCCAAGTTTTGGTCTCACTGAGAAGGTTCGCATCGTTACATTAATTTTTTTAACAGTTATATTACTTGTCTCTGGTATTCTCCAAAAACTTGTCAAAGTGTTGTTCACATATACCTAATAGGTCCATACTGTGTAAGCTTTGAAAATGAATACTGCCAGGGATATGAGAATAAGTGTCCGTAAAAAATCATAAAGTATGAAAACGAGTCTTAGAAATAACATAAACCTAAAAGCATTTGAATAAATTCCAAACAAAGTAGCTGTTAGTGAGAATAAAAATTAAGTATAGTAAGCTATTTAACATACAACTCATTGCAAATGGACGTCTTAAGAAATTTAGTATGACTCCTTAAATATATATCTGAATTATTGATTTAAGATATTGCTTTGATTAGTATCAAAACAATATCTTTGAAAACTTAACTTATATAAACACCAAATAATTTAAAGCACATTTTATTATTGTATGAATTATTAGTTGTATTCATATTTTAATTGACTAAATAATAAATACGTTATAAATATTAAGAACAGATCAATAGTTATAAAAAAACATTGCGTTAAAATCCGGTGTTTAACACACACTTTGAACACTAAAAATAGATAAAAGTTGTTAAGTGTTATACATCGGGTATAAAAATGAGTGCTTTAAAAAAATGCTAAGAATACAAAAAATTAAACCTCCGTATATATCGAAATACTGCTTATTTAAAAGAAATAGCATTCACACACATTTTGAACTTAAAGTTTATAGATCTAAAAATGTACTATTTTTTCCAAGGCTTGGGATAATACCTCGAATAAATGATTGAAAAATGTAAGAGCATTGCTCACCTACATTTTAGTCACCTTCGCAAAAATGAGGTGCTAGTAATACCTCGAATATACCGACAAACAAATTAAAAATTGCATGTTATACAGCGGTATATTGAAAGCATAGTTATAAAGCGGTGCAAATTATACACCGGATTTACGGTATATAAGATAGATTTGCTCGTTTTATGCTATGTAGTGTGGATTATCTAATAACACTACTACACTATCTGGCCAAAAGTATCCAGACACACCTTAAAAAAGTGGTTCTGGCGAGTGACGCAATTTTATACGCAATTGAAAGCTATAAAAGTGTTGGTAGTGGTTTGTCAGATTGTATTTATGCGTTTGTGAGGCAATGAGTAAGTCAAAGGAGCTTAGTGAGTTTAATCGTGGCAGTATAGTGGGATGCCACCTTTGTGGGAAATCAGTTCGTGAGATTGCGGACATTCTACAGAAGCCTAAATCCACTTTGAGTCATGTAATTGTGAAGTGGAACGTCGAGGCAGTGAAACGGCAGAAAAACGAACCGGTAGGCCGAAAATACTTGGTGAACGCAGCCGCAGAACCGTGAAAAGAGTAGTGAAACAAAATCGCAAGTCCTCGTTGGTGGAAATTTATCAGGAGTTCCAAAGTTCATCAGGAATTAGTGTTAGCAGTTGGACTGTCCGTCGAGAGTTAAAAAACTTGGGATTCCATAGTCGTGCAGCCGCTCACAGGCCAAACATCATTCCACAGAATACGAAGCATCGATTGCAATAGTGTAGAGCCCACCGTCATTGGACTGTGGACATGTGGAAAATTATTCTTTGGAGTGATGAATCTCGCTTTACAGTCTGGCAGTCGGATGGACGCGTCTGGGTTTGGCGTATGCCCGGCGAACGGTTCTTTAGTGACTGCATTGTGCCGGCTGTTAAGTTTGGTGGTGGAAGCATAATGGTGTGGGAGTGTTTCTAATGTTTTGATCTGGGTCCGTTAGTTCCTGTGATTGGAAATATGGATCCTGAGATGTATGGGGACATTTTGGACATTGCGACTCTCCCAACTCGATGGCAATATTTCGGGGAAGGCCCATTTCTCTTCCAGCAGCATAACTGCTCCATTCACACATCGAGGCATGCACAGACGTGGTTTGATGAAATGGGTGTTCAAAAACTAGACTGGCCTTCTCAGAACACCGATCTAAATCCCATAAAATACCTTTGGGACGAATTAGATCGCAGATTACGTAGCCGGCCAAATCGACCATCCTCACTGCAAGCACTCACTTCAGCTGTGATGGACGCCTGGAATGCAATTTCTAAGGTCGCCTATCAAAAATTGGGGGAAAGTCTTCCCAAACTTTAACAGGCTGTCATCCATACAAAAGGGGGACCAACATCATATTTATATGTGCCTCAGGATGCTCTAAGTCCATACCACTGGGTGTCCGGATACTTTTGGCCAGATAGTTTATTATTATAAAAAGTGCGTTTATATTTTAGAAAAATGGTTTTTGCAACATATATCTCAAAGATTTTAAACTTTAATTTGTTGTTATATATTTACTTTATATTTCCTATAGTTTTTCTATCGTTGAATGAATAAACTGTAGTTTAGAGCAATTTTCATTAATTTCTAAGGAAAAAAATAAGGGCTACGTAACATTTAGTACAAGGGTGGCCAACGTACGTCTCACACCGAATAATTTTGTAAGCCACGAGATTCATTACAATTTTACAAATTGCGATTGTTTTGTGCATTATTTTGTTTTGCATTTAGTGTAGTGTTTTGTAACAAATGTGCATATCTATAACAGTTTCTACTTTATTACGTTGCTTCTGTTTTTATACATAGGTAGAAATGAGCAGAATTGCATTGCGGCTATCCCCCATGCATCACGCTTGATTCCTGTAATGTTATCGCACTGCCTGTTTCTATAGCCATTATATTGGATCATTGCATTTTTATTATATTATATCTGTTTCTATACAGGAAAAATAATGAAAACAATAATAATAATTAATTCCGTGTTAAATTTTTACTTCAATAAATGTTTGTAATCGGTTCAAATATAATAAATATATATATGTAATATTCCCATTAATATAATCCATTTTAATATCTTTTAATAACCTATGGTCCATCCCTTCAGGACCCACGTTTGATTAATAAACCTTCTAGTCACCTAACGGGAGTATTTTTAACTACATCTATCCACCCACTCAGATCATGTGATTTGTGAGCCGCCTATATATACACCGAGATTCCTGTGACCGGCCCTCTTTCTCTTCTGCAATTGTCTGCCTTCAACATGTAGCCGGCTGCAGCTCATTGCGCATTCGTTTTCTTTTTTATGTATTATGTCGTTCATTCCTGCTTTATGTTTAACATGCTTATATGTGTTCAAGATGTGGAATAAAACAATTTAAATAATCACAGGACTGCCTTACCAATCTCATTCAACGGAAACATCATTCATCATAAATAATGATCTAATTAAGGAATCGTTTACACTCGCCGAATAAGTAAATTCTAATTATATATATATATATATGGGAATTTCCACACAGACGGCACTCTAGAGGGCGCTGGCGACGCGAGCCACCAGCAGCGAGCGAACTAAACAGAGAGAGATTAGCGAGCGAGCGATCTCGACGATCAGGTCACAGAGACAACGCTGCAGATAAGAAAAGCAATCGGGAACCAACTGGCCGAGGAGGGACCAGCTCTAATCGAAACTAGAAGTGGTGTGACCAGAAGGTCGCCCATGCTTCACATGAACTACGTGTGTTACCATTGTGAACTGAGAACCATTGTGTATGAAAAGAGAGAAAGAGACTGAGGTTCACGAGCAAGCGTTCCCGTCGTCGATAAATCCTAGAACTCTATTTGTTAGAAATTAGCTACTTGTCTTTAATTAATAATTGTTAAGTTTTGAATAAATTAGTAGAAAGAAAAAAGCTTTAGCCCCTTGTTGTCTCCCATATATATATATATACATATATATACACACATATATATATATAAGACCTACACGGGATTATAATGTTTTTTGCAAACGGCCTTCAAGATCTTTCGGATTCGCCACCCCTGACACTCCTGAGATCTAGTCCATTTCTTACCTCATTTTAATGTTATAATTTCGCATGGCTTTTTCATTTAGTAATTATTTTATTAACACATATATCAAATCATTTTCAAACAAACTTTTAATTCTTAATTATTCTAATGAAGTAAATTAAATTGAAGTTATGCTCATTTAAACTTATTATACATACGGAATTACAGTTTGTCATGGTAAACATAAAAACCATTTTTTTATTTTCTTTTGCTCTCTATTTATTGCATACTTTAATTTAACTAAAAAGATTCGTTGTAAAATCTATGTTCTAATAATTATACTTTCCAACCTTTGCGTGCACATAATAGGAACTTGCTGAAAAAACAACTTTTTATACCATTTCAGCATTTCACATTCAGAATGGCTTGCAAAAAAAGTTATTAGTTTATTCAAATCTTTTTTTTCCCTTTAATTCTTTGAAATAGTATTTAAAAAAAAACCTAATTAATTTTTTTCTACAAGATACCGGTGACAAATTGAACAGTTTTTCTCTGTAAAATACTGTCTATAATTAGGATTGAAGAGAGAAATCTCAAAGTAAGCTTTTAGATTTTAACGGCATCTTTTTTCCTTTTCCTCTTTGAAGAAATCAGATTATAGATGTTATGCAAAGAGGAGAAAAAGAAGGTATAAAGGTAAAACCTATTAATGTCTCAAAAAAGAAGAGTCGTCGTGTGAGGAAGACTGACTCTAAGGAGAATAATAAGAATGAAGAAAAAGAAATGCTTTTTGGAATAAAAACTAATGATGCAGAGAGTCTGGAACAGAATCCTCACTAAGTATAGTAAAAAAAAAAATTGACATAAGTACATTTAATTAACTTACAGATATTTTATAGAGAAGTCACTTAATGCTCTTATGTAGTCGTAGTGTTTAATGCTTATTAAATAAATGTTTACATTGTTATTAGTCTTCGAAAGTAGAATCTAAATTTTTTTTAAAAAAATGTTTAAATGATTTGCGTGTAATGTATTTTTTTCATAATTGGTAATCCTATTTTAAAGAAGTTTTAAGTAACTTATTTGTATTTAATAAAAATAAAACCTTATAAACGAAAAAAAATAATTTTTGTAATAAAGTCGAAATGCTTACAAAGTAAAAAAAAAAATATGACGCATCATTACTTCAATATTCTTTTTTAAACTAATTTATTTTACTTAGAATTAATCATATTGAATATGGAATCAATTTGTTATACATTGAATTTCACCAAAATGTCTGGAATATGCTGTTGTTACATATGCCACCTGTCTGACATAGGCAGATCGAGGCCCACGAAGTTCATCATGGCAACGGGCTAGATCTACGCCTGCCGTTTAGCCTAAGCTTTGAGCCCCCCATGAAGGTAACCTTATGATATTGCTCGGTACAACAAGACAGATGGCGACACCATTCGGACCCACTGATTTAACGAACACTTACTCCGTGTGTACTCGGAGGGTATTTGGTGACATCGGGAATCGCACCCAAGCCATCCGATCTCGAGTCCGATGCTCTAACCACTAGGCTAAATTCAGCCCATGAGTGGAATATCTGCAATATAAATTTAGACTCACACTCATGTACACGCATATATTTTAAAGAAATCTATCTTACAGCATTCTTTGTGGCCACGGTAGCCAAGTGGTCTAGGCATCTGATCATGGCTAGCGTGTTATGCGTTCAATCTCAGTACCACTGAAGACCCGCCGTGTAAGGGAGCGATGCACGATAAATCTTTTGAGAGCTCAGACGTCCTCCCGGTGGTGTTGCGTGGTAGTTAGGAGAGGGGGTGCCACCTCAGGTGTCGTCCGCGTCACTTGACCTTGGTTCAAAATCCTCGGATTGTCGCCAAAAAGCCCTCATGTAGTTGCACAATGCGACCTTAATATTCATTCACTCACTTAAAGCATTCTTATCAATAACCGAAATAGATTATCATAACATAATTATTGAGTATTAGTAAGGACATTTTTGCGAAAACAAAATTAATACCTAAATAAAAAGTGTTGAGATGAAAATTCCGCAAACATATTAACTGTGAGATACTTTGCTAATAATACAGATCTAATGTATTTACTCAACGTATTTTATGATTGGATTAGCAATGCAGTTTCTTCTATATATAGAGAGAGAAATGTAAAAGAACAATTTTATTTTTAAGAACACAAATATAACTTGCAGACTAGTTTATTTTTTTACTTCAGTTTTTATGAATTTTACTGAATGTTCCTGATATAACTCCACACAACTCTTTGTAAGAATTCAATTCTCAAATATACCATGCTAAACTATTATAGAGTAATAAGAAAATAACAAAAATATTTAGAACCTGTAGAAGTGGGAAACTTACTATAAAAAATTTTAAGAAATTCGTAGAATTTAGAATTTTACTATTAATTCAACGGTTATTACCATTTAGGATTTATATAAATAAAAACGTTATTTAACCATTTTGCACTTAGAGATCAGTTTATTTAAATTTCACGCATTGATTTTTTTTACATAAGTGAATATAATAAATTAACTTTATTACTTTTATGTGGCATATATAATGAATACATATATTTGCTTTTAATGCGTTGTTAAATTAATTTTTACACTTTGTACATTTTTGAACCCAAAATCACCATAAATAAGTTTGTTATGTTATGTGAGAATTCAGCCGGTATTATACATTTATCTGATATAATTATTTTTGAGGAACTGTATTTAATTTATACTTGTATTTTGTATAAATCAGTACACCCATTTATCAACCAAAGAAAATTCAGTAAATTCAAAGTTTAGATTAACTTAGATTTTTTGTAGTCGTTAGTTAATTAATCTATTGAATGAGCGTTAGTTGGGTTACACAAATCAATTAATCAAAAGGTATCCAAAAGAAAGGGTTACTTTTTTAGTACAAAAAGCTCAGTATTCAAACAAATCTAAATATTAATATTATATTCAAACAATGGGCAAAATGATCAAGTAATGATTTCATTTATTTATTCTTTTTGTATGTATATATATAATATATTAAACAATTGCAGAAGACGAATGATAGTATTGACCCTGGAAAACATATAATGAAAACCGGTAAAATGTGGAAAATTGAATAATTGCGAGACACACACAGGAAGAAGGGTTTCGAAATTGAGGATTTTTTTATTTAAATAAATCTTTATCAGCTTATGGCATTGATAAGATATATACAGGATTTGACGCGAGTGGACGGATGTTAAAGCAAAAGAAAGTTTTAGTTAATGAACGCAAAATGTTAAGTAATTTTACCCCATATCATTTAGATGATTTTATGCATCTACTGATGATTAAAAACGTTGAAAAAGGACGAAAAACAACAAAAATTTCCAACCATTTCGATGCCAGCCACATATAGCCGTTCTGCCCGATTATGGAAAACATTTCAAAACCCTGGAATTTGTGGAAAAAAGCACAGGGGAATCATCTTTTATGACTTAACTGTCCTGCTACTGGTTAGCCGATGTTTTAAAAAACGGTAATGGTACGTTTGAGAGAAAGAGAACCTCACGCCCTGACATCTATCGAGAGCGTTATGTTATATAATACATTCTTTAACGTAAGAATCGTTTAAGAATCGCAGCAATCTTTAGTAAGCCAACTAGGACTGGACATTCATATTCTTCTCCTGTGAAGGTAATTTCAAGAATAAGTCTGATTGCTGGCGACAACTTATCTGGGGTGAGAGTGGTACCGTTTATCTATTAGGGAATATTCGGGAAAATATTTGTTATGGTCCAGAATCGTAATCAAAGGGCATTATGGCCCTTACATGCTCTTGAAACTAGGACTTTGACCAGCCAATGATACATTAATGCAGGTCTGTTATCTTCAGTTCATCTTTTTTGTGATACGGTCGTGGCAAAATTGATTAATAGATAACATCGTAACAAGTCTTCAACAAGACACTGTTAATAATTATCTAAACAGTGAATATATATTCAACGTCTCTTATAACTAGCACGTTCTCCTGATCTAAAACGCATCAAAAATGTTTATATTACTTTCGGGAGGTAGCATGCAACTTGGCAATATTTCTAGTAGCAATGAGAGCCTCATTCAAGCACTAAAGTAGGATTACGTAATATAAATTGCCTTAGCAATTCTACCCCATCCTTTATTAAAAATTTTCTAAATGTCACCAGAGTTGTTAATTAGAATTTCTCTGTGAACTTTATGATGTGATCATCTTTATCTTATATTAACTTTCAAAGTCTTTCATATTTCAGAGCACATATAATTATCTTATAATACATTGAAACTATATCAATATTCGTTTTTTAAAATTTTTTTTTTTACCTCTGATCCTTCAACACTTTTTTTTTCTATTTTATATAGTCATTTGTGATCTGTCCTTAGAAATTATCTCCCAGCAGAATATAAATATGTATATATACATGACATTTACATATAAATACATAAATATAAAAATCAATTCCTTATATCACGTATAATTCATTTAAAACACCTGCATATAATATATAAAAATAAACATATAGTCAAAATTCTCTACTAAAGAGAGATGGATATTTAATAATCGAAACTGGAAAAAATTGAAATTACATCATAAATAGACAATATATTTTAGAAAGGTTATAAGAAATTAAAAATAATAAAGTTATAAATTAAAAAATATGGATGCTACACTATTATAGACATTGCTGACTTAAGACAGCTCTTATATATATAATAATTTATTTAAAAGTGGGGCTGAACATGTTTTTTGGCCAACCAACCTTAAGAATTTTTTAAAAAATGGTAGAATTTAAACAATATTAAAATATTCAGAGATATTATCGTAAAATATCTACATAGTTTGGTTTAATGCGAATGAGAGAATTATATTTTATTTAATATAAATATTGTTTTCTATTTTACTCACGAATTCATTCTAAATCATTGACAAAGGGTAATTAATTTTCAGTTTTAAGCATTAATTGAAACGCGAGTAAGAGTATAATAAAGCACATCCGAAAAAGTGACGGATAGCATTTACTTAAGCGAAAATTTGTCAGAGAACATCTCGATTTACACTAGGAAAGTCCATGAAGTATTTTATTTTTACTCCGTTGACTACGATGAATAATGATGATTACCTAAGCAGTTCCGGTACCTTGAATAGCTTACAACTGGACGTTACTGGAGAAAATGTGAACCGGCATTAAAAGCTGTTTTGTTCTTTTTTAACCGAATATATTGTTGGTGTATTGTGTATTTTTATTTTCATTAGATACATCAATCAATTTCTGAGATAATTCTAGTAAGTTTTATTTGATTGCTTTGCTTTGTTGTTCAAGTAAAGAAAAATAAGAATTAATTTACTATTTTAGTTTAGAGCCGCTTTGGCTCAATGATTAATGTTAGATGTTTCGAATAGGAAAATTGTTCAAGTACAGTAGCGGTTGAAGATTTGATTCAACTAATGATCGTTTTCTTTTTCTGTGAATGTATGGGTTATGTAAATTAATGGAAAATGAAGTATTTGAATCCATTTAAGTAAAAAAAAAATCACTATGTAAATATTACGTAAAATTTATAAGAACAAGTTGAATTCTAGTATTATCCACTCCCTTTTATGTGCAATATGTTCTAAATTACAATAGCAATCTCTTCCTGCCCTTATATAGTTACATTTATAACATTAAATGAAATCATATAAATTGGAACTCACTAAAACTTATGGCAGTGTTTCTCAAACTTTGGGACGCGCCCCCTACGGTGGACTGATAATACTAAGAGGGGGCACAAGGAAATCAAAAAGTAGAAATTATAGAGATTATTTTTCAAAAAATATTAATTAAATGAAAGGAAAAAAAGCGATATTTACATTCGGAGATAGTAAAAAATAAAACACACTTTTACACTAATATACTTATAAATGTATCGGTACTGCTCATAATATATTTGATCATTAATCCATCAATACTAAGTTAAGAACAAGTTCAATATTATTATTAGTGACCTCATGGCCGTGTCATATACAAAAATTTTCATTAAATTCTTTTGAATGTTTATGTTTCAATAATTTTTATTAAATACATGCATATATACAAATCTACGTAAATAAATGTTCTTTAATAGGCTTAATTTTGTTATATTTTTACAATATCCCTTAACACAAAACATTTTTTAACACGAAAAAGGTATTTCAGACCTTTTAGTTTCCTGTTAAACGATTTTCGCTGTATTTCGTAACTTAGAAAATACAACACCAAATTGAAATAAACAGGACAACTCAAAACTGGGCGCACCGCGATAATTTTTACAACAGCCTTTATTTGCTTTAGAGATCTCGTCTTTTTATTGTTAAGATTTACGGGAAATCATAAGATTTCTGGTAGAAAGCTTCTCTGATTGGCCAATATACACGGGGGGTGCAATATTGCTTCATCCAGATTTAAAAACTCTGAAGTTTTAGTTTTGGACAGATAAGGTTATGTTTGTTTCCCGTTAGGCAGGTAAAATAAAATTAAGTTATCATGTGGAGCCTTTTAAAAGCTCAAGACCATTATGAGTTAAAATCCCACGAGAAAAAGTTAGGTGCATGCATACAAGATATATAAATACATACGAGTAATATACTATTAATATAAAAAAATATTCAAATTGTTCTAATATTCCTTGACGTAGTTTAATCATTTTGTTAACGTTTCGTATAAAACATTATTCAACATTCGATTCTAAAAACAAAACTGAGTAATAGGCGAATAATACAATCAATTTCCGTTTGGGGGAAATTGAAACGATAAATATTCGCCGTAAAATTCAATAATTTAAAGATAAAAAGAACATTTATATAGCGGGTGAGTATCGTTACAGATTTTTTGTGTGATATTGATAATTTTTCGATTAAAATATAAATCGAAAATGTCAACGTCGCAGATAACCTCAGTGGTTTTCAAAAGCGGCTGTACTCCATCTTTGAAAAGAGAATCTGTACTTTTTTATATATATAGAGAAAAATCTGACAGTGACAAACAATTTAATTGGTTTTTCCACTTCAGTTAAGTATTATATCACTCATTTTATATAAAAAAAAGAGTTTTACCTTTCAAAAGAATTTAATTAGTTTTTCACACACCAATGACGTGTTCTATTACTCATATCTGTAGGAAAAATGACATAAGCATCAAATAAAATCATTTGAAATTTCTGTCGAAGCTTTGTACTGAAAATTGTTCTGAATGTGTTTATATAATATAATTAATTTCTTTTAGGGTTGCTCTTTTATTTTCTATTAATTGGTTAAAATTTAACCAAAACAATTAAAATCAATTTTTACCATTACTAACTTTTACTGACAAATCATTATTATATAGGTTTACAAAATTTAAAAAAAAATAATTGTATTATAAAATTGTGTACAAATGTTTATTCCCCACACTGCAGCTGGAATTTCCTCTATATTTGTTAAGGTGTTACATGGAAACTATATTTTTTTTGTATTTTCTGCTATAAAGTGAGTAAAATCACTATATAATTGCACTCATATTTATTTATTTATTTATTTTGAAATATTAACATTTTTTTCTTAATTTTCCGAAAGTTTTGCTTAAAAAACAATCTAAGTTTATTTTAAAAAAATTTACCTCTTTTTAATAGAATTAAATCAAGGAATGTTATTCGCCAATTCTCAAAGCTACTGACTCACAATAATTTTTTATTCATGGTACTAATTTACCGATTAAGCATTATTAACTGAAATAATATTTAATAAATGAACAATCATTATAAACAACTGAAAATTTCCATTAAATAATGTAATAACTTGCGCAGTTTCACAGAAAGTACTTTAATTTATGTTCGAAATTCCCTTCAATCCAAACGTCGGGCTGCAGTAGCCTAGTGGATGTGGTCACGAACTTGTACCAGGAGTATCGCGGGTTCAAGTCCTGGTGTCGCTGAAGACCCATCGTGTAGGGAGGGGGCAATTTATGCTAAATGTATCGAGGCTCAAAGTCCTCTACTTAATATGGTACGGTATTCAGGAAAGAGTTTCCAATTCTGTTGTCGTTCCGTCACTTGCCCAAAGCTCAAAATTGCAAGGTCTGTCATTAATAGCTCTCGTGTTGGTTTATAGTGTGACCTTAATATAACACTCATTTTCTGTGTAAATAATTCATCACGGAACTTCTGTAATATATGATGATTAATCGGGCAATTATTTTTTTAAACTAGCATATGAATATTTGAATTACAGGAATGATGGAATTATGTTTTACAGGAATGATGTTTGCGGGCAAAATTATCATATTTTATGCAATTAATTGTTGCTTTGTTATTCTTAGATGATGGACAAATAAAATATATTGAATTTTTTCTTTAGCTTATCCACTTTAAATATGCCGACGCTTAATCGTCCTCCAGTTGGTGTGGTGTCGAAGTTAAGAGAGGGGATGCCAGCTCAGGTAACTTCCTCGTCTCCTGACCATAGTTCAAAATTACGAGATCCGTCGTCAAAAATCCTCACGTAGCCTTATAGTGTGATTTAAATATATATAATTCACTCTCTCTCTTTCAACTCAAATTGAAAAGTTTGAGCCTCAAAAAATTTATCGGGTATCAGCCTTTCCACGCAGCGGGTTTTCAGCGACACGATGGATCGAATCCAACTCGACAAAGACGTCACGAGTTTTCCACGATGACCGCTTTTGTCAGCCATGTGGTCCCACAAAATGTATTAAAAAGTTATTTTTACAATTTATAATTTAAAAAAAACTCAATATATTTAAATAAAATCCAATAATAATATGCAAATGGCATATATTAATGTGAATGCACAAATGTAATTAAAAAATGTTTGGGTTTTCTTACTGTCTTCAAAATGTAAAATCTATACTTAGAATATGGAACTACTTAGTGAACAAAAAAAAACACATTAATAAACAAATAAAACTACGTAATTAAATTAAAACAATAGTGAAGTGTATTTTAATTTATAAACTTGTAACATTTATAACTAAAATACTTTTTTAGAAATTGTAACATCTGACATGGTAGCGTCAAGGGTCACACAGCCAATTTCCAAAAAGACATTTTATTTTAGAGTAAATAGTATAAAGATTATTCATTCTTAATACGTCACAGTTAAATGTTTTTTTCTCGATAGAAAAATTATGTTTATTTTTAGTTCATGTATGCCAGCTGTTACGCCGCTAACTCCAGCATACTGTATTGCTCCATAAGGCTCAGCTTATCGGTAGGTCCTCAAGAATGTTTGCCCCCGCAGACTCAACCGAGAGTCTTCAAAGAGCACAAAACTTCATTGCGAAATTATTTCGTAAAAGGCAAGAGATCGAGAGCCCTGTCCACTTCGGAGCCGACGCCTTTAAACTCCATGGGTGATTACGGTGAATCTGTGGGCATATGGGCTGCGAAACAGCCCTCCATCCAATATCTGGATTTCTGCGATGTGGAAGATGGCGAAAGTGGGTTTTTTCCGTCTGCGTGATACGTCTTGGCGGTTGGTTGACAGGACTAGTCCGGTAGGCATGCCTATGGTGATGGAAGTTCTCTTGAATTTCTTGCTAAGAAAGTTGCATGGGAGAGAGCTGAGAGGCTGCTCTCTGGTTGGATGCTGGGGAGGGGGGTGAGGAAAATGACTCCGATTGGCTGCCCTGGGGTCTCAAAAAGTTAGAATCGCGAAAGTGGGAGGAACTCCATGTGTATTATCTAAAAGTAATTACTGTCACGCCCCCAATCATCTCTCATTGGCGGGTGCAACATATTTGCACTCGGCTTTCCTCAATGTAGTCCTACTCCATTGGTGCGTGTGGACAATAGGCCGGCACGTTAGATCCCTCTACGATACGGCCTCGTGTTCACCATCTGGTCTATAGCTTGCTTTGCCATATTTTCAATGACGATGCGTCTTTGTTTCACCCTGCCGCCATTACTTTCCATTAAAGTAGTCTGCGTTACAGATGTGCGAGTAGAATCCAACATAAAGGAGCTGTTCATGGAAGCTTCCTTCTTATAGGGCATTTTGACAAACAACCATTTGTAGGTAGGAGAAAGAAATGGTTCTGGTGACATCAAAGACATTCTCGGAAACATTTCACATATATTATACCCCAGTCATAAGGAAAGAATAGCTGGTGCCTTTTATGGAGACACAATGTTCCTTCTGGACAACATGATCCCCCATCCATCAAGCTAACAAGTAAAGATGGGAGGGTTCTGCTAAAGAAAAGACATCACAAAATCAATTCACCTAGATAAATTTACAATAATTTTAATAAATTTTTCATTCGGCAATATTTTTATTAAAGTATTAGAAAACCAACCTGCCAAATAAATGCCAACAGGATTACTCTATGTGATATCGCAACTCCTTTGTAAAGGTTGCAGCATATATATATATTTTTCACCTGTATTTTTTTTTGTCAGCTCGAAGGCTAAGAGGTAGCGTTCCCGCCTTGTGAACTAAAAGTTGTGGGTTCGATCCCAGGTACGAAAGTCGAAGGCTCGTATGCCATATGGTTGAATGGCATGAAAAATATCACTTGAGATTATCAATTAGGCTGTGGTATTTTCGGCTAATAAAATCACTGTAATATTTATCATACGACGAGAGAGCTTCAATTGACGAATTCAGACCTCAAATATGTGATAGCGAATGCCTCTTCTAGAGGATTACTCCAACAAAATTGCTTTCATACGTGTGGACTTTCTATGTCTGCATAGGCGTAGCTGCCAAAATGCATCCCCTTTAAAAAAGAAGTATTGTTCATCTAATTAATTTCTTTTTTAAAAAACTTAGTATTATTATGAAGTTAATCCCAAATTATATTATAGCTGGTATTTTTTTTTTTTTTACTGAATTGTGTGTTTAGATATAAAATATTTTCAAAGTTTTATAAAATAATAACATTATAAAATTTGCCTCTTTTAAAAATTATAAAACTGTTTAATCGTATTAAATGCAGAAAATGTTCTCTTCAACCACAGTATAATTTTAAAGAGCATATGAAACATTAAACCATTTATCACATGTCAGAAAACAAATTTAAAAAAAGTCTTAATTTAAAAGGAGAAATATAATGCAATGAAAAATTTAAAACATATTCTAAACATTTTCTTGATTTAAATCACAGCAAATCTTTGCCATAAAATCTAATGCATGTAATATATGGAGAGCAATGAATTTGATTTATCGAAAAGAAATTGATATTATTCTGTATCGAATGTATCTAGTTTCTTTTATTCTTTCTACCTTGGACATTTTCAATATCTGACCTGTCCATCAAAAGGTCACTATGGTCTTTTAGGAATGAATTGTTTGAAACAATCGCGCTGCTCAACCATAACTTTTGGAGTGGGCAACAATTTCAATATTCTTATGTTTGGAAAGTTTTGCCGTTATCTGCAGACATTCTAATCCTATTTAATCTTTATGGATTAATGTATGAAGCTAATATAAAATTTCAAAAGAAAAAAATGTGTCCTTATTTAGGTAATGAGTTACGTAATTTTTTGAGCATTTGATTTAATCAATTGAGAAACTTAGGATTTGATAAATTGAGAAACTACGAAGCAATGCTCATTAAATTTGTAATAAATGTTAGCATGGAACGAACTAGGTACTAAAAATTTCGATTGACTACAATTTAGTGTTGAATATTTGTCGTGAAGGATTTGGAAAGGTAGATTGTTTTTAACTTTAAATGTTTCTTTGGAATTATTTTTGGGAGTTTTTTAAAAGAGCAGTTCAAGTAAAAAGATCAAAATCAATGCCCTTTATGCAAACAAAAATGAATTCACTTGCACCAAACTTTAATAAATTTTCTTTTATTTTAATGTAAATCTTTTTAAAAAAAGTTCCGATATAATTTATATCTCTTTCTTCTAAGCAGGATATATATTACTTCACATTATAAATTTTGTAAATGCTATCTTAATTTAGTTACTTTTACTTTTTACTAACTTCAATCTTTCTCAATATTTCAAAAATGAAAATGTAATTTTTAAATTACAATTACAAAAATCAGTACAATTAATATTATAGTAACTAAAGGAATATTAAGCTTTAATTCATTTCTGCAGACATTAAGATAAAAACATTTAACTCTAAAACTCTTACTGACTGTGTGACATTGAAACACTGCTATCTTAAATATTAAATTTATTTATATAAAATATATGAATTTGGTCAGTTTTTCATTGAATCAACACATATTTGTTTTTAAAAGTCATTGTAGAAAGGGAAATAATGCTTAGGAAAATCTAGAAATAGAGGGTGCGGAAAAGAATTTTGATTGGATGGGATTCGTGGAAGTAAGGCTTCAGCCACAGGAAACTAAACGTGTCATGCTGGTGCTTGAAATTAAATGCAATGTGTGTCCGTTCTAAGAGATTTGTGTGAAAGTTCACTTACAACTAGTGTTTAATAGTAGTTACAAATCTATTGAGTTCAAGATGAATTGATTTTTCTAGGTAAAACTTTCCCAATTATACATCATGTAGATATATTTGCAACGTTCAATTACAGATTTAAATAATTAATATAAACTACTTCATGCAGCACATAAGTATATATAGTGCTAAGTATATACATTTCCAATAATAATATAGAAATATAAAAATGTAGACTGAAATGAATGGCTGAAATATTTGGAACAAACAGCTATTTAAAAAAACTATTTTAACTTAGCAATATAATAGTTAAAAACCTCAACAGTTCATATATTCGTATTTATTTGTTTGTATACCTGTTTATTCATATGTATTTACACAATGCATACACGGTCATAGCTCTCTATAATCTATAATAAGCAGATGTAATCCAATACATACGAGTATTTAGATCAAAAATTATATTTTTTTATGTTAAACATCTAAATCGAAGCACACTTCTAAAAAAATAATTTAGTAAGATTATTATAATATTTAATTAATAGAATTTGTAAAATAGGAAATAAAATGTTCCAATTTTTAAAGACTTGTTCGCAACAAGTGCATTTATTTTTCATTATATGCATGCATGACAATTGTGCATTTGAAATCATAAATAGTTTATGAAGTTGAACATGTTTTGTGTGAATTATTCATGTTTATGATGACGCTTAAAGTATATTTTTTAAATGATCATTTGTGTGTGTGTGTGTGTTTAGAGGTACATAAGTCTGCTGTATTATTCCTTCTTACATTTAGCAAGCAAATGTCAATAGTAAGATATCTAACGCATAATACATATACTTCATCCTGCTTTCAAAATTTTATCAAGTATGAAGAGTTTTATATAAAATGATCCCACATTCATGAAATGGTGGCTAAACGATACAAAGAGAAATATTTATTTATTGCATTCTTAATTTATTTTCCGCACACATATTTGTGTGTTTACTATCACTCACTTAACCTCTATTCTAATTTTACTACGTTTTAAAATAAAAATAAAGATCCCTTTAAAAAATCCCTTTAAAGTATTTCAACGAGACTTATTAACTTTTAAAGGAATTGAGTTTTACTGAAATTTCTTTGAATGTGGGAAAATTATAAGAAATTGGCACTAGTGAATGCTTGTGTATGCATTTGTATGTATTGTACTGAATAAAAGTTCAATGCAATTATTTTCTAATACATTTCTCTTGTTTACAGGAGAAAAATCTAATTTCTTATTAGCCTTAATTATTTAATCACAATTTTAAATCTTAAGGTTACATGGTGGTACCCTTTAATAAAAAAACTGTTTTCAAGACAATAACAGTAACAAACTAGTTAATGTTTTATATTCAGAATATATTTTTTTGTTTCTGAAAATAAAAATTCTGTTTAATAAGCCACATTTTTTTTAAAATAAATATTTTTGATTTTTTAAAACTTTTATAAAATGATAATGTTTTTAATTATTTTAAGTGAGTTATTTTTCTTAGATTATTGAAAATAAAATTTAATGTGGAATTTTAAATTAGTTTGCTTGTTGAGTTTTAATAATTATTTTTATAAATAAATATCTTAAAAAAATACGAAACCTTTTCAAACATTAAATTTAGCATTTTTCAAATAAAAAAAAATAACTAGAGCTCCCAGACCTAAATCCAAACGCACTTTTATGGAAAATATATTTGGGTATATATCTTCCAAAAATTTGAAGATACACAAAATATATTTGAACAGAAAAAAGGCCTTAGGGATTGGAAAGCACTTATGTCTTCAAAATTTAAACTATGAGCTAACAAATAATGTGTGTAAAGCTCTAATTTCTTAATATGTTATTTTCTAACTGAAGTTCTACATTAAGACACTTAGTTAATTAAATATGACAAAATGTATATTTGTTAATATTCAAAAAATGCTTTTGCATAATATTGATAGCATTTGTTACAACAGCAAATTATTCAGCCTAATCTTAACAAAATATCTTCACAAAAAGTTCAAAAACAAAGCATTTATGTACAAAATAATAAAGATAGCAATTAAAGCTAAAATCAACAGGTTTGAGCATACAATTTAATTTTTTTCCTGTCCAGGTTAGCAAATTTTAGTTTTTGTTGCGTGGCTTCAAAATACTGCAATGTAGTACTATAATTTATGTACTTTATTGTAGTTTAGTACATTATGGATGTATTCAGTTTCTTCTGCAATACTTGTATTCAAAACTCTAGTATTCTGAAGTCTCATTGTAGTATCAGCTAATGCTTGAATTTTAGATTTATCAATTTCAGTCGTATTCCAACTCTTTCAAATATTATTTCTCAAAGCAACCTGAGTATGTTTTGGTCGTGGCATTTTCTCAACAGGGAAAAATTAATATTACCAAAGTAAAAGCTTCTAATAAATATATAGTCTTCAAAAATATATAGTTATACCACATCAAGAAATACACAGCGAAGCTGTGAGTAATAGCTAGTGTGTATACATTGAGATAGATGAAAAAAAAACACCGTTGGTACCTATTTTTCCTCGTAGAGTGCTCCCTTAAGACAGGCCGTGATAGCTTTTAACCTACTCGTGTTCATAGTGTCGTGAATTCGAACCTTAATGCCTCTGAAGACTCGAAATGAAGATGGTATCGATGCATGGTAAATGCGTCATTAAAGTTCAACCGTCGTTGGTGTGGTGTGGAAGATCGGATATGGGGATGCCAGAGCAGGTGTCATCCTCGTCAATTGGAAAAGGCTCGGAATTACGAGGTCTATCCCTAACAGCATTTCTATTATTTTTGTGTAATGTTAATAATCTCTCACTCACTCCCTATTTTAATCTGTATATATTTTAAAATATTAATATAAATACAGCTGATGCAGTTTAGTAATCATTTGGCAAAATGCATTTCTTTTTTTCACATGTCTTCTGCATGATTGCAATGCAGATTCTCGCATTTGCTTGATTTTCAGTGATGCAAAATTTGAAAAGTTTAAGTTGTAAAATAAGGGGAAAAAATTCTCGTCTTACACCAAATAGTCTGTGTAACGATGAAGATGATATAAAACTTTCATCAGTAACAAAACGCATTAATATTCAGAAACTCTACGTCAAGAGGCGTAACAAAAGGTTACATTTATATCTAGCACTGAAAAAATGGAAACGATAATGTTACTTTTTCCAGTCTTATTTCCATTGCATGGATACCTTTGTCGTAAAATACCAGAATAAATACAACACATCTAAAAGAATAAATAAAAAACGGGAACGCTTTATATACACCTACGTCAATGAAACGCTAGATCATCAATCTTATTCGTTTTTATTGTTAGGAAGCATACGGAGAACTATTAGTCTGAAAAAGGACAGGTGAACCATTGATCTAAGCACTTCGGTTAAATATGTATGCTCCAAGGAGCCTCGAAAGTGTGCTATGCGCATGCGCTTTTATGACTATGCATTTGGGATCTATAGAAGTCAAGTTTTATTTGATGAAGGGAACGATGGCGCATTCATTACGGAGTGATGAATGTTTTGTGTATTCTATAATGTTTTCTTTGTCATTCATTTGAATATATGTAATCATATAACAGCAATTTATTTAAACAATATACTTAATGACATGTAAATATTAAGGGAAAATTGCATTTGCACTTTCACAAACGTACTTTACAGTAAAAACATCCTCGTAATGTGCCTCTAAACGTATAATCAAACCTAAACAAATATTCAAATATAATGCAATATTTAAAAAACAATAAAATACCAAAAGAAATATAAACAAATAAAATGTAAAACAAAATAACAAGTTTAGAACCATTTGCCTCTTAACTAAATCATATACAAAAAATGTGTCTAAAAGACACAATGCAATACTGGTACCCTTGTTGCCATCTGGGTCTTGTCGAAGTCTACTTTCTACGAAAAACCGTTGTGTGTGATATTGCAAGCTGTCGTAAGCTCATCTCTAAAAGTTATTCCTTCATGTTGAGTTTACAGATCTATTTGATATGTCTTCTTATTGATTTTGGTTCCTAATCAAAAAATTCATTTACTTTTGAATTGTATTGTAAATTTAAAAATTTGCAATTGCTCTTAATTTATCTAATCTAAATATTTTAATTGAGTGCAAAAATTTAAATTTCAAGGAGCGTAATAATACAGAACACAGATTATATTGAACCCACTACACATAAACTGTGATATATATATATATATATATATATGATAAATGCTATGTGAGATTCGAAGGTCAGAATCATTTAAATATGTTTAAAATTATATCATATAACCTGCATTTAAATTATACTCGTGTAATTGGTTTGTGGGCTGTATATTCAGTCGAAAGCCGACTCGCGATTTCACGAATTTTTATCTTCACCATATTAAAATGGAAAAAAAACCTATTTTACGAATTATAAACCCTGGATTAATGAATTATTCCAACAGCTAAATTTTTTTTTATTTGACTGCATTAGAAAAATCAGGATTTTTTAAAATTACATATTCATTTAGTCCGAAACAGAAAAAGAATTTTCTTATGAGCATCAAATGTCGACGGGAAAGGGGTCAGACAATTATTAAACATTATATATGTCAATGAGCCATGAGAGTAACCGATCATGTGAGTATAGAATAGGGCAATAAATTCATTTCTTATCTCATCCTACTCCACAACGCGAGCAGTATTTTAAGTTTTTAATCTTTATCTTGCATTTGATTGCAGACTTCCTATCTGTGCAACTGAAATTGAAGAAACTGTAGACTTGTCGTTAGCAATGAATAGCGAATCTGATGCATAAATTGATAATGAGGCTCTTATCAAAACCATTGCATTTTCGAATGTTTTATATTGTTTGGAAACTGTGAAAACATACCTCCCTCTTATGCAGCAGGATGTAAATGGCGTAATATTTTCTTCACTGCATTAAGGCAAAAAAGAACTCTTTCGAGTTAAAAATCAAAAAGATTGTCAAATATCTATTAGTCAGTATTTTTAAATTTCCAATTAACTGGTACGTAGTAATTCACCAATTGTATTTTAAGCCTTCGACAAAAAGTCTAATTTCTAATTATGGATATATTTTGTGTAAGTGTTAAAAATAATTTCCAAAAGGTAAGGGTAAAAATTTGCATTTTGTTTTTACCCCGATACAATGAATAACCCGAATTAACGAACTAAATATTTAGTCCGAATGAATTCGTAAAATCCAGGTCCAACTGCATACATATATATGTAATATCGACGGTTGGATGGAATGGATTCCTTGATATAATTACTATTTTTTACCATTGATGTGGCAGATTCAATATTATTGAGGAGGCAGTCTTGGGGTTAGTTATTTTTGTTTATTATCCCTGAACATGTAGACACACATATGGACGGAATCACAAAGAAAAATACACATCCAACAGAAATACACAAAACACAAAGCACAAACCAAGCTGCAGCCGGCTACATGTTGAACGCAGACAAATACAGAAGAGAGAAAGCTCCAGAAATCTCGGTGTATATATAGGCGGCTCAAATCATATGATCTGAGTGGGTGGATAGATGTAGTTCAAAATATTTTTGTTAGGCGGCTGGCAACTTATTACTAAAACGTTGGTCCTGATGGGGGGGGGACCATAGGTAATTAAAATATATTAAAAGGATTATATTACTGGGATTACACACACATTTATATATACATACATACACACAAATAATGTGTGCGAAGACTACTTCTAAAGCACTGCTTTATTGTTTAAATACGTGAAAGGGCATTTGTAGAAATTCACATGTTATTAGCTCCCAGCTTGCTTTGGGCAGATTTAAGCGAAATTCGAATTTGTTGTAGCAATGCATACGGTCAACAAGGGGAATAATAAAGCTCCACCAATTATAAAATATTGTTATTAATCCAGTTTTTGAAATAAGTAATTTTTTAATCATGGACACATTGTAAGATTGATGCATATCCCTAATTTATTTAGAGGTTTCTCGTAGTCGATTTGTAGAGAAAAATAACGTGATTCGTCGCGATGGCTCAAAGACGGGTATTGTAACATCCATCATGAACAGCGAACGAGCCGACCTTCCCAGTTGAACTGAAAACTCATGAGTGACCTTTTACCATTGTCACTTGGTCGTTATAATTTTTATATTTCAATGTGGCAGGCACTGTTACACAAAGTCGTATCATCACAGTCAGTTCATTTGTAAATCATGGAGAAATAAATATTATAAAAAGGCAGTGATAAATTTTTAAACAAACACATTAAACATGTTGAAAAATTTCTTAAATTATAAGGAATAAAATAATGAACGATTTTGATCGTTATTCATTATTTGCTTTTATTAACAAATAGATTTTACTTATAAAAAAGATGATCCGCATATATAATTCGCTTGTGTCATAGTTCCGTTTGTACATGATTATTAATTTTAAAAAAAAATTGTTCTATAATTTTTGTATTTGCATTGTTCCTACTAAGCAGTTTTGTGAGGTCCTGTTTTCCCTCGATTTGGATTGAAAACGTCATCCCAGAATGTGTTTTTTATTTAATAGACTAATCAGTAAATTCATGAATGAAATTTCTTTATGGCTTTATAAGCAAAAATGCATTTTTATGATTCTTTAAAATTTAATTTTTTATTTTAAGATAATTTTACTTTTCATTTATTTATTTTTTCTTTGTCAGATTAATAATCGCACTTGCATGATGAATCTTGAAATATGAAGATTTTTGTCTTAAAATCCATTTTTCTTATATACCAAGAATTGAGTTTGGAAAAATATTTAACTGAATATATTCAAAGAAACTGAATTTTGAACGGAAAAAGCTTACTTGTAATCATTTATGGAACTATGTAAGTGAAAATTTGCGTTTAAATGAAATTCTTTGCTTTTGTATTCAACATCAAAAAATTTGTACAAGAATTTTTTTTTAGGAAATTTAATTTTAAAAGTAGATTTAAAATTAATATAATTTTAAGAGTACTAAAATAATTTAAAAGAGGCTTAACTTTAGATAAAACTTCCCACAAATAATAATTGTTAATTGGTTGATTAATTTATTAATATTATTATCACACTCGAAAGTAACACGAAGTTTATCGATGATGCACCTCACAATTTCGAACCTGGATTAAATATAAGAAATCGCAAAGTGTTTAATCACTTTTCTGTTATTTGCATGACAAACTTGTATCCAAAGTATTAGTTTCTAAATTCAAACATATATGTTTTCCACTGTGTCATTTTCTTCAAAAATGAAAATTGAATTATTTTCACTGATTTTAAGACTCAGTACAATTATCTCAAAATCCAACTAAACAATAATTCAAAAGCAGTATTAAAATATTTAAAAGAATAAATATAGAATCAAGAATTAAAAGAATAACAATAAAAATACATAGTTTTTAAATATATCATATATATAGAGAGAGAGAGGAGGGAGAGAGAGAGAGAGTTTTTCTTCTGTCCAATCCCAATTATTTTAAAAATTTCCGTAGTTTAAATTGTAAATCTTATTATATACACTCTACGCGTGGTTACGCGTATGCATGAAAATTACTTAATATATAAACGCGTTAACTGACACTAATTTAATTTATGACTTACTTTCGAGTTGTAAGTCAAAAAAAAATATACAAAAAAAAACAAAAAAAAAAACGTAATAATATATTTATTGACGTTAATAAATTAGACATGAGGATGAATTACATCTCTTTCTCATAAAGCATAAAAATAACAGAATAGAAGCACCTGAATTTTTTTATTTGCTTTTGTAAAATATAAAATATTACTTAAACTATTATTTCTTGGTAAATAACTACTGAATCAGACTGAAACGCCTTAATTTAAAATAATGCCCATAAGTAATTTCGTCTCGTTTTATGCCATTTTCAAAGAAAGTATTTGAATTTTTACCGAAATAAAAATTTACTTTTCTATTACAGACGACACATCATGCATAACACTTTTCAATTACACGCGAGTGAAAAAAAGTTTAAGACATTCATTTCATGTTAAAATTATTTTGTCTGGAGAAAAATATATCAACCAATATTTTTATTTTTTTCACATGTAACCTATTTCACTGCATTGAAAATACCCCGAGTGAAATATTTATAACTAATTGCGTCTTGCTGTTTCAGCAGAAAGGGTAGAAAAAAGAAAGCCTGGACTAGAATAAATTAGTCTGGATTAAAAAAAGAAGGAAAGAAAAACTTCTTTTGTACTTTAGAACGTTTTACTCTTTCAATTCAATTTAAAAGCCCTGTTCTGTTTTACGTAAAACATTCTAAAAGAAGTTAAAACATAACAGCACCCTTTCAAAAATGTCAAACAGGGGAATAATTCCTAAAACCCTCAACTTTTTTTTTTTTGAGTTAAAACACGCGGAAGTAAAGAGTGGTGATTTGATTAATTTAGACGGATTTTCTTTCTTTTTTTTATTTAGGTGTGAAAAATTTCAATAAATTAATTTTTTTTTTTTGAAAATGATTGTTTTGAAATAATTTATTGAATTGAAAACTACAAGATATAGGTTAGTTTTAGTTTGTCTCATTAATTAATTAGCTGTTATTGATTATTTATTTTATAGCAAATCCCTTTTTGAAATATGTCAGCCATAACTAAGCTGTGCAAAATTGTTTATCTATTAGTTATCCAAAATTTTTGTCCTTTATATATAAAAGAATCCATTCACTTGCAAAAGCATATTCATTTAATAATTAAAATAAAATTAATAATATTAACGCAATTTTTAGCCTGAAGATTGGATATAAGTATTGTATATGCATGTTTAATTTGTGCCTTTTCTATTATGTTGCCATTTGAATGAAATGAAACGCATAATTTTCGATGTACTTTTTTTCCCCTTACTGCGAATCAATTCATATGAGAAAAATTAAAATTATGTAATTTTATATTCATGAAAAAATTATATTACGACTGTCCTGTTAAGAAGCCCTTAATGGACCTAGAGAAAAAAGTGTGTTTTCATTAAATCTTTTAGAATATTCAGAAATCTAATTTAGGTACTTAATAGAGCACCATGGATATTAAAAAAAAATGCACGAAACATTTACAATTATTTAATAAATTTTACTTGATTTTCCTAAAGTTAAAAAGAAAAATCATCTGTAGTATAAGCAAAGTTACGTTTCATATTATTAGTAGAACTTTTTTAACTTTTCTTACATGATTATTGATACATAATTTTGAATTAACGAAAGCATTTTTGTATATATATATATAGAAATAAAGAGTGATATGCTCAATAATACTTGCACGCATGTATGATTTCATAAGATTGAATGAGGGACACTTAGCTGTATAAACTCTACGTTTTATTAATCTTCAAATTATATATATATGTTCATTATTTTTAATAATATTCTACTTATCACATATAACACTAATCTCTAGTAGGTAATATAAAAGGATTAAAAAACGAATTATTTAATAAATGAAATATGCTATTTTTGATTGATTACTATAATAAGCATTATTTATATACTATATAGCAAACTGTCCATAATCATCTACAGAAAAAAATTCTAATTTTAACATAAATAACATCAACAAAATACGTGATTTGTCTTATTACTTCACATCCAAATAGGAATTTTGAAGGAAAAAAAAGAGGAAAAAAAAAGGGAACATGTGTGTGAGGGCGTTTGTGAAAATTATTTTAAAGAATTCTCTGATCTCCTTTAATATAATGTATGGTGGCCGTTATAGCTTAGTGGGTATTTTCATGAACTCGTAGTCATCATTTTAGAATCGCTATATAAAAGGGGCTAATGCAAGTAAAGTCTTTTAAGCTCACATTCCTCACGTTGACGTGGTGTGGATATTTTAAGAATGGTGCTCATGCGTTGGGTGCTGTTCTCACCCCATGGCATTAGCTTGAAATGAGGAGATATCACCAATAGCCATTGTGTTGGTTCCAAGTGTGACTTTAATAAACATTTTCTTGCTCACATAATACTGCCATGTTTAATTCTTTAATAATAATGTGCTTTCGTTAATTTAACTAACATTTTATTAACCTAAAACCAAGATTTTATTTTCTAAGAGAAATGAAGCTTAACATCTTATGTGCTTCATTTCTATTCAAAACTAACCCAACTCAACATAGTATTGACTCAATGCAGGTAAAATTCAATACATTGAAAACATTTTCGCTCAAAAGCACATAACTTTCCATTCTATTCAGAAGGCTTTCGTATAACTTTTGGTACCCAGTTTGAAATGTGAAAACTTTGCCATAAATCACACATATTGATAATAAAATTTGCATTTGAATCCCATCCTCTAAGGCAAGATTTAGAGTAAAAAAAAAAAGAACATAAAACAAAAACTACATCCATTGGATAAAGAAGATGAGTACATCCAGAAGGAAACGTTTTCTCCTTACTTTCATGGGAAAGGAATTCCGCTATTTTCTTAAAATTGGGGCAATAACCAAAAGTATTTTCCGAGCATCTCTTTGATAATAGCTGCTCCCGTATTATTTTGGTGCTTTTTTTTTACCTTATTTATTTTTTTCACAAAGTTTGATTCCTTTTTTTAAGTTTCTAGTTACGTGAAAACGTCTTAAGCCGAAATGAAACACAATTAGGAACCTTGGGGTCTTTCTTAGAGAGGGAAAAAGGAAAAGTTTAAACTGAATTAAATTCTACAAAATTTATCTTATTTTGGAACTCTTTTTAAAAAGAGAATAAAAGAAAGTTAAAAGAATTAGTGGAAAAAAATCTTCAATTTGTTGTTTTATTTTTTCTTAAGTTTTTTTTTTCAATTCTATCGAATTTAAATTACGTTTTCTTTTTTGCGTGAATTAGGACCACAGAATTATATTGTTTAGATATCTGTAGAGACTAATTCCTTACACTTACTGAAATAAGCATTGAATATATGAGGCCGAAACAAAAAATATTTTGAGAGGAAAAATGCGGAAGGTTTAAAAAAAAAAACCACTGACTTTTTTTTTAAATTATTTTTTTTAATAATAAATATTTTTTTTCTACATGATTTAAAGTACTTAAGTCAAAAAAAAGTAAAATTAAACTCTCAAATCATCAGAAATGAATAAAATTATTTAACATTAATCAAGTATGCATTCATATGTTTAAAATTTCATTTACAAATTTAAAATACTGCTGATTCTTAAAAAATTATTTTCTGCGTCAAATAATACTTTGAAATTATAGCAGTACTCTAATTTGTAACTTATAATCTGCAGTTTATGTTTTTTTTTTTAAGATTTCTACACCACAAAATTTCAATTTTCTCGACCCAATTTTTAGTCATAATTTTCATCGTCCCACCCCTCTTAGAATAAAGATGTATAAAATACAATAATAATGTACTTTGACGCAAAAGTTACAATACGACTTTAGTTATAGGTCATAGAAATTATGAAAATAAGTATTATAATTTGTATGTAACAAGTCCATAGGAGGCCTTAGTAATTACTAAATTTATTTATAATTTAGTATTGATAAATTCATTGTAAAACACTTTTTTAAGTATTGATACATTTATAAGTATATTATATCAGTGTGAATGTGTATTTTATTTTTCATTATGCTAGAATGTATTTTGGTTTGCTTTTTTTCAGTAAATTGATAACTATTTTAAATCTTTTATTTTCAACCTTTCAATATGCTCGCGGCCCTTATGTAGGGTTATCACGTCCATCTAGGGGGACGTACCCACAGTTTAAGAAAGGCTGCTACAATCCATGTTGATCGTACTGATGGGTATATGGGTATTATTCTTAATGTAAATCATGCTTTTCTTGATTACTCTCAAACAGACATTGCATTATTCTTCTCTTCCCACACTTTTTCATATCTCAAACAATACATAATATTGATAAAATCTCATGCTATATATTTCTAAATAACTCTTACTTTATTTATGATTTGACATATGTAACGTGAACATATGAGAAAAATTGACGATTCTCAAGATTTTGGCAATATTGCATTTTAATCTAAATATATTAATGGAATTACAATTCCTAATATGAATTAGAAAGTGATATGTTTAACTTATATTTTAGACTATAATATTGGAGAAATTAAGAGGTTAAGGAGAAAAATTCAACATTTAATGAAAAAAGGAGAGGAACCATTTTTAAGCAACATGTGTTTATATACTTTAAGACCTCTAAGGACTCTTAAATTGCAAAGTTTTCAATTTTTTGAAAAAAAATGTATGTTAAAGCCCCAATATTTCTGAGCATTTTGACACCAAAATGTTGTTCATACTGTAAAAATTTCCGAAGTTATTGAGAAATAACTAGAGAAATTTAAACTTAAATCCCTATCTCTTTCGTATCTTTAACTTCATTTTTCTCAAAACAACAAATTTTAGCTTGCGCGCAGAAATTCTCAGAAACTATTTATGATACCGATTTGAAATTTCATGCACGTGTTCAAAATAAGGCTCTTCATAACTTATACTTCAATTTTCATAAAAAAAAAAAATTTAATAAATTTTTTTTATTTGAATTTAAATTTATTTTTTTTCTTAAAATTTTAAAATTTTCGTTGTAATTGTATTTAAAAAATATATTTTTTTCTCTAAATTTTTTTAAAGTTAGTATAACTTTGAAAGTGAACATTTATATACCAAGTAAAGTTAATTTTGTAAATTTTGATAATTTTTGTACTTCAGAATTTTGCGCGCTGTAAAATACTAATTTTCAAATTTTTGAAGAATTGTCCAATTTTTATTTCCTTATAAATTTTAAAAAATTTTCTCAAATTCTCCGGAAATTTGAGAACGAATGTAAATATATGTGATTATCATGTGATAAAAATTTCTAATGATTGTTTTGCTTTATTGCTAAGCTACATTGGTTTCAAGAAGGATATTTTTTTTCGAGTGCACAGATATATGTTAAGGTCCTGAGACTCCTTAAAATATCCTTATAATATAACGAGAGGTATTTAGAATAAAAATATAAGAAGAATAGTAACGGTTACACTAGGCAACAATAAACAACTTTTTGTCTGTTTCCTAGTTTTAAATAGACTATTCTTACTAATTTTGGGTTGTAAAAAACGAATACGTGAATGAAATTTATTTATTAGCTCTTGTTTTTAAGATATACCACAGCCCATACATCAATTTATTGGTTAATTTGAAGAACCAAACATTACTAACTAATACATACCGTACAATAAGTCATGTTTCTAGAAACCGTGTTCATAATCAGAAATCAGTAGTATTTTTTAGTTTATTTCCTGTGAACATTTCCTTTTGAATTGCCTCTTGTATATCGAAGCCCGAGTATCCCTGTCCATCAGTAGTTCGTGAGCATTAATTCATCCCGACGACCCTGATATATACGTTCCATTGCTGTGATATCTTGATGAAACCTTTCACCGTTTTATTATTGATTACGGTTCCACATTTTTTAGGGGGGAAATCAAGATGGGAATGTAAAAAATGGATGTTTAGACACATACTGTATCCTGGGCCATGGAAATTTTGTAGGAGTTCTTTCACCAACTGTTGATAGATCACATCCTTTTTGCTGTCTAAAAATTCTTGTACCACACTTATCTTTGAGACCTAAATGTAGTTGAATTGATTTACCTTGAGTTGTAAGACGAAAAACAGCGAATATAACTTGATAAGTGCACTATTGCTTGTTCTTTGTTCAACTGGTGCTCTATGTTAGACTCAAAACACACTTGAAGAGAGTTACACCCCTTTCGTTGAAATAAAAATCGTTCCTTATGCAAGAGCTTCCATCTACCCACTCAAATGAATATCAAAAAGATAACACACAGAAAATAAAGATGAGTAAAAATACAGATGTTTACAAATAGCGAGTTCTGATTCTTAAAAACAAGAGCTAATCTGAAGTTTTTATGATGATTTTTGTGTTTAGCAGACCAAAATACTTCATAATAAACCATTTTTGTACCCGACACAATTTTGATGTTGCCTAGTGTTTTAGAGAAAAATACATACTGAAGGGAAATACATAAATTTGTATGTTTTGAAACAATTTTTTTCTTGCTTCAATTAACAGAATCATGTACAATAATACTCAACATAAATTAAGTAAGCTTCACACACAAATAAATTCCAGTAGTGTGTTAACTTAATTTTATTATTTGAGATAAATATTTTTTCTATACTGTTTAAAACCTATTTACCATACTCTCCTGGTTTAAAATGAATAAATGATTCAAAAATGATTGGAATGCTTTTTATTAAGTGTAAATAATATTTTCTTAAACAATTATATTTCTCTTTATTTATGATTTTTCAGCGAACAAAAAATTCCATTCAACAAATAAATTAAAATTTTAATTGTGTCCATGTTTCTAACTTTTTATCTAGCGAATTCATGAATGATTAAAATACAGGAGACAAAAACTTATTTACCCTGTAAGTATATTACATGTAAAAGTAGATGCCCTAAACGTCTGTACTTCCTGACACATTTATTATAGGACAATAATGGCAGTCTTTGCTGTTTTCCAAACTTTTTTTTCATATATGCATGCTCTTCGAGACAAAATTATTTGTTTACTAGTTTCTGCAACTGAATTGGTCGTGATTTGCCTTAGATTTTATATTTGTCTTAAAATAATCACGTTATTATTGTACCTTTTTGTTTGATCAAAGAATTGGAAAGCATGCTGAAGTTTGTTTAATATTCTTATCAGCATTTACATATCAGAGAGAAAAATTACGTTACTCAAGTAGTAATTTATTTAATAGTACTAAGATGGAATACGAAATAAGACATTGCGTGGAAAAGCAGCTGAATGTCTGAAACTGAGGGTATTAGATTTAAGGTAAATTTGATGTTATTAACAATGAAAACAATAATTATAAGCAATTGAATAGAGTGTATTAATATTTTTTTTGAATTGTTCTTATGATAGAAATTTAGATTATTTCTACTAATACATTTCATGCACTATACTTCAATGTATAATATATAATGTATTTAACATCCTAATCAATCAAAGTAATAAGCTTTGCATTGCATGTGTTTGTGTATGCGTGTGTTTTCAAATATCTTAAATTAGAGTTACTTCTGATGTGAAACAAGAATTCCATGTATAAAGCGAAACGTATTCATTTATATTGTTTAATGTTGTTTTTACTAAAATTAAACTTAAATTTAAAAATCTGTTACACACAAGTAAAACAGTGGCTTAGTGTTTTAGTTGGATTTAATTTTAATTTCATTAAAATATGTGAAAACATATTTAGTTAAAAAAATGTGCCCTGGTTTTGGAACATTGATTAACATTTTTTAATGAATTGTTAATAACGTTTGTTTTTATTTGTATATTTATTACTTATTCCAATTCTTAAAAGCGCTTTAGCAACATAAATTCTTTCAAATTTAACTTATATTTCAGTTTAAATGTAACATTTTTACGCATATGAGTTATATACTATAGGCTGTTATATTGAAATTAAGCTTAAATCGTTAATAAATGTGTTTTTTTTTAAAGGAAAGGTTGTATGTACATTTTTAACTACAACATTGATAGTATCTGAAACTTTCGTAACAGCAACAAAAATGTGTTTTAGTTAAACAAATTTCCAAAGGAGACCTTTAAAACATCATTTCCTAAAAGTATATACAATAAAAATGCCTTTTAAATATATTTATCGCTTCCGTTTTTTTATGTAATTTATTTTCACAAAAATATAATGTAAGCTACACATCCTCTACTTAAATTCTAAGAATCAAACTATATTTAAATAATAATTAATGATCATACAATATATATATATATATATATATACAGGATTAGCAAGAAATAAGTTGCTCGATTTGGAGGGCTCTAGAATGTGTTCTATTGGTCCAAATGATATAGAATTTGAACCACAGATAATTTAAATAATGCACTTGGCATTTATTAAATAAAAAAAAAATAGTAAACATTTTCGCTGGTAGTTGGCGTTGCAATACACATAGCCTTATTTAATATGTTTCAAAAATATCCGTCTAAAATGTAATGAAACATTAATAAAACTGCTCAATACGATACAATTCATGTTCAACAATGTGCTGTAATCGCAGAATCATATTTCCAACAGTTGACCAGAGTAAATATCCCGTAATATCTAAAACATGGCCCAGAATGTTGTCCTTAAGATCTGGCAGAGTTTATGGCATTTGACGACAGATATTGTTCTTTAGATAACCCCACAACCAAAAGTCGCAGGAGTCATATCCCGCGAATGAGGATGCCATGCTGTTGAGAAATGACAGATGATTGCCAGTGCATCTGTGAAAAATTGTTTTAGAAAATCATTTACATGGCGATCAACGTGCGGAGGGGCGCCATCCTGCATAAAAGTTCCTGGAGGCATCCACGCTTTTGAAGTTTTAGGTTTATAAAATCTCTCAGCATATCATGGTACCATTTTACTGTGACGGAGTAGGTTTGGTTTCCACATTTGGTTTTATCTCTTCAAAAAAACAAGATCCAATGAGAAAAATAGCTGTGAAACCATACTATACCATCACTTTTTAGGATGCATGGGTTTTTCCTGGATAGTGTGAGGATTTCACGCTGCCCAAATCCGACAATTGTAGGTGTTAACTTGGCCATCTAGGTAAAAGTGGTCTTCGTCATTCCAAAAAAATGTTCCATGCCCAAGAGAGGTCAACCACCATTCGAGGAAGGAACTTAAGTGCACAAATTTTACCAACCTCTGGGTCCCCGTTCTTCAATTGATGCACAGTCTTGATTTTGTAGGGGGAAGGGATGCAAAATCCACCGTAAGATTTTTCGCACAGTGGCATATGTCGTATCCAATATACGGGATACAACTAGCATACTCTCACTAGCATCCGGAGACTGGCTGTTGGCTTCAACGACCGTGGTAGCCACATTTTCCATGCTAGAAGACGGGATGTGTTTTCAGTCTGTAGCTATAAGAATGTCAACTTGTCCAGTTGTGCTTCAAATTTCTGTGTCACCTTGCGTAAGGTATATTGAGACATTGGACCTCTTCGTATTCGCTTCAAACTGGTGAATTCTTTCACAGCTGCACCAGAGTTCTTATTCTGGTAGAACAATTTTACCAATATTTCTTTTTCTTTCAACGTAGGCATGAGGAGCATGCAGAGAAGCAATACTTCTCTAGTAGAATCCGCCTTTTTTTATCTAAAGAATAATGCTAATAGGCATGCGCTCAAACCCAAAAGCTGTTTCTGATTTTAAATATATGTTAATAAGAACAATTTGCAGCATATTGAACAGTTTTATTAATGTCACTTTATATTTTTGACGCATATTTTTAAAACATATTAAACAAGACTATGAGTGTTACAACACCTCCTACCAGCGATAATCTATAGTATTTTTTTAATCTAATCAATGCTAATCGCATCATTTGAATTATCTGTTGTTAAAATGTATCTTCATTTGGACCAATAGGACGGATTCTAGATCCCTCTGAAGTGAGAAACTTATTTCTTGCTAGCCCTTTATGAATATGTACTGTTACATTATTTGTAATATGACTAATTACCCATAAAATCTTTAAAATAAATAAAAAAATAATCCGGAAGTTATTTTTATTTACTGAATTCGAAACTAATTTAAGAAATGTTTTTGCAGGTGTTCATCACAAACATCTGCGTTTGGAACCCACCGGCCACTTCCATGCATTCTTCACCGGAGACAGTTTCTTCATCACTTGTTCAGCGGGTCCGAACACTGGCGCCACCAGACTAACGTGGCAAACACCAAATGGAAAAGACATCACTACAAGCACGGGCAGGTAATGTGTAATTCATTTATTATTATTTTTTAAAAAAGGCTTAATAATATACTTGTTTTAAATATGCTCGTTGTAATAAAAAATAAAGAAACACAATCTGAAAATTTAAGTGTTCTTTCGAAATTTTTAATGCTTATTTGTTGGTTCTTAAAAATGCGTTCTTTATTCTTATTAGTAGTACTTTTTGCACGTTTCACAGGCTACGTATAAGAAATTGAAATATTCAGGCTCTGGAAAAATAAACTGGAAGTTGATTTATAAGTACTGTTTGTATTGCTGCTGCCGTAGTTACATGAATAAAGATGACAAATAGTATGGCTATTCACTTAAATATTTTGACACCCAACACACCAGTTGAAAATATCCTGTAACGGTATTTAAACAAGAATATTTTAAAATTTTGCTATTATGTTGGAGTTCCATCGAATTATTAATCTCCATACCAGGGGTCGGTAATCTTTTCGCTGTCACGTGCCAAAACAATTTACGCAAATGATTCAGCGTGCCACACAGTAAGAAATTTTTGAAGCAATTCGATTACCTCCATAATGCATGCAGAGTTAGAGAATAGATGTCGATAATACATACACTGGTGTCTAAAAGTTAAGCCTAAATCGTAAAATGCGAAAAACATGGAGTAAATACTCGTACAATTGTTCCAAATTTTTTGCGGATATTAATTGGGTGAAGAAGAAATATTGGGTTTGTGCAAAACTTTTCAGTCGACTAGGTCCTGCGTGAATTAACGGCACATGTCGGAACGCGGAAAAACTGATTCACGCAGCATAGGCAGTTCAGACAAGTTTCGTGCAACTGCTGCGCGAAAGAGCGTTGTTAACCATCAAACAAGGTTACTAATGGCACAAAGACATGAATTGGACATGCTTACGAAAGGAAGAATCGTTGGAATGCTGGAATCCTCACGATCACAAACCGAAGTGTCTCGAATTCTGAATGTGGACCAGTCTGTGATCTCAAGACTGTGGCAGAGGTTTCAAAGAACGAAAGATGTTACCCAAAAACCAGCATCAGCTCGAACAAGAGTCCCAACCCCTCGTCAAGACCGATATCTGGTAATAAGTGTGCGACGCCAGAGGGGCAGTACTGCCAGAGCACTGGGTTCAGCGCCCACAGTCGCCACAGGAATACGAATTTCGAGACAAACCGTTTACAGGAGACCCAATCATATTGACCTGTATTCCAGAAGACCAGCAGTTTGCATTCCGCTTACGTCTGCACATAAACGCGCTCGTTTGAACTGGAGTTTGAAATATCAACATTGAAGTGTGGGAGAGTGGGCCAATGTGATGTTCAGTGACGAGTCCTGGTTTAGTCTGAGTAGTGATTCTCGGCGGGTAACGATATGGAGAGAAAGTGGAACACGTTTTGAACCAAGGAGCATAACGAAAAGACGTCATTTTCTATCAAGGGGAGTAATTGTATGGGCAGGCATCATGATGGACAATCGCACAGACCTCCAGTTCTTTCACACGTGGTATGTGACTGCTCAAAGATACGGAGATGAAGTCCTTGAGCCTTATGTTCGCTTGTTTTGAGGTGCTGTCGGTCCTGATTTCATATTCATGGATGATAATGCGCCATATGTCACCGAGGGGTGCTGATTGATGACTTCCTTGAAACAGAAAAAATCCAGCGCATGTCGAGGCCTGCGAACTTCCCTGATTTAAATCCTATCGAGCATGTATGGGATATGCTCGGGAGACAAATTGCAAAACTTTCGCCCCCACCAAGCTCCGTTACAGAACTGAAGAGAGCTCTCTAAGAGGCTTGGAACCGTTTGAGCCCACAGCTCATTCATCATCTCATAGCAAGTATCGTAAATCGCTGTGTAGCGTGCCTGGCTGTCAGAGGTGACCACACGCCTTATTAAACTGCAGCATCAGTATTTTATTTAATGTTTTCTTTCATTTTTTCTTTAAAGTGTGAATCCTTGCTATGCTCAGTTTTCTTTCAAACTGCTACTTGGGATAATAAAATTAATTATTATCATTCTTTTGATTTGCTTCCTTATTTTATAACCATTTTACACTCACATATCACGTTTCCCGCTATTCTGATTTACAGTTCCTTCTTTATTCACATAATTATCAATTATGCTTAACTTTTGGACACCAGTGTACTTACATACAGCTTTATTACATATTAATTTCGCAGCATTTAAAGATATTTCCTAATATAAGGATAAACAACATAAAATGTAACTATGTCTTTAAGAAAATTTTTAAAAGTAATATTTTACACGTATTAGGAATCTTTAAACATTTTTATTCAAATAAGAAATATATACAATAAATTTTACGTATTCCCCTTCATTATATTTAAATAAAACGATAAATAAATTTTTTTATTGTGAGCTTAGTGCTTCCTCCGCTCTACTTTCTGGTCGGAAATTCAAGGATAGCATTTGTAACTTTCAATTTGACACGATTTTGTGCATTTAGTTGAAAAACAATTTCTTTGCAAACTCGAAATATTGTTCATATACTTTACTTTTATCCGTATACTTTACTTTTACTTTATTCTGTTAAAGATACTTTACTTAGATTTATAGAACCAAAAGCCTTAAGTCGAGTGCATGTAATTTTCTCTCTTTAAACAGTTAAATCTCTCCAGTAATAGCATTCAGTAATTAAAAAAAACTTAATAAATTTATCTTTAGAGTCATCTTTCTGAATTTCTTGTAATTCGTTAAATGTTCACAATTATGGAAATGTTTGACAAGTAAGGTCCATTACAAATTAGTTAACTTCTGTCCATTCAAAAATTGAAAAATTTGTAGAGTAGTGCAGAGTGCCATTGAGAATTGTACAGCGTGTCACATGTGGCACGCGTACCATAGATTACCGACCCCTTTGCTATATACTAATATTAGTCAAATGAAATCATTTCTTTAACAAGTAAGAAGTTTCTTTGAAATGTCATGTTACCGATCAAAGAGAGTAGCTCACTTATCTCCGTATAGATCTGTTTATGTCAATGTAATGTTATCTATAAAAGCATTTAATAACTAATCACTCTTTAAGCTTCATTCATATAATGTTTCCTTACACTTGCGAATTGTGAAATAGAAGTTGAATACTAAAAATAAAATAAGAGCAACGTCCTCTTGGATTACGGAGAAAAATAATGAAGTATTCTATTTTTGTTTATACATACTTGAATAGGTAACTATAGTTTCGTTATTTATTAATTTTGTTTATATGTTTACTTCGCAGCAATTTCAATGCTACAGTGGTAACGTTACATAAGTTTTCCGTTTAATGTTCATAATGGTTAGAATATATTTAAGCAAACGTGTGTGTTTTAGAATTTCATTACATTAGGTGTAAATATAAAACAGATAATTAGCTTACAACCAATGTAAATATTTTTCTGTGTTTAAAAAATTATTAAAATGATCCAAATAATACATTTTATTTTGTACATCACATCTTGAATGAACCGAATTATATTTAATTCATTGCTTGTGTTTCTCTAATAAAAGTCCATGAAATATGTCCACTTATTCATTTTAACAAGTGTCTTAATTTATTGCAAAAACATAAGGGAAAATTGAGACAAGACTAAATTTTCTTGTTTCACAAAAAATATGCCATAGAGGATGAGACAAAATTACTTTCAATACATTAAAAAGACCCTTAGGATTATTTTATACTTCTTGTTTCTAATAAAAATGAGAAATGAAATAGCATGTCCAAAAATCCTTTGAGTCAATTAAATATAATTAAAATAATGATTCATTAAGAATTTAATATCTCATCCCTTATAATTAAAAAGAGAAATAATTAGCATTATCTTCCTTATAAAACTACTCCTAACTCTCTAAGGACTTATTTATGTATTAAGAGGTTTGCACGATAGTAAAAGAAAGGAAGATGATAAATAGACTATTAAAGAGATAAAATTTAATGGAGTAATTTCAATAAAAGGTTATTTAAGTGCCTAATAAGGAATGAGTATTGCAAAATAAGGCTGCTTCAAGGAAATGCGTTTTAAGTGAATAAAGTGAGATAAAAAGTAATTGAATTTTGACAATGAAATAAATTTAAGGGATTAAATATCAGGATATTTATTAAAGGTAATATTATTTAATTGCTATGGTACTTAAAAATGAAAGTATATACATGGCTGAGTTTATAGTTCGTTTAGAGATACATAGATTTTAATAAAGATAATTTTACTTCGAGTAATATTACAGGTAAGAGTTAATTACGAATAAAGAAAAAAATTTCATATATTGTTTCATATAGTTAAAATCTAGCAAATATCTATATTAATTCTTAATGGCAGTAAAGATTAAGATCTGTTAGTTGCATATTATCATTGTGCTTACCTTTTTTATACTTTTTATAGTATATTCCTTTTTCTTTACTTTAAAGTTGAAGGAAAATTTACTGCATAAATTTTAATGTAATTGTTCGAAAAACAAAAAGTTATCGATATAATAAATAAATTTTAATTTAATTTCTAGAATTTAACTTCCTTGCGTCGTTTCATAACGTTTTAGCTGAATGTTTTATTCCTTATTCCCACATTTCATTTGATGTAGTCATCACATAAACATGACAATTATTTTAAAATATTGAACGTTAGTAATATTGACTAAACATACTAGTTGACGCATAGTATTAATTTAATAACATAAAAAATTCGTTAAGCTCTAAAGGAATCCTTGAAGGTGTTAGTTAATTTTAATTATAAAATTTCGTTCAAATTGCAGTAATCAGTTTTGCCACTCTAGAACATTACACTAAAAGCATAGGAATTTCACTTCTGAAAACAAGGCACTTTTTACCCTGGGTTATTTTTAATTTCTGTAATTAATACGACGAAATATTCACTCATATTTTAAATCTCTATCGGCCAAACTTAAATCAATATTAGAACAAGGACAAAAGGTAAACAAGTATATGCATTTTGTAATTTGAGTAAAATGTATACTTAACACGTGGATTAGATCAGTTAAAGGAATATTTTTGTGCTTCTTCAGTCTTTATACATATGAACAATCAAATGTTTTAGAAATATTTATCAATTAAAACGATATTTTTTAATCTTGAATTCCTTCCTAAATTTTACTATTGGATTCTAACCATCAGTTTCTTTAACATTTTTTTTTTTTTTGCACATTTAGATTAAACATTTAGCAGAGGCTTTAATTTTTAATAGTAACATCGTACACTTATTAGAAATGTTTTGAATTTCTCTCAAATTTTATGAAAACTTATATGTTATTAGGCTGCTTAACAAAGGAAGTTACCATCGAATCAAAGATACTCATTTAAAATAGCAATTATACCATAATTTATATATATTGGACATTTTTATAAAATTTTCCTTATATTTTAAAAATGCATTATGCTTTAAAGCGTTGATTTATTCATAAAAAGAGGAATATTTACGCCATTTTATGAAGTCGTCCAACTTTCTTTTTGTGTGCAGCATGCTATTCATACCCATCTAACGCAAAATCACATCTAAAGAGATGTAGAGGAATTTGTCACGTAAATTTCTGCAAAGTTGAATAAGAAACATTGGTAACATTATTATTTACTTTTAAAAATTTATCCAAAGCAAACTTTTGCAATTAATCCTGCGTTCGTAATAAAAGCCGGTTCAGTCTAAAAATTCTTTTGCAAGACAACACGATTTCTAACTTTGTTCAAACAACCTAAACCTCATCCATTCATCTTGTAGAAAGAACAACACCCATCATAACTAATAAGATGAATCCTTCCTTCACAGTCCGCTTCTGAATAAGAAAGAATAGAAATGTTGAGAAGCCCCTTTCTTTTTTAAATCAGGCTTTCCTTCGCCGCAACAGGTCGCATATGGTTCTAAACGGAAACACGCTAGAAATCACTTTGCGAGTCAGACTTTTCTAAGCTCCCTGTGGAATTCTTAATGCTGCAAATTCTTCCCTCCCCTTTGCACTGAAAAAGATATGCAAATGAAGATGAATACATCATGGTAATGTGAAAAGGTTGAAGCCAAGAAACGGAAATGCGGTAGTCGCACCACACCCTTGGCTCTGTGGTATTCTTTACAATACTTTGCTGTGAGGTTTCCCAGAGTTGTTTTGGGAGATCTATACTTTCTCTCTGGAGCTTTAAGGTATCACCTGGTGTTTTGCCATTTGTTGTTCGTTCATGAAATAATTCACATTCTTTGCTCAAGTTGCCTTCAAAGCAATGGATTTATGTAACGTACAAATGGTTTTTATTTATATAACGCCTTTTGTAAAGATTTTCTACCACCCTGCGATATTTTAAGATTTATACTTTGACATATTGCAGGATGAATGAAAAAAACAACAACAACCTAAAACGGATTTCTCAAGATTCTATTCCTATATTTTTAAAGTTTGTTACATGTTTTTGAGAGAAGAAATAGCATTGTTACTTTTATGTAAAATTTGTATAGAATTGGAAGCGTTATATTATTCCGAGGAGATTCTAGAAAGTTTCCTTATTTCAGTGCTAATATTTTTTTCTAAAATATAACTTGAATATTTCCGATTTATATGGATCAATTGAAGCTGCTCATTTCCCAGTACTTTGAAAACAAATCTAAAATTAAGTGGCAACATCAAATCTCTTACTTTTCAACAGTTCGGGAAAATCTTTCCACAGTGTCGTAGGTGCAAGGCTGATCAGGCTTCTCCTAGTCATATTCTCAATTGCTTGAATTTTTTTCGGAAACACGTATCCAATTTATAAGTTGTTGCAGAAACTAAATATAAAGTATTCAAAAATCTAATTTATGTTTTAAAAAAGGCCAAGTACTAAATAATAGCTCTTTTACTTCCTTATATAGCAGTGAATATTCTTTAGTATTATAATGCATACTTATATAAATAATACGTCATAATTAAATATCACACCAAACAAACTAGAAAGTATGAAATGTAGTGTCTTTCAAGATATAATATGTGTAAAAGTTTTTAGTAAGAATATTTTAATCAAAATAATTGTAAAAATAAATTTGTTATTGCTTAAGTTTTTAGAAAATTTGAAACTATTTATATTTTTTAGTTGAATACACTAGAGACATTCATAATATTTTTTCCTTCTTAATATTTTATAATTCAGTGTATGTGTATCCGTGACGTTGGAAGTGTTATTATTTCTTAATCTCCTAACAATCATCTTTATAACCATGAGTTAATTATCCCTAATGTATTGAATTATCATAAAAACGGCTTTAACCTTCTCCCTGCGCATCCCGCGATTTCCAAGGGCAACTTCGATGTTGCAAAGTTTGAGCAACCCGCGATCTCCACGGGTATGTATTTTATCCTACTATTAAGCTGTGCAACTCGTGCTGTTCCGGTTTATGTGTTCATTTAAGTTTTTAGTTCATATTTTTACTATCTAATTCTATATTTTAAAATAAAAACTCTTTTACAAATAATTTTTGTATATTTTAATTCTAAAATGTAGATTTAATATGTTGAAATACGTAATAAAACCATACGCAGTCTTTGTGAACCTACTTTGATAAAATAACTAAGCGAAAAGAGGGTTAAAAGATAACTTTTTTTATTCATATATAACCTACTTTGATAACAATGACAGTATTTTTAAGGATCATTAATTAATTTTGAAAGGGATATTGTAATACAGATGTAACACATAATGTATTATAATACACCACGTTACTACAACAGTTTTGAAAACACAACGAAAATATTTACATCATGTGCAAAATGAGCTTTTTTTTAAGAAAAAAAAATTATCTTGATTCTTTTAGAATTAAATATTTGCTTTTACAGCAGAATACCTTGCATTTCTTATTATATTAGCAAAAATGTAGTGTATTGATATTATTATATATATCTTTCTTTCTTTTTCGTTGTATTTTCTCTCAAATCGTTTTTATGGAAGTTTTATTTTGTTTTATGTCATAGAGGTATGTATATCTCAAAACAAGATTATTATACATATTTTGTTATGACTTCATCCAATAAGAAATTCTGTATGAAAGAATCAATATATCATTTCTGTTTTCTTCGTTTTTATCTTTAAAGTTAATGCTAAAAATGTATATATTTTTCCCAATTTCATATGATATCATTTATTTCGTAGATATAAGAAAATTTTTAAAATACACTTTACCTTTTGGTAGGATAAAAAAATATTTTACAAAAGTTTTTTTTTTTTACTGTATCGTGTGTCACTTGTATAGTTACGCCCTTCAAAACTACACATTTTTTTTATTAAAATATCAAACTTGAAACCTTTCTGCCATGCAGATTTATACAAAATTCCACGGGTATAGAAAAAAAGACAGGGTAACCACCTGCTCCCTGAACTTTACTTTGATCTTTGGTACGTATAGTCAAAGTAAACCGGCGATATATTTCAGTGGCTTATCTTGTATGGCGGCCATCTTGATTCTGCCTTCGTCCTTTGTCGTTTGTTTTCTTTTACTTGTTGAGTCGCTCTTCTTGAACTTCTTCCTCTTTCTTCTTCTCTTCTTTCTTTTTTTATGTTCTCGACTTTGTTCTTTCTGGAATTCTTCATACCGCTTTCCCTTTGATGTCTTGCTCTTTTCTGGATAGTTCTTTTTCTGATTATTCCGCAGTTTAACAGCTGAATTTCTTCTGGGATATTCTTTTTTTTTGGCCAATTTTGTTGCTACATTGTTGCGTCGAATGTTTTGCATACTTCTTTTTTTTACCACCAGAAAAGTATCAGCTTCTCGACATAAATGCTAGGGCTAAAAATTTAGACGGTTTCCTTCTAGAGGCAAATTTCGGACACTAAACTTTAAAGTTACAAAACAATTTACTAGATTATTGCGTGTACAATTCAGCTGTATTTTATTTATTTTATTTTTAAGTTACCATAACAACTAGGTTTTTTTTTTTTTAAAAAATAGAGAATGTATTGTTTTGACGAGTATATTATTAGAACAATTTATCATTTCCTAATGCAAAAACATTTTCGAACTCTGAACCATCTTCGAAAATGAAACATTTAATGCTAGAAAACTATATTTGATGTCCAGGGAAATTTTTTTCAAAAGCAATGCCTAAATTAACTTCCAATTTCATACACAATTACGTATGGGTAGGTTCTTTATTTCAATTTTGAGTTTAAAATTTAGAAAAAAAAACTAATCTTTTTTTATTTTAACTTACATTCACAAACTGGTTCCAAGTTTTTCTTTATCCCAAACCATGTATTAGAGTTTTGCCTTTGATCGTAATATAACTCACATTCACCATTTCTGTTCGTTCGAAATATTTCGAAGTACATGTACAAATTTTGCACAGTTTACAGTTTTATACTAATATAACGCACTATATTAATACACATAATAACTTTTCATTCATTTTAATGTGGAAAACTATGTAACAAAATAGCATTATCACTTGAAAAAACAGCTTGTTTAAAATATTTTGTTGCAATTCCGTAACATTACAGAATTTCTTGTTGGGAATTATATTATCATAATTGAGTAAAATTAAATTTCTTAATATGCTGTCATTACAACAATCGTGATAATTTATTTTATGTTAATTGTACATTGCAGATATAGATAAGAAACGTAATTCGGGAAGTCAAGTGCCTTTTTCATTTAGATGAGTAGTTCTTAAAATTTCGAACGCTATGGGCCTCCTTTATGAATCAGCCTGATATCGTGGACCCTGAAAATTTTGACAATCCTCTCTGACTCCCAACATATGGCTGAGAGACTTAATATTTTCTCAATAATCTTAAAACTGCCTCTGCTACTTATATATAGCCTTTTTAACGCATCATGCGTTTAATAAAATGCTCTAAATAAATCTAAAAATAACAAAAAATTCCCATATCTCCTTCTTTTAAAAAAAAAAAAAATGTTGTCGCAACCAGTCGGATGCCTTAACAAACTACATTTCAATTGGTCCAACGAATCTTTAAAAGTTGTCTTAAAAGAAAGAAAAAAGACATCCACAAAAAAATAAATAATTTGTATTGTTTGCTCTATAATTTTTGGTAAAAATAAACATAATAGCAATAAATTTATTTATAAAATAAAATGTCTGCTAACTTTAAATTTAAATATGTAAGACCAAACAAGTTATTCTGTCACTTTGAGAAGTACAGACTAAGCACTCAGAATAGTTTCTTCTTATCATGCTTTGAGATTGAAAATATAAAATGCAATTCACAAAAATGGTGTGGATGTTTCATTTTGGAAGCATTGCTCCCCTCAAAGTGTAACACGCAAAACGAAAGTTACCTAATAAATTATTCAGTCGTTGAGATGGAAACATGTTCCTTTTCCACAAAATTAGTCCGGATTTCGCACCAACCAATTACACTTTGTTTCCGGACTTGTAAATGAATATTCTGAAAGACGAACACTCTTCAATCGATTCAGAAAATTATACAACTTCAAGTGTATCCAAATATTCAAATAGTTTAGAAGTGGGGGGAATGTTACATAATAAAGGTTATGTAATGCAGTAAAACAAGACGGATTTAGTGAACATTTAGCAATGGAATACGTAATGAATGTTTCATTGCATTTGGAAATTAGGGAATTCTGAGTATGATTTCGGATAACGCCGTAAATTTTTCTTGCTCCTTAAAAATGAAGCATGGAAATTTAATCTTATTTTTAATTTAAGTTTGTAAGACTATTACAGAGGATTTGGGAATAAAGATAAAGAATTTCTGAACAATTATTTTCGTTGTTTCAATTTTAAAATTATTACATAGTGTTTAAAAAACTGTTCTCGTCGCGGTAGCCTAATGGTAAAGTTAACGGAATCTTGGCTGGCGTGCCATGAGTTCGAGCCCAGTATCACTGAAGACCCGCAGTGTAGAGGCACGATGCTCGTTAAATATGTCGAGAGCTCAAACATCCTTCCATTAATGTTGTGTGGTAGTTAGGAGAAGGTTTCCACTCAGATGCCGTCATCGTCTCTTGACCATGGTTCAAAATTGCGAGGTCCATTGCCAAAAACCCTCGTGTGGCTGAGCAGTGTGCGACGTTAATATTCACTCACTTAAAAACCATTTCTTGCATTAAATTTATTACATTATACAGAGATTTCATTTTTTATTTAAATTCAATACTTAGAAACAGCTTTGCAATTCATTAAAAATTTAAGATTTTTCACAAATATTAAATTCTGTAATTTTGAAGCACATAAAAATTTCACATAAATATTATTTTACTCTATTTTCTTCATTTAAAACACATATAAGCTTTGCTAAGAAATTATAATAAATGTAAAGTCAAGTATCATCTTTTTCTCCCCCCAAGTATTTTATACGTATTTAATGCCGTAAAGAACTGAGGAAGATCATAGGTCTCACCCTTTTAATGAGATTTCGTAATTAAAATTACTTTATGTGCAATACTTCCTGAGATTTATTTGAACAACCATTTTTCCCTTAAAGTAAAATTTATTTTACTATCGATATCGATAATAAGATAATAATGCCTTTTTTTCGAAATAATAGAATGAATTTTGTGTAACAGTCTAAAATCCTTATTAAATATGTTGGAAGTTTTCCAAAAGTTTGTTATATCTAAACTTATATATTATAAAAGAAAACCCTTCGAATAAGTATCTGTAAATATTACAGTATAATTTTAAGTAGTCTTGGATTTAAAGTTCATTAATGACAATTAAACGAGAAAATAATTTAGAATATTCTAGTTAAGTGATATTTACATCAAATATGGTGATTAAATGTGTTTATCAAGAATCGCCTTTTTTAGAGTATCCATTAAAATCACGTTGCTACCAGAAATTCTTAATTCCTAAGAATTAGCTGTGTCATTCGTACATATAAATTTATTAGCTATTGTTTTTCCCATCAACGAATAATGTTCTAATTTAATATTTCCAATAATATAGATTTAATCATAATTCCGTCCAGGATTTTGAAGCGCAATAGTAAAAATCTATGAAGAATATAGCAAAAGAGAACGTTTAACAGAATAAACAGAAGCATCCCAGCTTTATTAACATACTTTATTGGTGTTCCATGAGGGAAATATTGGTTGAATTGGCAAACATTAATGAGATAGTTTAGTTCCTGCCAAATTACTCAACAAAGCCCCATCAATGTGATTGACTCTGTACGCGTTATATTTTCTGTACGTGTTATATATACCCGTATTATCCAAAAGCTTGGTATTTTAAGTAAAACCAAGCTTGTATATATCCTTTACCGTGTGATGTATCAGAACTGGATGAAAGGATAACACTTGCTGTGAATAACGTTGATAGTACCAAGTTGAGCAGAGTGTGGCAGGGACTGGACTATTGCATTGATGTAAGCCGTATATAGCTCAGGTTTCACGTACAGAACATCTGCATGGTATGTAAATAAAATTTGATTTTTTTCTTTCAAATGTTGTTTCATGCTACATTCGTCAGTTTTTCTACTACAGCTCTTCGAACCCCATGAGAGAATTATAAATAACCCTGTATTTTCTATCAGTGCAAGCATTTCTATTTGAAATTGAGTTTTTCTTCTTAAAAGTTAAGCACCCCAACATTACATTGCATGCTTTTTTGTACTATACAAATGTAATTGTACAGTGTAAAGTTCAAAGTGAAAACTTTCACAACATATATCTAATTTCCAGCACAAATAAAAAAAAATCCCTTTTGTAAACAAAATTAATGCATTATTTTTACGTATATATACTGAAGTAAACTCATTCATTTCAAAGGGCTGAATACCCAAATTTATTTCTAAAGTTCAATTCGTAATTATTCACAAAACTTTCTTAAGAGAATACAATTGAACAAATTCTTAATTTGTCTCCCTTTCAGAATTCAGGTAATAATTCCCAACCAAATCTGGGATTTCCCTGTTCCATTTGCATATTTCCTTCATCACTTTTCCTAGGACACTCATTTATTATTATTATTTTTTATTTAATCCATATCGCTTTTCCAAGGGGAGTTATCTACTGAATTTAGATGATCACTTTAACGTCGGAATCCGAAATGAATGTTCCATTACATTCTCAACTGGGAAAAGCTGGAATTACCTCTGTGTCGAATTGTGTCGCAAGCAAGAAAAGAACTCCTAACGTGCGTGTTAATTAGAAAAGAATACGTGCAGGGCGTCGACGGTGATTGGCTTATTTTCCCAGGCGAGTTAATGAGTTTTATTATTGGCTAATATGATCCCACTTTTCTTTGATGGTTGACGTCAGAGCTAATTGGCTACCAATGACGAGCATTGAATAGCAAAGGAATTGTTCGGGGTTTAACGTGTTTAGTCATTGCATGATTTAGTTGAAACAACAAGTTACCCCAAAAGGTATATGCAGAAAACTTTAGAATAATTACATTCTAAAGGGAAAAAACTTCATTAGAACGCTTACACCTGGTAATTTAGACTCGCTACGTCTATTTGTTTAAGTGATGACTAGTATGTGACGATTATTTAAATAATGGAGTAGTTTTCGGACAGTAATGTTATGTATCATCGGTAAGGCAATTGAATGCATATACATTTTCTAAAAATGAAACATTAAAATGTCGTTTAGTATGTCATAAACGTTAATAGGGGGAACGTAAATTGCGATAATATTATACATTATTTTGTTCATTACCAAAATATATTATTTAAATGTGCATAATCTTAGAATATGCTTTTATTCAAAAATACATTTGTCTTAGAATCATTTTTATCTAAGCGGTTCGCTATTAATTTCTCTATGCATCATTTTGAATATGTTATTTGTTTTTGTAAATACATTTGATTCAACCAGGGTTATTCAACTCAGGGCTATTATTCAGGCAAATTGATTTAAATGGAAGTAAGCTGTGCACTTTATTTTTAATTTACGTATAAGATATCTCTTCCTAAGACTTCCGAAATAAAATATTATGAGACACTAAATATTTTATTAATTGAATAGAGATTAGACTAATTGAAGAATACATGATTATTAGTCATTTTAAAGTAATGTTTTGAATTTAAGTTTGTTTTACGTCATTTTGATATAACTATTGATTAAATTCTCGTCGCAGCACGTTTGTTGTTAGTTTCAATTAAGTAGATACATTTTTTTATTCATATCAAGTGGTTAGGTTATATAATATACCCCTGATAGAATTGTGATAGCGGTCGGTTCCTGCTTACATCTGAACCCCCTTGTCTACCTGTAAACCTGGCTAGGTGTGTAGGAGAAACTGAATGATTCGCATACATGATTTCAATCTAATCAATTTATTATTTCCAAACATCAATCAGACTCAATAACAATCTAATTAAAGTAGGTGATTAAATAATAAAGTGCGGAGGTGAGATTCTATAACACGGGGAAACTACTACAGACCCTCAACTGAATCTAAGACAGCTTAAATGCGCTCAAATATAACTACGTCGCACACTAAAAAGCTAACTTCTACTTAATCAAGCTCACAATACCTGTACTTTTTATGCACCGGATCCTACACTGGAAACTTGTAGATGATCTCTATCAACTTGATCAATGTCGTTGGATCCACGCTCTGTAATCTTTTTCCTGGACAACTTCAAGACCTCTAACAAATTCCACTCTCTTTCAATCTTCAACTAACAATTCACTCTCAGATTCTATGTTAACTCCTACTTGCCAACTCCAACGTGCCCATTCCAAAGTGTCAACTCACAAACTCGCGAAAACAGAATTTATATAATATACTTCATTTACATAATCACGCTTCCTTACTCGGTGAAAGTTGGTTGAAATAAATATTTTTCTAAAGGAGTCATGAAGGCGTTAGCTGAGCCACGTATAGTTCCGTCACAGAATGATAGTAATGCTTTTTTTTAAATACAAGAATTATTTTTTTATCCGAGAACTTCATCTGGATTTTGCACATTAATGATTTTCTTATAAGTGGAAAGTAAATTTCTTATGGAAGAGTGATAATCGAATAATTTTTTGTTCTGAACGAATATGCATAGACGTTTAAGTATCAATGCAACATGTCATCAAATATTGGCACCAAACAAATAGAATATTTGCCGTATCAAAATTATTTCCACACGTAACTAGAAAGTTTAACTTTAAAAATGTTTGGGAATGTATAAAATGTTTCTTAATACATAGTTCTGATTTGAGTAATTATTTCCAATTTATTGAAAGACACATTTGTGTAAAAATATTGTTTATAATAAGCGATTTATTAAGAAAAAAATGCTAATTAAAGATCTAAAAATGCATTCGAATACCTAGTAATACTGTGACGGATCTATACGCGTCCTTCCACTAAACCTCTTAGGAAATTTTTGTGTTATCATACACAACAGTCCTTTTGGAGGAAGAAACCGTGATATACAGATTAGGTCAGTTATATATAGAATACGTTTTCTAGCTAGTGCGTTAGATAGAGAAGAATAGATGGATATAGACGGAATTGCCTGGAGATTGAAATATTGAGAATCTATAAGGAAAAATATCAACCGATTAGGTATTAGTTACATTGATAGTGCATTTTGGGCATTACATAAATGAAGATATTTAAGTGACGATTGGTCACCATATCTAAATTATAAATCAAATATTGGATTAGTGGAATGATCCATAAAAGGTGAGTCAATTTAATAGAAGTCTTCTCAGAATCAGCGCCTCTCGTAGCAAAATTCTCTCTGCTCTTTATAGGAACATCTACTTTTATTTGATTACTTGAATTGTGACTGTGATAATTAGTGTGCTTAATAAATATTTGAACATTATTTTGAATATTCGTTCTTCACCTCCTTCCACACCTCTAGCCGGGACCAAGAGTAGGTCAAGAATGTTACAATGCCATATCAAAATGCAATTTTAGAGGGCACAAGTCGATGTAGTTCTTAACTGAAAAATGTTCATTCTGTTAAATAAAAATTATTTACTATCGTCCCCTATTTCACTATTATTATATTGTCTCTACTTTAGTAGGAAGATCATGCAATGTTGTGAGTGTAAGTAAACTCATATAAAAAGGGGATCTGCAATCTTATATATAAAATAAAATAAACATGTATAATTTTGTAACTTTATTACAGAAAATATAGTAATGCGCGTCTACATTTTAATCTCTAAAATATATCTGAAAAATTATCATAGGTAATTAGGAATTGTTTTGGAAGGTTTAAATGTAATTTTAAGTGTAAAGCAATATGACCGAAGTTTCCTTTTATTCTTGATCATAAAGTAATAAAATGTCCCAAATTATATGTGCAAATCATTCATTGTAAGTAACACAGTATTCTTACTACTTGTTTTTCTTTATACTTCAAACCATTAATTAACAATCATTTTTGTTTTTAATGAAAAATAATAAGCATAATAACATTCGAAAAATATAATTGACATAAGTATCATCAAAAATAAATTATTCTATGTATGTTAATATTATTAGAACTTATCCAACCCATCTTCTTAATAAAAAAAAAACGATGCCGTTGTATCCAAATAAGGACAGCTCACGAAATAAGGAGAAACATCGTTTTTCGATGTTATCCCTGTCTTTTGCGTAACACAAGTTTGATAGAAGCTTGTTAAGTAATATGTCAAGAAGTAATTTTTATTGGCATTCTATTAGTAACATATACAACGTTCCTTTCAAGATTAAAGAGAGAATAATGATATTCGATAATGTGCATATTCTTCTCGTGATAAAAATATTTTTGTTCCCACTAGCATATGTACTGGATATATACTACTATATTTCGTTTAAAAATAATTGAAAAATAATTTATATTTAAATGAATATAAATGTTTCATTTCCTTGCCTTGTTGAAAAATATTGGCATGAGGAATTTTAAAGAGAACACTACAAAGTTAAATAATATCGAATAATGAATAATTTGCAATTCACTAATACTTTTCTATAAAGTATTATTACTTCCAATAAAATATTAATTCCTATAAATATATAATACATTGTTTTTATGCTTTCAAACATTCATAAAGCAATTTCTTTAAACTTCCAAGGGGAATGCAAATGGAATGAATATATTAAAAGTTGTGAATCGATTGTTTGATATACAAATGAAGTATTTTTTTATGAATAGAAAGAACACACACTACTACAAGAAACACGCACACACATTCAACTTTTTTTTTCTTTATTATTCCAAAGAAATTAATCAAACATATTCGAGAGTGTACAAAAGTAAGATATTTTAAATTCTACAAATCTAAGAAAGGATTGACCTTCACCTGACCTGGAAGTGTATGTGTGGAGAGAGAGTTAGTTAGTGCAACACTCACTAGCTAGCTCCTTAACGCAACCTAGCGTTCTTGAAAATGGGAATTTCCTCTTTTTGAAGGAGCCGACTTAGTAGAGATAGCTGAGTTGATAAGACGGTCCAAAGTGGTGATATGATAGATACTGTTAATTTTTAGTATGGTTTCTTGTTTTGTGTATGATTCTTCTTTTGTTCTTGGTAAATATATATGCAATAATCCCCAGTAATTTATTCTTAATAACTTTTAATTACCTATGGTTCATCCCTTCAGGACCTACATTTAAGTAAAAAGTTAGCCAGCGCCTAAAGAGAGTATTTTGAACTACATCTATCCACCCACTCAGATCATGTGGTTTGAGCCGATTATATATACACCGAGATTCCTGGAGACCACCGCTGCTTTTTTGTCTGCCTTCATCATGTAACTGGCTGCAGCTAGCGTTTGTGTATTTTTGTTGCCCTTGCAATGCTTTAAGTTTAACATGCCTAAATGTTTCAAGATGTGGAATAAAACAGATTTATATAATGACAGGACTGCCTCATCAATCTCATCCAAAGGAAACATCATTCATCATAAATAATAATTCATATCTAATTAAGGAATCACTTACACTCGCCGAATAAGTAAATTCAAATTATTTCATATGTATATATATGTAATGACTTATTCTAACTCTCTTTAAATGTACCCCATTAAATAATTTCCTAGTTTCGCATCTTAATCTAATTGCTCGCGCGCCTAATCTTAATCGTAATCTAATTGCTCGCGCGCATAATCTTAATCTAATTACTCTTGCGCATTTGCATCCAATCCCGACTCCTGTTACAAAAGAGTCGTACGACCTTCACCGCCAGTTTAAAAACTCGGAGCACACGGTTACGCGGTGCTTTTCGCTTCTTGTCTCTTGTCATCATGTAGTCTGCTGCAGCTAGTATTTGTGTATTGTGTGTGTCTATTTGTGATTACGTACATCTATGTGTCGTCCTTGTCTTGCTTAACTGTTTTCAAGATGTATAATAAACAAATTTAATTAACCTCAAGAATGTTTCTTCAATATCAGTTTAAAGAATCCATTCCAACGAATATCGTAGTATGATATATATATATATATATATAAATATATATAAGCTCTATTCTGTTGTATAGTTATTCGTTTTTTGAGTGAAAATGAATATTTCTACACACACACACATATACATATTTAATTGAAAACAGTTATAAGACTCCGTGCACCACAAAGTATTACAGGGGGCTTTTAGAAGTTAATTTTGTTTAAAAATAAAAATAAAATATTGTATTTTTAATTTAGAGTGATATAAGTTAGTTTTAACATTTACATATTAATGTGAGAAATTTACTGAATTCAGTGTTTGGTAAAAATCTAATATAAAAGGAATTTTCAACTTATTTTTACAAATAAGAACAGATAAAATGTTTGCTGGAAACACAGTTACACATGGAAATAATATATATTCGTACCTAATAGACAAAAAATAGAATAATTATAAATTGAAGCGAAATAATATTTTCGGATATTTCACTTCTCCAAAAATACAAATTTACTTTTATTATACTATTTTATAATTAAATGAAGCAAGAAATAAGACTGAACGTTTTTATTTGAATAAATGCAAGAAAAGAACGAACTTTTTCTTCGAAATAAATTTATATAAGAAAGTGATTTAATTATAACATGCCTCAACTTATATCATTCATCCAAATTACTTTGATCTCCACCATACAAAATATAGGCTTCTATTTACATTCCTTACAGACGAACATCTAATTTACCTTTAGCCTCTTGAGACTATTTGTAAGTCTGCCAGACAAACATTCAAAGCTTTCAAGAGAATAATTTTTTTCTTCTACGGCATAAATTCTCAAATCTCTTGAGAATGTACTTCAAATTCTGAGACATATACCAACTTGCAAATTAAATTTGTAGGTCTTTTCTAAAGAAATGTTTACGTAATAAAACTTCTTGAAGTTTTTTAAAGTGATTTTTTTATGAATAAGAATTTTCTGATATAAGTAATGTTATTCAATTTAAATAAAGGGGTATTATATTTTTATGACGGATTAATCTTATATCTACTACAAACTAATCAAGGACTATAAGTAATTTGGAACATTTTTAGCCGATTGAAATAATTGATATAGATTACTAATTATAAAATACTCCCTAAGGCAGCGTTTCTCAAACTGCGGGATGCGCCCCACTAGATGGGCGTGATAACCTTACGAAGGGGGTGCAAGTATATTAGGAAGTCGAAAAAAACATTATTTAAAAAAATATATATTAATTCACTAAAAATAAATAAAATATATTCTGATATTGTTAAAAATAGAAATCACGTTTACACTGATATAATACACTTATAAACATAGCAGTACTGCGCAATGTATTGTATAATTAATTTAAGAACTAAGTTAAGTGAACTACTAAATTAGGAACAAGTGTATAGTAGTAATTATCAATGACACCAAGGTCTTGTCATATACAAATTTATATAAAAAAAAATTAACACTTATCTTGATAATGTGTAAGGTTTATAATTAACCCCTTAAATGATAATAAAAAAATACGTGATTCACTCCTCAATGCCACCTTTTTCCAAGTAGGCAAGCGTATGTGATGTATTGGGGCTGGGAGAAGAAATAAATAAGTAAATCCTTCACATTTACTGCCCAGGTCCTTTTATTGCATTCCAAAGTCTTCGGAGAAATTGTATGGATATCACTGCACAGAAAATATCGTACTTCGGAAAGATGTATGTATACGTCCTTGGCAATTAACGCTATGGCGGAGCGAGATATTTATAAACGCCGATGCCACTTAAGAGGTTAATGTCACATTGTAGTTTTAGTGTCAAAGTGTATTGTTGATTTAAATACATTGTTATTGTATGAATAAGAAAGTGGGCGGGGAAAATTATGATTGAATATTGGGGCGCAAACATTGAAAGATTTAGAAGCACTACTCTAAGGATATAACTATAACAATATTGTTGTTTTATTCTAAAAGTAGCGTTTTGAAAACAACTCTTTTTAATTAAAACGTCCGCTAACCTCATGTTACAATAGTGCCAAATAATAAACTGAAAAAAAATTCCTAACATATTTTTATCTCCAGCTCTCAAACCTGTATCACATACAAAAAACTGTTGTCTTAGATATTATTTAGTTTACATTAAATGTGAATGCTTCACATTGTAATTTTAGAGTTCTGTAACAATAGGAAAATCCCCGAGGTCTATCCTTTCTAACTCCTGTTTTCTTCCATCCAGCCACACTGGCAGTTTAAGCTAGAACAAAGTCACTACAGAATGACGTATAAATAGTTACCAAATATAGACAATTTCATTTAATAGTAGAAATTTATAGATCAATGTAGATTCTAGATGCGTGTTAGAACACGATTCTAGTTCAATGTAGATTCTAGATTCTGATCTAGATGCGTGTGAATGATAATGATTTTGACATGAGCCAGTTTCAAATTTCTGAAGCCTGCATTTAGGATTAAATAATATGGAGGAGTTTGCACCCGAAGAATTATATATCCTTCAGACAGGTACAAAGTGATTTTTATCCTCTCCTATACCTGCATACCGCTTACTCATATATCAATTGATTAACTGAATAAAAATAATGTATTACAAATCTGTAATAATTTCGAGTTTGATTCATTTGCTTCTTCATCCATGATGTTAATGGCTCCAGCGGTATTCAAACAAATAAGCATAACTATCACCTCAGCCAAAAAGAGGAGATGATGTCCTGCAGTATATCTCTTTAAATATATGCCCATGCTTTTTGTATGCAAACATTTCTATCCCATACAATAGTTTTACATTACATTAATTTTTCTTTTGAAGTACATTTATAATTTTGTACGTTTTTACTACATATTAAAGAATGATACAAAGCATTAGAGTTCCATGTATTCATAAATCAAGACATTTTCTGGATTTTCTTCTAAAGTATGCCAGTCAGATATGTTTATTTCTGTGTTTATATCTGTGAATTGTTTTGAATTATTTGGAATCATTGTTTTATATATAATGTATTGAAAAGGGCGTAATATTTAATCTACTAATTTTATGAAATTCTTATCTCTCTCAGGGTTCATGTGGAAGCAGCGCCTGATAACCCCTATGGGTTGGAACTTGTATTTGAAGATGTGAAGTATGAAGACAGAGGGACGTACATCTGTTCGGCAATTATAGATGGTAGAGAAGCAAGGACACATTTCGTGCTAACAGTCTACCGTACGTACGTGTTCTTCCTCTAAATATTACATTGATGCGACTAGGGGAATGGTTATAATTAAGAAATGCATTGCCTTTTTACCCTCATTATAACAATGAAAAAATTTAAGTTATACTGAATAAATTAAGGTTCTCTTTTTTTCTAGGTTACAGATTGAAAAAAAATGCTTATAGCTTTATACAAAAATTAAATATGTTAATCAAATTTGGGACAATTAATATCGATAGATGTATAATTATTGTGATAAATAAAAAAAATATTTTTCTGTGCAAAACACGTTAAGACCGATGTTCTTATTTTAGCGCAATGCAACTTATTTGCACGCTATTACATTTATGAACGAACAAAGCTTATTCAGCAATGAATAATACTGATGGGAATGCTGATAAATAAAACGTTATTGTAATTATCAATCATCCAAATAATATAGAATGCAAAATGAAGCCATGGCAGTATTCCTTTTTGCAACAAATGATCCTTATTTCAGAGTTACTGTTACTGAAAGAATTATTAAAACATAATAAACGAAAGTTTTAAAATATTATTAATACATTAAATTCTAAACGATTTTATAAGAAATACCGTAGGAATCAGCTGTATAATACGATAAAGAATATCATAAAAGACATGATATATCTTGCTACGAACTTCTAAGGTTTATTATGCTTTTTAAAAAAAATAATAGAACTAAATTATTTATATTTTTCTTTTAACACGTTATGGGCGTTATTTAGAATATAACTGAATAGTGAAAAATTTTGTTAATGAGTAAGGTAAAGGAGCAATAAGTACAATTACAAATACGATACCGAAAAAAAACTTAAATTTGTTAAAAAACTGTACTTTTTTTAAAAAAAATAAACATTTATTTTTACTTCATTTTGTTTTTTTTCTGTGGTGTGATATTTGTAATGATATCAATTTAGAGAATAATATAAGTGTATGGTTTTGTATATAGTACATAATATTTACATATGTAAAATATGAAAATTATCTTTAACTGAGTTTCTAAAGCATTGGATGTCAAAATTTCTGCATTATCATCTTAAGCTCTGCTGTAGTTTGGATAAAATCTATCAATGGTATTCGCATCTAGATCCTCCGCCATAGTTTTCTCAACGCTTACATTTTTCTTCGGACTCTGACAGAACTACTCTTTCTAAATAAGGATCACACAATCGTATGGATATTATTATTTTTTCAATTGAATGAAATATTTTACATACATATATAGCAATTATCTCAGGAATATGCATTAAACGTAAATAATGTCCTGTTTTACGCAGCTATATATGGAATTTTTTAAACAAAATATTTCAATACAATACATATACATACAATATATATTTATGTTATATACATACAATACATATTTATATGTTATATACATACAATATATATTTATGTTATATGCATGCAATATGAATTTATGTTATATACATACAATATACATTTATGTGTCTACAATTGATTCTGAAAATGATATTTTTATTCAATTGGACGTATGCAGTAAAACTATGTCCCACAATAATCGAAAAAAAATTATGGCTAAATTAATTTTATATAAGTAAATATCAGAAATTATTTGTTTCATTTTATTTCAAACTAGCCGTTACCCTCCCGCTTCGCTGGGTATTTCATGATGATCTATACATATATGTATATATTAATAAATATATATAAATATATCTGTTTATATTCTGACAGACAGACAGACAAAAATTTTAAAAATTGGTTTTTTGTTATGAGTACCGTATATACTTTTAGTGCATTAAGTAAAAAGCTGCTAATTTGAAATTACAAACAGACACTTCAATTTTATTTATTTGTATAGATATAGATTGGGATTATAATAACCATTGTTTACATGTGACTAAAAATGTAAATAAAAAAAAAGAAAGGATTAAAACTAACCGTAAAACTTATCAATTTTTTGTTTCTTGCATTGCTTTTTACTTATGAAGCCTTGATTTATTATTTTTAAAAGTACATCCGAAACAGCCGATGCTCTACTTAACTGAACAGTGAGATAACTACCATAAAAAAAAATTATGGCACGTGTCAGAGTATTATCATGTGCGCGTAACGCTGTTATGTCTCATGAAGAGCATCGGTCGCCAGTAACCAAAACAAAGACTTCATTAGCTCAGCTTGGCGTTCATCTTGGCATTCAGTTTTACGTTCACCCGTATATTTTCCGTTCCCGTAAGAATACGGGAATAAAATATAGCCTATGTTACTCCCCGTTAATGTAGCTTTCCATGAGTGAAAGAATTTTTAAAATCGCACCAGCCGTTTCCGAGATTAGCCGGAACAAACAGACAGACAGACAAAAATTTTAAAAATTGGTTTTTTGTTATGAGTACCGTATATACTTTTAGTGCATTAAGTAAAAAGCTGCTAATTTGAAATTACAAACAGACACTTCAATTTTATTTATTTGTATAGATAACAATGTATATATATTTCATATAAAATGAGTAAGAGCAGATTAAGCATATATGAATTAAATATACACATTCAATAGTCTAAAATGATAACCGAATCCATGCAATTTATATTGTGTCTATTATGTGTCAATATTTCTTATGCTAATAAAAAAATGCAATGAGAAAATGCGTCTGGCAACTACGATAAAGCCCAGATATCTGAAGTGTGCACTTAAGTGTGACCATTACTTTTAGTCAACTGACGAATAATCCAAAGCAATCCATTTTAACGCCCTTTTAATATCTGTTCTGTTACCTTGGCATTGTTCCATCTGTGAGATTCTTCGAAAAGAGAACTATTATTTTCCACTTCCGAAGGCACTAAAAATATTTCTCACATAACTTTCTTTTTTTATTGCGCTACATTTACAGCGTTAATTTCGTAATAAATACAGTTTTTTGCCCTTCCAATAGCTATATTTCCTTAATTTTTCTCGATAATAAATTATACATCACTGTTTGGTGACATATATGATATAATTTGAGATTAATTTAATTTTGCCTTAGATAATTCATAGGGAAAAGAATATATAATATTAGCTTCAATTTTATTCACTTCATAGTGATAAATTACATTTCTGTGAACTAGAATAGCTATTAACATCAAATAAGGAATCTGTTAAAATATAGAGCATTATTTTTCGTTAAAATATTTAATCTACTTTTTTCACTCTTATGTAGATAGTAAAATTTTAGAGAGGCTGATTTCAATTTTTAGCATTGAGTATATAAAGGGTATAATTATTCATGTAAATAAGACTTTATAAAAATTTAAGTATGTCTAGTCATACAAGGGGAGGACAAGAATAAGGATATTCATTTCCGGACGAGACTTTATGCAATTGTAGTACTCCTTTAGGGTGTTCAGCCCTCAATGTAATTGACTCAACCGAATTAATTGTCCCGAATGTGCAATTAATTCGGAGAAAATAGCCTTCAAATCCATGCTTAGCTTTTATACAATTAAGTTTTAACTACTACTAGCAACGCGGCAGCGTGGTCAATAGAATACTTGTTTACCATGCGGTATTCCTCGGTTCGAGTCACGTGATTCGTTTTTTATTTGTTTTAATATTTAAATTCATTAAACTATTTATACAATCAAATGAATTTATTAAAAAATGACATTAAATATTATATATATATATATATAGGAAAAAATTTATAATATATAATATAAATATATATTATTTTATTATATTAATCATGAAATAATTTTTGTAAATAATTATTATAATATATTTCCTGTATTATTATTATATTTTATATAATATTGTAATTATATTATAATAAATATTTATATATTTATTTATTTATTAATGGCAAGAATTATAAAATATAAATATTTAAAAAATTTATAAATATAATTAGATATTATAAATATAATTATATATACTTATTTCTAATTAAATTTATAAAATGTAAATATTTACACCTTTTTTAAATATAATTATTAAAAAATATTATCTATTATAAAGATATATTATATAATACATAAAATATATTATAATTATGTTTTATCAAAAAATATTTTATAATTACCATAGCAAAAATAATATATATCTTATATTATATATTATAAATTTATTTTATAATTATGTAAAATATTTAATGTATTTTAAATAAATTAATTTAATTGTAAAAATAATTAAATAAATTTAAAACAAACGCGAATCGAACCGAGGTCGACCGCATGGTTAACAGGTATTCTACCGTCCACGCTGCAGCATCGCTGTAAGTAATTAAAATTTAATTGTATAAATGCTAAGCATGAATTTCGAAGACTTTTCTCCGAATTGACTGCCCATTCGGCGGAATTACATTGAGGGTTGAACACCCTAAAAGAGTACTACTATTACACAAAGTCTCTCCTGAAATGAATTTTCTTAGTCTTGCCCTCCCCTTGTTAGATAAGAAGTAAATTAGACAATCATTCATTGTTATTACAATTTTATTTGAAAATTCAATCTTTTATTCCTTAATATTTCCCCGCTGCATACCAAGAATAAAACTTAGTAAGAAACTTTAGTATTTAAAAAATAAGTTAATAATTTAAAAGTAATTTATTTGAATTGTTTATTACTTAAAAGTAACACATACACGATTTAAAACGTATCTTGATAATTTGTACGGACCTAATTAAAATAGTATTGTAGTTTTAGCTTCAAACTACATTATTACTACATTCAATACATTGTTACTGCATGGGGTGGGGTGCGATGAAAATTATAATTGGACATTTGGTTGCAAATACTAGAAGCACTGATGTAGTACAAGAGATTTAACCTATTTAAGAATTTAATTCTTTTAAAAATATATTGTACGAACCATATTGTTTGCATCTTAAATAGGATTCTTATTTAATTTTCTGGCAGTGCACTCATTTTAGAAATTTATATATTTTTATACGCAGTGACCATTTGTAGATAAAATATCCCGCTTAATATTTCAGAAGGCTCCAATGGTAAATAATTGTTTGTTTTTTTACTGAAGTAATTAAAAACTTCGATCACAATGCACTGACAAAAATAACAATTTAAAAAAAGTTTCTTGCAAAGTTTAAATCTCTGTAATTATGGAATAAAATTCTAAATGTTGAGATTAGAAACTAGTTTTAATCGTCGCAGTTCCGATCAAAAGAAGAAATAATCTTATTTTTTGTCAAATATTTCGTTTTGCTTCAGTTTATAAGCACACAAGAACAGAAAATCCAACAAAATGACCAGAACACATTCTTATTATTTTTTATTTCTAATTGTACTCCACGAAGACAAAAAATCCCCGTTTTTGCCGTTTAAGTCTTCCCCATTATTATTAAATTCCTTGCAATCTCCAAAGTTTAATGTATTTTTTCCTCTTTTTCTTTTTTCTAACTTACGCTCAGTTTTGTCACAAAATATTAAAAAAAACCTATGGTTTAAAAAAATTCAAATTCTTTTACGAGCTGTTTCGGGTCGATTTTGACGTAGATAATTAATAAAACTTCCTCTTTTTTTTACTGTAACTTTTTTTTATCTTTATGTTATTTTCCAACGTCAATCTTTGTAATAGGAAAAACACTTTTATGGAATATTTTATTCTAATCACAGAATAAGGGAGAAACAAAAAAAATTTCCCCCTCTTTTTTTTTTTTTGTTAAAACAGTTTTAAGATGGGATTTTCACTCGAAGGTTTAAAATGCAGAAATTAATTACCTCGTAAGTGAAAACCATTTAAAGACAATAAACAAATATTGATAATCGTGAGAAGAATTGATAACTTTTGTGACTCTAGAAAAAAATTCCGCTTTTTAACTCGAAACTTCCGTTTCTAGCTTTTGTTCCAGTGATTGCATTTCATATCTTAAAAGAAGGAAATTAATTATTTTCAGCAAAACTTAGATGATGAATTCCATCGAAACTGGTATAAGTGGCTACTTTTGAAAAATAATCACAGAAATATTTAATGATTTCTGTTGTACGATTATAAACTCTAGTTCTTTAGTTGATTTTAACAATTAGCCTGTTTCAACACAATATATATAAAATAATTACAGTAACATCTTCAGAGAGTAATATAAAACATACATATACGTAAACTATCAAATTCGCTCAAAGAGCTAAGACTGTAGTACCAGGCGTTGACGGATGAGAAAGACAGATGTGAGCTTAGGTAGGTTACTCCTCTTTCATCGAGAACTTCGTTGGAGTCGTGTATTTAGTTCTATTTGTCAGAGAAATAATTTATGTCTATATTTTTAAATTCAGATTAGTAGTTTTTTATTTTCTGTATCTGGAAATGAAAGAATCCGATGATGGATTCAATGAGTTGCCTCAGAACTGTAAGACTAGCAGAGTAGAAATGTAGCATAATAACGGTGTGAGCAGCGGAATAAAGACGTTTGATATTTTCCCTTCTGAAATGGATATAATTTTATTTCATTTACAATATATTCAATTATGGCGAAATAATTAAAATTATAAAACTCTGCGTTTATTAAAAATTATAAGTACTCGGCTTAATGTCTCATAAAAAGATTTAAAGTGAAGTCATTTCAGATTTATATTCATTTCAAGAAGGAAAGAAATATATATTTGATCATGCAATGGTTATATTAAAATGAAAGTATGTATAAAACTACGAGCCTTGTAAAATTTTCTAAAAATCTAATCTTATATCTAAATTCAAATACTGTTGTTTGACATTGTTTAGTATGAATAACTCAGAAATTTAAAAATAAAAAAGTTTGTTAACTCATGAATTCTTTGTTAGAATGTATTCTTCACAGTACCAAGAAACCAGCGTTTGAGATAGAAATTACATTAGAATAAAATGAACTATATTTGGCATAAAAAATATTATTGTTCTTTAAAAAAATATTTCTATAAAATAAATCTCTGAGATACTTGAAAGATCTCAGTGGTAAAAATCGTAGTTGAGTGGAAAAATTTGTCTCTGTTCCAGTCTTAGTGAAAATTAAGAATACCCCACTTTATATAGGGGCACTTTATATAGGACCCACTTTCACTACGTCAAATCTGTCCAAATTCCTTGTGTTGTCGCAGCGTGGAGGCTCGGAGAATAGAGATCCTCTGCTCAAGTGCCGCTATCATCATTTGACCATAGTTCAAAGTGGTGAGATCAATTGTTCAGAGGCGTAGAGTTCCTTCTAAAACAATCTGCCAAACCAAGATGAATGACGGGCTTTGCTTTTGAACTATCATATGTTCATACAAATTGTTTCATATTTTTTTAATATTATTCATACAAAGTTATGTGCCGCCGATAAAACTAATAAGTTCCTCTTAAAAATATGACTGACAATAAGATTTTGAGTTAAATGATTTGGATCTTCTCATTCATTACACACAAAAAGTCAACGCATTTTTCATTTTATAAAATGTTATCTAAAGTATATCAGTTATGTTAACCTAAAGAAATCCTAAGCAAATTATTACAATATTATCTCTAACAGTTATATAAGAAATTTACATAAAAAAATATAGAAATATTTCCAATTTTAATTCATAATTTTTCAGATGATTACAACTTCTTAGTTGTTTGTGTGATATTTTCTAAAATTATTTCCCTGTATAATGCACAACCTTTTTATTGTGAAGATTTATTTGATGTGTTGCTAATAATTTTTTATTAAAAAAGTTTTGCAAGATTCGGCAGGAAAAACAAGTAGTATTAATTCTGTTTTATTACATCGCGTATAAAGAAACTTAAAACTTGTGTTCCCTGCATAATTTAGTTTAATGTATATTAACCTAAACCACTACCTATTGGTTACAATTTTCCCTCACATTTGCGTTTTCCTTAATATAAAGAGAAGATTCACAGAATTTTGTATCTTAGTTTTTCTTTCAATAAATATTCGTTAATTGTTTATCGCAGTATGATCAAAAATAGTTCTTCCGCCATTAGCCTTTAAAAAGAGAAAGAGAGAGAGACAGAAATTCTCTCCACAATCATTCTCCATTATACAATTGAAAATCTGAGTAAAAATCTGTTTGAAAACTATAAATATGATAATATTGTTTCTCCACGTCAGAAAATGTTCATGCATTATTCTGGTGCTTACTAAAGTCTTCAAAAATGTTTAAAAATAAATCTAAATCACATTTCTCAAACTTTACTAAATTGGAAAAAAAAAATATTGCAAATTGGAGTTTAATGAAACGGGAAATTAGTTTTCATATATGTCTGAAGACATAATTTGAAATTCCTCCATCTTATTAAATCAGTCGAAGTTATTTTCAGGAAATTGTCAATCAATAATAGCTTTTAAAAATATTTAAGAATTCCGCAAAGTGTATACAGTGCATGTATTTGTGTAATTTCTCTCATTGGGTAACTAACATGGGTAACTTTTTGGATTTTATAGTAATTTCAGTATTTCAGTACTGATCATACTTGATTACCGTTTCTATGAATAAGTTCCAAATAATGTGAACTGTTCCAGAAACTTTTCAAGTGAATAACTTTCAAATTTTCAATTCCTTGTGAAATATTAGTTCAAAAGCAAACAATAGATATTTCACAGACGTATTATCTCGAATATATCCTTGAGACATATGCCATTACAATAGAAGCCATATTAATTCAAAGATTTATAAACAAGTCAACTTATTATCACAAAATGTTTCACAACAGCATATATGAGAAGTAATTGAGGAATTGCATTCCTTTTATAATGGAGCTAAAACACTGTAAGATTTCGAGATCAACGGCTGTCATTAAAAGAATTTATAAAGGTCGTCTGGGACATAGAACAAGACGTAAAATTTAAATAAATTAATATATATCTGTATATTAGAGAAATCAGCAAAGATTCTAAAAAAATGGAATTTGCTTTCTTCATTTCTTCATAATATCGACAGTTTTGTTATCCAAGCCAAAGGCTGATATTAGATTTAAACCAGAGTTGGCTCAGTGGCTGTGATAGCGTGCTCCAGCCTCGTAAGCACAAGTTTGGTGCGTTTGATCCTGACTGGAGTCGATATCTGCATGCAAATATCGTAGGTATACATATCATATGATTACGTTGCATGGAAAACAGAGTTTCTCAAACTTTTAGAATTTGCGACCCAATTTTCTATTATAATTTTCATCACCCCCCCCCCAACAATAACATTGTGTTGAATGCAATAATAATGTAATTTGATACTAAAGCTACAATACGACTTTAATAATAAAACGTGTAGTAACAGGTGTTGATGGATTAAAGAAGGCAGATGACCTTGGGTTTATTATTTCTCTTTCAACGAGAACTTCGTTGGGAGTAGTGTATTTAGTTCTATTTGTCAGAGAAATAATTTATGTCTACATTTTTAAGTTCAGATTAGGAGTCTTTTATCCTGTTGTATCTGGCAGTGAAAGAATCTGATGATGGATTTAATGAGTTGCCTTAAAACTGTAAAACCAGCTAGTGAAATAATAATATAGTAACGGATTGAGCGGATAAAGATGTTTAATGTTTTCAGCTTCTGAAATGGATGCAAATTTATTTCATTTGTAATATATTTAATCATGGTGGGATAATTAACACCATAACCACACAAATTATCAAGATACATATTAAAAATTTTGACTATAATTTTTGTATATTACAATCCAATGGGAGTCAGTATTAATTATTAAACTTACTCTCTATGTTTACTATTGATAAATTTATTACCAAATGCACTGTACAGAACTGATACATTTCTAAGTGTATATCAGTGTAAATGTGTATTTTATTATTTATTATGCCAGAATATATTTTGCTTTGTTCATTTTCAGTAAATTTATAATTTTTTTAAATAATTTTTGATTTTTGATTTTTCGATATACTTTCTTCACCCTTGTTGGGTTATCAACTACCCCAATGTGGCGCGACCCACAATTTGAGAAACGCTGATGTAAAAAGTCCCTAATCAATTTGGCTCTGGTACTCTAGGCAAAATTATATCAGGGCAGTATTTAGCATCCGATGAGAATCTGAATTTAATAAAATTCGAAAGTTACAATTCGTTAGTGGATGCCGCAAATAGATGGTGCTACCTATGAAATGGCTTCCACTCTTGAAAACTTGTTGTCTCTTGAAACGGCTTAGCTGCCAAAATGCAGCCCACTTGAAAGAAACTAATAAATAAAAGATTAAAACCAGAAAAGGCACATTCTACTGTAGCGGATTCAATAATCATATCAATAGTACTGTTCGTAATTAAGAAACAGCATTTTTTGTGGCTTTGAGGATACAAATTTGTAATTAAATTTTATTTTTGGGAGAGTAAGATCTATTTCTGATCTGAAAAGGGTTTGTTCACTAAAGATCTAAAATACACTTCTTTAGGAGTATATTAGTTCTTATATTTTCTACTATCAGAAAGACGCCATGTACATTTTATATTTTAAATTATCCGACTACCCTAAAATTGTGAATTTTACCAAAAGTTTACATTTTTTTTATGATTTTAATTTATACAGCATCTTATTAGTTTTATAAAATTACCAAGTTTATTATTTTCTGTTCACTAGAACAAAAACTACAAGTGCTTTAGTAAAATCAGATGCCATTACTTTAAGCAAGATGTCATACTTTAAAACACGTTTTACTCAAAATATGGTCTTTTTTTGTTTTGAAAATGCTCAAACGGGGCAAATGATGGCTCAAAATGTTTTGAAAATAATTAACTGAAATTTTTTGTGTTTGTTCTTTATAACAGAATGTAAAATTGTTTTAATCTTAAGATTTATCAAACACTGTTTTATTACAAAATAATCACTGTTTTTTTTAAACAATTTCATATAATAACTAAGATAAAGGGCTCTGGTGTTTGGAAGAATTAAAATATCTCTTATCCTGAAGTCATTTCAAAAATGTATAACATATCAACACATGAGAATTGAAAAATTCAAAATTTGTTCACAAACTTTTTGTACAGTATGGTCCACTTTTATATTATTTTTTGTAAATTTTTACCAAATTTTTTCCCATTTAGTAATAATAATTTATTTTTCTCTTCTTATTATTAGTATATTTTTCTTAAAACGTACTAAACAAATCTAAAAACTACAAAAAAATCCGCATACCTCCATTGCTTTTAAAAAAAGTGGTTGTCGCAAGTATTATTATACCTTAATAGTTAAAAAGTGAATAAATGAATAAGTAAATAATTAAATCAAAGGGAAAAAAACATAAATTTCAAGTTATTAGTAATTTTGTAAGGACAAGTTAAGCATTAAATCCAGAGGAAGTTACACAAAATAAGACAACAACACATATTTGATGTTATATGTATTCGTATAAATTTTTATGATCAGGGGCACAAGTCACGCATACGAGAAATTCCTGAATTTTGGAGTATTTCAGTTTTGGAAGGTCAAATGATGACGATTTGTTATGTCTACAATATGGTCAGCTTTAGAGGATTGCGTGATTCGCGTCCATTTTCATGTATAATACACATTCATGACTTAGTAGACTTTGTTGAAACAATGGCTATAAAAATTTGTCATCCATTATCAAATAATGTACTTTGTATTTTTTTTTAAATGCAGGTCAATGGTTTCTCTCTGAAGGTTGCTTTAAAAAATTACATTTTTAAATTGTAGGTGCTGTTAGACAATAAAAGTTTTAAAAATCATCTTTATCTCCATCGAAAGAAGTATTATCAAAGTTAGATGTAACTCTCTGTGAATAACATGAATACTAAAAACAAAATTCAAAGTAAATTAACTCTTTACAGTCTATGTACAAATACAAAGTTGGGTGAAATATCATGAACAAATCTAAAATTACATTTTTATAAATTTGAATTTTTCTCGAAAGAAGCATTATTATATTTTTGTCATCATATGTTTAATGAAACGTGGTATTGAGCTTTTTCCACCAAAAATGTGATGCATCATTATTTCCACTTTAGGAAGTTAACAAAAATATCTGTAAATGATAATTGCTATTTTAATTGTTTATTTAAATTTCTCAGAGTTTATTTTATAGGCGAAGCTATTGATGAAATAGAGAGTATAACTTAAAATTACCTTATTAATTATTATTCAAAGTTTCTTATTTTTCTGCTTATATTCAGTTAATCGGTATCCAGTTATTTTTCAACAATTATGATATCATGTTTTAAAATATTAAGAAAATTGAGTGACTTTTTATTTAGTTTTGAATATTTTAATATACGAATACAAGTCTGCATTTGTAAAGGTTTATGCATACACTCGTGTCAAATGGCCAGCTACTGAATATTATCTTCTTAGAAGTTTCCCATTTTGTTTGGTCTTCACCACCAAAACAATTTTCTTTAAAATTGTATCTCCTTTGAAGAGAGAAAGGTCGGATCCGCTTCGAAACATATGGTTTTCTGCATCTCGGCCAAACTTTCTAGAGATCCTCTTGAACACAATTTGCGCTAATGTAAGTGTTGTGTCACAATTCTACGGATAAAACTTCTTGAAATGTAGGGATACTCATTAGACAATCTTGAAAACGTATGGTCTACTATATATATATATATATATTTCATCTGTTTTTCTACTTTAGAGCCCTGGCATCACCAATGATGGATGATTCGTTTCTCAGCGTGTACGTTTTGAATGCCAGTTCTAAAGGCTCTGACTCATTTATTTTTTATCATTCAAGCCTATATTTTGCATTTTTCATCACTTCAGAAAATCATAGGAATCTCTCTCTCTCATATATATATATATATATATATATATATATAATCAAAATTTCTCTACGATAGAGATGATTCAACATGATTAATACTTAAAAGAATATCAATTTCTAGATAACAAGACAACAGAATTTAGAAGAAGATATGAAAAATTGAAATAACACAGTAAAATATAAATGAATGGATGATTCAGTATTATCAACATTGCTGACTTAGGACAGCTAGTATACATAAAATTTTCTTTAAAAAATCTTTCTATATAAAAGTGGGGTTGAACATGTTTTTTTGCCAGCCAACCTTCCCCCTTTTTTCTGTTAATAATACCGAGCAAATATCAATTGGAAATAATGGATAGGAAATCTAAATCCATTATATGGAAAAGGTAACTTACCCAAAAATTGCATACTGAAATGCAGAGCCCGCGCTAAATCTGAGTACAATAAACAAGTTATTGCCAGATTCTGGACCCAAATACAATTTCAAAACAAAGCAAAGGCTGAAAAATAGCACTTAGCAAAAGTATGAAAAGAATAGAAATAATAAAATAAGAAATGTAAACATACTACAATTATCTTAGAGACTCTTAATATGGTTTAAAAGTTATAATAAATTCTAAAAAAGTACTTTTATCTAAAACTAGAAACTGGGGGTATTTAAAACTATCTAGGAAGAATAATAAATCTATAATATAAATCTTTTAAATTTATGGAAATTTAATCCTTACTATTTAGAATTTTATTATTTAAATATCTATTAATAAAATTAATTGGGTAGTTTTCAATTAAACAGTATTTAGTAAAATATTTATAATTTTTTATTTTTTTCTGATTTATTAGAAACTAGAAATTTATTGCGTAGTGTGTAATTAAGAACAATATTTCTGAATAAGGATACATGCACATTACTCTCCCAATGCGGTACTTTTATAATATTGAAATTAAAGTCTTCTCGTTTATCATAAATATTAGTAACTATTTTATAATCTTTTAATTTAAATTCTATATCAAGAAAATTTGCTTCGTAACTGTTACTATTTGTCTGTATTAAATTAAGATATTGTGGATAAAAATTAATATTAGGTATAAAGTTGTCTGGCTTGCCAAAAATGATTATATCATCTATATAACGAAAAAGTAAAATTCTGAGTTGTCTGTGAAACTATTTTCAAAATAATGTAAATATAAATTAGCAAGACAGTTGCTAGTTGGGCCACCTTGTGGTAGACCCTTAATCTGTTGATAATAATTACCATTACGATAAACATAATTCTCTTTTAGAACTAAACTGAGTAGAGAACAAAATCTATCATATTTGACATTTTTAAACAAATTATCTTTATATAATTTTACTAGTGTTTTTATCATATCATCAATATTAATTGAGTTAAAAAGATCTTCAAAATCTAAACTAAATACTGAAAATATCTTTTTATCTTTAATTTGTGCAATAAGTTCTGTACTATTTTTAAGAATGGCTGAAGTTTTTAGATTATTTATTGTATCTTGTAACATTTCATGTAGAATTTTGCCTGATTTGCTGATAAAAGTTATATATATATATATATATATATATCTTTTACTTTTCAGAAACAATTTATACTATGCATTTCGCAATAATCAGGGGATTGTAATTTTCCTGAGACAAAGGGTATTTGCGGAAGGTAAAAAATTTCAACAAAGCAGAAGGTATCGCCAGAAAAAGAATTATTAACTATGTTTTCAACAAATATCCAATCATAATGTACAGTTCGTAGGAAACACTAAAATGAATCTGGAATCTTTTGGCAGACATTTGCTTTCATGTAGAAGTAGACTCTGCTCCTCAGTTCATATTTCTGTGCTTATATCTCTTCAAAGTGTTTGCAGAAAGCCATCAGAAAGAAAAATCTGCCTCACTGCGTAGCTTTTTCCCTGGATGACCACCGCGAATCCTTCTGCAATGTTGTTTGAGGTCAGTCAATAGATAATGCTACTTAGGACACATGTTTGGATTGACAAAAGCGGTAAATTTTCAAATATCGGCCAAACTTCAAAATGACACTTCCTTTAAAAAATACACCATCGAGCTTATTTCACATATTTTCTATTGGTGTTTATTTTATCTTGCAGGAATGATAGTATTCGATTCTTTCTTTTCTAATTGATCATTATAGGATTTTCATTTGTAATGCTGTACCTCGTGCTTTCAGTACTAGAAAATAATACACAGTTTTAATTTTAGAATGATTTAAACTTTACACATAATTTCAAATAGTAAAATGCGGATAGAGATGTAAACCACACCCCAGAAGGCGTTCCGAATATTTAGAACAGGGGTGGCCAACCCGCGGCACGCGCGCAGTGTAGCACGTTGGAGTTATAACGGTAACACTCGAAAACATAATAAAATTTTGAAACATAATAAAATTTTTAAAAAATTATTAAAATGCGATTGTTTCAGAGAATAAATCAAAAATTATTTTAAATAAATTAAATGAGATTCAGTAGAAATTTATCATATAGAGAAATAACTTGTTTGTTGTGCGAATTGGCTTTCCAAAATTTTTTCACTGGCGAGAGTTTGGAGATTGAGGGAGCGGATTTTAAAATATCAAGAATAAAACACTGGAATCCCCAGTGAGTATTTGCTGCACTAGAATGAAGACAGGCTATGTGGTTTATCTTTTTTTTTACCTATATTACGAAACATTAAAATAATTTAGATTTAAGATTACAGAGAAAAGATTGTGTTTTTTCTTCCCTAGTTGGTCATATACCTACTTTTGTGGACAAATTTTTGCTTTTTTTGTCTTGATTAAGGTATTTTACATTAATGCAGGAACTATCTAACAAAGTTAGCAGTGCTCCGAGCTGTGATATGTTTGAAAGTTTAGTATCTATTTTTGCACGACGCTTTGAGTGCTAGGTTTGATGGTTTTCATGATGATAAAAAAATACATATCTTTTCACAAATCCTTTTTCAAATTCTCTGTAAAATGTTAATTGTTACCCACATGAAATCAAAATCGGAATTAGTGTAAGCAGCAACATAATGGAAATGTAAGGAATTGTAAGGAAATCTATGTATGGAATGAAAGGAATTCTATTGAATTTTGAAAATTTGTACTAACAAGCAATTTTTCAAATTAACACGATTTGGCTTTGTCAGATATTGTTGTAGATTTGAATTAACATACATTGTGAACAAAAATGTTCTATTATGAACATAAAAAAATGAAAACATTGTTCAAAAATTAACTGAACTGATAAAGAATAAAATTTAAGTTTGTGCTTTGGTTTCATTTATTATATTGTTTTTAAATTTCCACTACTTAGACTGTGGTGCTTTAAAAACTTACTCTTTGCATAAAAGTTACAAAAAATATAAGCCTGTATAAAACATTTTTTCACCTTTTGTACCTGTTTGAAAAGTTGGAAGTAGCAATATTTGTAATAAGGTTGGCCATCCCTTGTTTAGAGCTTAGAGTCTAAACTGCGATTGCCTTGTGATGGAGACGAATAAACATTCTGTCCGTCCGATGCGTTTCTGGTTTACAGTTGAAATGTCCCTGGTGCGGTGCTGTAAATTTGTAGCTGAGGTAGAATGAGCTGAAAAATAAGACACGCTAAGTTGCAGTATGTTAGGGTGATAAATATAGGAAACAATTTGTTTCTTGTTCTGCGTTTTTCTCTTATACTTGTTTTCTTTCTGCAATATCAGCTCACACATGAATGTAAGAAAACTGTACATCTAAATAAAAGCCTTCGTGAAAAGATGTTATAATGAAGTATTTAAAGTAATCAGCATGTATATATATAAAACTCAATGGTGTTGTTAATTCCTTGAAAAAAAAACAAATTTTATAATATATATATAAGAAAAGACAATCTTAGAAAAATAAAACATTTGTATATATATATATGTACTTTAAAGAATTTCGATTGAAAACAATTAATTCTTTAACTTTACCGTTAAATGTGAAATTGAAAATAATTTCTTCTTTTAAATTTTGCTTGAAATTGCGCATTGCAACTAGACTAAAAATCAAATAATTCTTTAGTAATGTTGATACAATTATCTTAATATTGTGATAAATGCAAGTATTGAAATTATTTTTTCATATATATTTTACTTTTCCCCATTACTTGAAGTAACTTGACCCGAATTCATTTTATCTTTTGTAACTTTTGTGATTGTAGCTAAATTTAATACTTTCTTTCCTATAATGAATAAAGAATGATCACACACATTTTATTTCACAATAAAATGACTTTATTTAAGTCATTTTATTGTGAAAGCAAGCAAGAAAAATGTTTTTATATTTCCGATCTTTTTTTATATATATATCGGAGTTTTAATCCCGAGCAAGATGACGAAATTACTTCATAACGATTTCATTTGATATCTATTGTTCATTATAATGAATTTAAAGTTTTGATTACATAGAATTTATTAAGCATCTAAGATTATTGTGTTTTAATGAAGTTTCTATTATATTTCTCATTCAGAAAGAATGAGACATTATTTCTTTCGATTTTAACCCAACATAATACGTTTTTGGTTCTTTGAGATAAAATTTATATTTTTTAATAGTTTTTTTTTCAACTTCCTTAGGTTTATTATAAACCATCATTTATCTAAAGTTTAACGAATTGATTTTATCCATTTTTTACTCTACGTGATTGCAAACTAAACATATTTTAGATCTGGTATAAGTTATATTTTTATGAATATCATTTATTCCGACATTATTGTGTACTTTAAGAAATGAAATATTTTGCTGCAAATTTATTTATTATGTATATTTTGAATACTGAATAAAAAACTTTATTTAGATGTAGTTTTAGGTTCATTGCATGTATTTTTTGAATTCTCATATTTCTTTAAAGAATTAATTTTATTTCAAAAGTTGATGATACGATAGGTTGGTGGGTTTTGTAGACCACTATATCATAAATGAGGCAAGAATTGCAATTTTCAAATTACTAATCCCAACAAAGCTACAATTGTAGGAATCTACGTTAAAAGAAATTGTAACTCTTAAAACTCCCATTGCCTGAAGAGAATTTGAATCGGATAAAATTCAAACGTGTCTCAATTTAAAAGCGGAAGCCACCACTAGATGGTGCTACCAATGAAATGGTCTCTTGGAAACTTTTCGTGTCTTCAAAGGCTTAGTTGCTAACATGCAACCCATTGAAAAAAAGAGAATTCCCAAAACATACAAGAAGTGTTTGATGTTTTAAGCCTATGATCCAGGATGAGCACCACACAAATATAATTACCTGAAAATCAATCGATGTAAAATGTATTTGAGATCCTTTCTTGGGGAAAAATAATATGGAAATAATTTTATGAAAGTGTGTTGATAAAAAAAAATCTATGAGATAAATCAGAAAATTATAATACTATTGAGGTGATATAATGACGCCCAGTGGCCTAATGGTAGCGTAACACGCCTCCACTCCACAGGTCCGGAGTTAAAATCCCGGGCTGGGCAAGGTCGACTCAGCCATCCATCCCTTCAGTGGGTCGATAAATGAGAACTAAGATTGTTTAGGAAGTAAACACTGGGGATTTAGAGTCAGGCGGACCACCTAAAGGCAGCCTCTGCTCATGCACCTCAGTTTTTAAGGTCTGAGACTGGGATGGGTACAGTGGGCCTGGAACTGTATGGGCTGCTGCGCCACTGAGTTTAGTTTAGAGGTGATATAATATGTCATGTTCGTTGTAAAAATAATTATTTCGAAAATAAGGAAACAATAATTCATCTGCATTAAGAACATTTTGAAAAGAAACAGTGTATTACTTTAAAGAACATGCTTTGTTTTTCTTTCTTGTCTATATTGTCAAAGCATTTGTTATTGGGACATACATTAATAACTCATTGCCATAGAAATTTACCAATGAGGCTTACGTTGGTGTAGAGCACCAGCTTAGGTATGTTCTTGGTCAAATGAACGAGGTTCAGAATTTGAGTGTCCGTTGTCGATAACCGTACTGTAGCTTCAAAGTGTGATATTATCAAATTTCAAATCATAGAAATTTACCGCTTATTGTTCAAACCTTATTTCAATTTAATTTCTGACATTCTCACATTTGTAGAAGTTTCTTTCCTTGCACATTGTTCTATTAGATTTTTCTCCTTCAAATCACCTCTTCGTATAAGGGCACTACAGATCGCAAGTGACTTACTTGCTCTGTTTTCCTCAAAGACACTGGCTCTCTTTGAGTTGCAATTTTCCAATTTAGAATGTACCTCCTCGGACATTTAGGAATATTAAACTGGTGACTGAAAACGTATGACGGATTTCAAATCATATTTGGTGAAATTCTTAATCGTGCAGCTTTAGAAAACACGTTCTTTAAACCAATTTTAGCAAGAGTTGCAAACGCGAGCACATTGGGAAAGTGAAGGGTACAAAATTAAAACTAGTTTTGTCAATATGAACATTTAATCATTTCCTACCTCTACCCCACATGTAGTATATTTACTTTTCCAAATCATCTCGTATTGTAATTAATATTATTCATGAACTATGTATTGATTAATTATCAAACCAGAACTCCCAAGTACTTAAAGACGTTTTTATAAGCCTTCTTTTTCAACGCATCATTTTAAAGCACATCTTCAAAAATAGTACTAAAAACAGTTAAATTATACGGTATTAAAAATAAAAAATAAATGTAAAACAAATATAGATGGCAAAATTATACTGCAAGAATCAGTTTCAAAATATAACTATATAAAATCAACAGTATTCGCCATTTGACTGTTGCTTATCCTAACGTTGATGTCGCATGTAAATTAGAGTAGTAGCCAGATCAAGTTTCGTCTTCGTTGCTAACTGGTGACTCAAATTAACAAGATCCGTCAGAAATATAACCCTAGTGACCTTCAGTGTGTTACGTTAATGAAAACTTTTTTAATAAATTAATTGCGACTCAAGTTTACATGGAATGTCATGTAACCTATCAGCAATGAAAAACAGAATTGAAATAAAAGGATTAAAAACATTTTTTGTATCGTGTAATTTTGCTGGCACATCTAGGGGCGACACAAAAAACAATTAACTATTTTTAAACTTGATTCAGAATTAAGTCTGAACTTTCCTTTAATAACTCTACTTTAGCAAATAATTTTCGTTGAATAAATTTTATTTGTATAAATTAAGCTTCTCGAATGAAAAATAAATTATCTCTTTTGAATACATACACAGAAATGAATTACTCTTAATTCAGAATATGCCAATACCATCTTTATAAAATACCTAGCGCTTCTAACCATATTCTTCAAAATTAAAAGCCATTATTTTAGTTTCTAAAACACATTTCATAGCATTTTCTTTCTCTTTAATGTTCTTATTATCATCCGCAGAGTCTACGCAGAAATCAATTTACCATTTCTCAACATAATTGCGAATCAACTTTCAAAAATTCGTTAGGCAGATCTATTTTTAACAGAACCGAAATTAGTTCTCCAATAAACTATTAGCTCCTCGCACGTATTGAAAACATTCCCATTTTTCACAATACTTCTCTTTTGATAAAAGGGGACTTATCGGGCAGAAAGAAAGAGAACTAGGGGGAGAAGAGGGGGGGCTGAGGGAGAGGGTTCGAATGAATGACTGGATGCAAAAGACGGTCTAGAATTCTAATTAAAAGGAAAGGCTTGTTTGTAAAGTTAATGAGTTCTATTGTTTATTCCTAAAATATTTCACTCGGTGCAGTTAATGAAATTTTGATTTCCCCTCTTCTTTTTCGATGCCTTTATAAATGAGTTCATTGTGCACACCATTGCCGAGGGATTATTAGTGAAATGTGAACAATTCACATGACTTCGCGAAGGAGACACCTTTTGTGAAATTTTAAATACTGTTCAGAATTTTAATATTAATATTTTTGGATAAAGTGAATTAGGGAATCGACTTGATGGGAGTAAATATTTTTCAGGGAATTTTTTTTTTTAGAATTAAGGTGGTAATTATGAAATTTATAAACAAATATTGAGTTTGCAATAAGTTTACTTTGTTCCTTTACGTCTTCTCTGCTGTTATATTTACATCGAAGTAAACATAAAAAGCATTGTATTACTGTCATAATAAATTCTTCGAGAAACAGCCTTTAATATCCTTCCAACGTCAGCGGAGTAATTTATAATTGTTCGCATTTACATTTATCACATACATATTATGTCTTAAGAAATAAATGTTATTTCACTCATTTTTTTTAAAAAAAATCATCACATATTTTAAAGATACCACTTACTTTTAATAAATAACCCAATTGATGATAAAATAAATTCCAAATTATTTCGCATTTTTTATTTAATTTTTTCTGGTGCTTAAATGATAAGTTTTACATGAATGAAGTTTAGAAGGTGCTAGTGATTTGTTCACCGTAAAAATATATGTATAATATATGAATTATCTGTATTTAATATATGAATATATCTATATTAGGAATTCTATATATAAAGATCTATATGCTTTTTTTTAAAAAAAAGTGTTGATATTTGAAGGTTAATAAAAAAGCAAGAAATTTAACAGTCAGATCATATGCTGCCAGCTTAGGGGTATTTCATCAGAATATGAATTCAAAATGCAAAATATACTGTCGCTAAATAAGTAAATTACACCGATAATAATTTACGCATTGATTTAAAATTATTAATATCAAGATGAAATTTAAAATATGATCAAAACTGAGAAATTTAGTCGCTAAAAGGGATAAATTCTGGTTTCAAAATTAAGTAATGATAATTAAGTTAATTATTTAATCAGATAACACTATAATTTGGTTTCTTTTGAGATATCAGCGTTGATATCAGGCATTGAGCTGCTACGTTTGGAGTACGGAATGATATTACGAATGATCTTTCTTTCTTGTCGTTTTTGTTGTTGGCATTAAAAATGGATTGATAGCTAAGGGATTATCTCCCTTTGAAACTTATAACCAACTAAGAATAACAGTTGATTAGGTTTATTTATTCAAAAATATTTTGTTGATAAGCATTGGTGTGAAACACTCCTTTTAAATTTTATGATATTTTTTTAATTAAAGAAAAATGCATAATTGTATCCCAATTTTTTACTGAAAAGCTAAAAAAAATAAGTGTTATTAATACATAGTGCAAATAATCCAATATGACATTAATGAGAGACATATAAATAAATGAAATTTCATTATAATATTAAAACTCTTTGAAGTACGTTCTTCTTAGCAAGGGAAAAAAGAAATTGAGCAGGAAAATAGCTTGAAATTCACGCACATGAAACCAAAAGAAAATTCCAAAAGTTTTCAAATTATTATAAATCAGCCATGTTTTCAGTTATTTTGGGATATCGATTCAGATATTGATCGAAAATGTATATCAATACTTAACGTACAATATATAAATAAGTACCTATCAATACATAAATACGTAATTTTATTGGAATTTACTTTGTTCTTCTGTAATAGAAATATTTTAATAAAATTTTATTCCTGAAGTAAAGTTTAAATTTAGTAAATGCAACATTACTGATACAGAGAGAAATACTGCTTATAAGTTTAAGTTATTTACCGCAGTAATATATTTCATATTTATAAAACTGAAGCGCTATTTTCTGTTAAAATACCTCATATTTCTGAATTGCATGTATGAGTAGTGTAATGGATGAATCGAATCTTTCAATGTTTTTACATATACAAATAATAATTATTATATCATTGATTAATCATTACTTTTAAAATTAAAATAATGTAATTAGATAATTAAAGATAATATATGTTTATATAAATTCCTATTTCTTCCATAAATTGTTTTCAAAATTTAATCAAGCATTATCTAAATTAACTGAAGTGAGCGGAACTTTCAAAATAAAACAACACTTTTTAAGAAAAAAATAAAGATAAGCAAAAATTGATTTTTGGTTTATTAAAATATATTTTCCCCCGTTTATTTTCTATTTATTTTGATAAAACTTTTCAGCAAAAGCTATTAAAAATACCCAATAGATTTTTTTCGTCTGCTTTCAATATTTTACTAATTATTAGATAAAAATCTCATATAATCAAAATCTTTCTTTAAAAAAACAAGATTACTTACAAGATACTTGTTATCTATCTCAACAGTATTTTTTGGAAAAAAAAATAGTTAGAGCTATTTACTTCTAATTTATCTTCTTACAAACAAAAATTAGGGTTATAGAATGTTCTTTACTGAGTGAAAAAAATATGTTCTAGAGTTATATTTCATTAGGCAAAAGCAAGATCATCTCGTTATGTCATCATAACCAAACTGAAACGGCTACCAAAAGTTTCTGCGCTTCTCTTTTATCACCGGAAGAAAATCCTATCTACCAAAAGAGGAGGCAGAAAGAAAAATAAATAAAACTTTCCCTCCGAAAAAAGATACGGGAAAGCTCAAGAAGAAAATACGTATCAGCCAAGAACTCGGAAATTAATTATCGTCCATTTGGGTAGTTTTCATAAGCTGAAGCATCAGCATTGGTGGTAAGGAGCAGAAAATGTATAACATTTTCGCTAACAAGCTACGAAAGAAAACGAGTGTTATGGTGTTTTTTTTTTTTTTTTTTTGTCGGTGCCTTAAGATTGTTTTGTGAGAGTTGGCGTAGATGTAGATTGTAATGGTTATTTTCAGTGTTTTTAGAAAAGATATTTTTCAAAGTGAATTGTTAGTAAATAAACAATACTTTTCTCTCTGCTTATAATCACGTTATATGTACAATTAGTATTTAGTTAAAGTAAATAGGAATGTGTTTTAAGGCATTTCAGTAGAGTTTAATATAAATGAATACTTACTTAAATGAATTGTTAGATCTATTATTCATTTAATTTTGTTCTACCATATATATATATATATATATACTTAGACCCGTAATAAAAAAAATTATCAAAAAATCGATTTTAATGGGTTTATAATACCCTACTTGCCTGTCTTGGATTCTTATAAATGTGCTCAGCCCCTAGAAAAACTTTTCATATTTCGAACTAAAACAATACGTTTTGATACACTCAATATTTTCCAGTAAAATCTCTGGGTGTCCAGACTGCAACACGTGATAATTCGAAGTTATCTTATATAGCTCTCGAAAACTCGAACACTCCCTACCATGTAGAGTACTATAGCAAACAGGTTAGAGCTTACATGTTTCGTGTTGTATTGTCTCTGCCTGTCTTCCCCTTAGCGTATCCCCTTTGATGTCCATCTGCCTGCCATCTCTTTGTGTTTCACGGTTCCTAAAGCAAAAATACACTTTTATTGCTTTCCTTCTTCAAGTAGACAATAGACCTGTTCAGAAGGTATGGTTCGCTTTTGTGAAGAAGATATTATAGGAATGTGTATTTTGCGTCGAAGTGACATGACGACTTTTGACTCATATGTGTGACTTGGACACCAAATTGGACATGGACCGGACTGGATCATGCCTTGAAGGACCAATGGTGTTGGGGACAGTGTCTAAGAGCACCGATAACACATTAAACTGATTTTTAAAGATAACAGATTTTTTTTCTTCAAAAAAGATGAATTATGTACAATGTGTATTCTTTTATGAATAGTTTTTATACATAAATGTATTATTTTAATACATGATTTTTAACTTCTATATAACATTTACACTGTATAATATGCACTTTTTAAAATACTTTAAAATATTTTAATACATATGTAGAATTGTTGTTTTATTACATAGTTTCAGATTTGAATGTGTTAGGAAAAACTTGTCTTCGTGTATTTTGGAAGTTTTTTCCTACCCCCTCATAATTGGAAGTTTTTCATTGGTCCCTTCAACCTCAAATTATCGAGAGTCGATTGTATATGTATTTTGACTAACATAAATTCAATACAAAACATATGTGGAAATGACTGCAATTTATATTTATTTGTTTCCGTATTAGGGCTAGGATTTCAAGGAATATCTTATTTTGATATATTTAAATCTGAAAGGAACTTCTATGAAAGAAAATCCAAAATTTTATCACGTATATATATTTCTCATTCGTGTTATATATTTCTTAAATATATTTATTTTTTTATATTAAAGTGCGGGGATTTTTGATATTACGGATTTCTTATTGGTGTATACAGTATTTTAAATTGCTTCTGTGCGTTTATTTTTTGCACAGATAAACGTCAGCATTTAACATATAAATAGTAATTTTCACTTCCGGTTTTTGTTGACTTAATCCACGAAATATTTCTCATGTATTTATTTGCAGTTAAATATATGGCTTGTGATTTCAGGTAGAAGGTAGCCATTTCGCTTTTTTTTTTAAATTTAAAAACCTATTGAGCAAAAAAGTCTTAAGAATTTTTTTTTGTTTAAAAAAAAATCATCTGTTATTTTAAGGAGGGCTTTTGTAACTTAACTTGTTGTTTACTTTTTTCTTTTAAAATGAATAATATCTATTGTCGTATCGTTTTGAATTTTGAAGCAGTCTCCATAGTAAACGCCTTTAAAAAGTAGGCATAGACAAAATTTATATTATTATACTGTTTCCAAATCAACACTCTTCTTTTTTTTATTTTAACAAAAGTGCAATACAAATAATCTTAAAGAAAGTTTTTAATTGAAGTAAGTTGTACTGTATATTAGTCTTTATATTAAGTCATATTAATGGTAGCGGCTGGATTATGTTTTAAGTTATGAAAACAAGTTAAATGGAAAATTTTCAGCCTTGATTTTTTTAACACACACATGTGGTTCGATACCATAAATGTTAGCATTCTAATCAAGAATTCAATCACATTTAAACTTGTTAAATAATTGTAACTTTTCATATGGACTCAAAATCTCTTCAATTACTTTAAAATGATAATCAATAAATTTTTTGATAGTCAGTTAACTAATCTAAAAATTGCTATATTATTTTAAAACTTTATTTGCTGTTGTTTTTTTATATAAGTCAGATAACATTTCATCTTCTTTTTGGAACACAAATTATTCAAATTTTACATTTAAAATACCTTATACTTTTATTCTTATAAGTACCTCAAATTTCTTAGATACGATTTATTTGTATATTTTTTATTGTACAAAAACAAATATTTCCTTTATGTTTTATTTGTTTGTCTTCAGAATACATGTTTTCGAATGAATTTATGGAGTAAAAAAATGAAATTCAAACCAAAAATTCCCAATATTATTCAAAATATTGGGAATTCCCAGTATATTTTACATTTCTAAAATTGAAGTACCTGAAGAAAGTATAATAAATATAAATTATTATTTTTAATATCTAAATATATAAATATATATTTATTATTTTTGAATATTTAATCGCATTACAATCAATATTTTTCTTTTTTTTTCAAGAAAATAAATTTTGTTTAGTTTTTATACCATAAATTCTTAAGTAAACATTTAGTATTTTGAATACTGAACCCATGTAAAGAAATTCAAATAAACTTGTATAAAGGTTTCGTTGAAATCAAAATGCTTGTCTTTCTAGTGATTATTAAAATAATACACAATACATTTTAGAAATGTTTCATTTGTTCCCATACTAATTTGAAGTGAAGTATATTCTACAAAATTTATCCTTACGAACATTTTCATTGGTCCATTCCTCCTGAAACCACATCTCCTAACCACCAAACCAACCACAAGTCTAGACAGAGGGTTGAGGACTACTACCACAGCCCGTTTACCTTTTAGAATCCGAAGCATTCAGCGTCCATGTCGTATGATTTTCCCCAGAGTGCCTGTTTGGCTTAGGTGATGTCAGCAAAATTATTTCCTAGTACAATTTTGCTCCATAAGAGCTCAAGTTCTCCCTCTGGGGATGAAACTGAGCATTAAAATTATATTGGAGCAATTAATATCTACCTATATCACATGCCACACTAAAAAGTACTACCTGCTCTTTCGGGATGTACTAGATCTGCAATGTTAACTATCAATCAGCAGCTCCATTTGAAATATATATGATATATATATACATCATAAATAAAAAAAGGAAATAGAATATGTATTATAATTAATATACTTTCTTATTTGAAAGATTTAAAAAAACTAAACAATTTGGCTTCCCTTAAATTTCAGCGAAACTATAAAACATTTATTTACCTGTTACAACCAAGTGGAAAAGTTAATGAAAAACGTAGTTACTCTATGCATAGAATACAAAACTGAATCATGAAACAAATAACGTACATTCTTTCCTATGCATTTAAACAAAAACTCGACGAAGAACTTAAATTTCTCTACTGCTCACACTGACACAGCTATCGAAAAATAGAAAAAAACCAGACAACCAGGTATTGCTATTCCAACAGAAAACTTGTCTCCTGTCTTGTCGGTTTCCGGTGTATGGAATAAAATAAATTGAACTACCCGACGAATCGTAGGTGAAAATCCTTCCTGTGACAAATGGCACACAGTGAAAAAATAAAATAAAATGTAAAAAAAGAAAGATGAAAAACGGAAAGATGAACGTTTTGACCCCTTTTTATTTCTTTCGCCTTTGAAGATCCACAGTAGAGAATAAAGGAGATTTTTACCTCCCCAAAATACCCTATAGATACTTTTATTTTGGCGTAGACAGAAGGCTATAATCTCACCATTAGGCGAGGTGATTTTTCAAGAATTTATACTCTATGGGGTTTTCTAAAGGAAGAAGTGTTAAGGGTGGATTTAATTCTCTGGCTCCACTTTTGGGAGATAAAATGTACTTGAAATTCGAATACATCTTTGGAATTTTAAGTACTTTTATGTGCATTTTGAAGTCCAATATAATATGAGAGAGTTTAACTCAACAAACAAATAATCTTTATATATTACCATCGTTTTAAGAGTAAAGGGTACTATTCAGAGTTTCTTCGCACTTTTTTTAGGTGAAAAAGCTGCAAATAAGGAAATAATTTACGAAGAGCGACAACAAAATAGCAGAAAAGTAAAAAGGGCTTTGAAGGAGTTAACACTTGCAATATCATTGGTATCACAAAGAGAATACCATTAAAAACATGACGTTATTTTACTGTATCTGTATAACATTTATGTACAAAATATGATACTTGAAAACTCAGAAGTATCTCAGGTGTGAGAGTAGTCAGTATTATTTGGCAGGCCTCAATATATATAATGAATACTGATAAATACTTGGAAGTAATAACATTGCATAGTAAAAAAATGAACTTTAAATTGATTATAATTTATGCAACACTCGGAAACAATATGACGGCTATTCGTCGTGTAATTTTGAACCACGGTCAAGTAACGTGGACAACATCTAAGCGGGCAACCCCCTTCTCTTAATACCTTTTAACTAATATTGACAAATACTCGAAAGTAACCTCATCGCATAGTAAAAAAAATGCTCTTTAATTTGATTCTAGTTTATATTCCACTCTGAAACCACATGTGGGTTATTTGTTTCGAAATTTTGAACCAGCGTCAATTGATAAGGATGACATCTGAGCTAGCACCCCCTATCCTAACCTACCCTTCACGTCAACAGCAAGACTTTTAACCTCTATATATTTAATATGCACCAGGTCTTTACACTGTGAGTTTTCAGTGTCAATAAAGATTGAACAACTCAAGAACGCTGGTTAAGTGTTCGAGACTACTATCATTCAGCTACGATCGCCTAAAGTATAACTTAAAATAATGTATAAAGAATTTAAGAATACAAAATAAAAGACTTTGAATAAACAATAAAAAAAACTTTAATTTATTTTTCATGATTCATTTAAATACACAAGATGCATTATTGTTTATAGAATAAGTATATATATTTTGCATCCTTCATGAACACAAACAAAAACAATGATAAAATGAAGTATAAAATATATATTACTCTTTCTTATTTGAAAATGCATTATTTACATTTTAAACAAATAACCTACAAAAAAATCATGAACAAAGATATTTTATTTTTTTCTCTTTAAATATATTAATACCAAGTAGCACTCAGAAACATAAAATTATCATTAATTAGGAGAAAAAAAATCGAATGGAAACAAAACTTACTTTTTTTATTGGGCTGCAAATTAGCAACTAAGCCTTTGCAGACATTGCAAATCTCAAAAAGTGAGAGCTATTTTAGTGGTTCCATCTAGTGGGGGCTCTCTCTACCAAACTTGGAATCTTGAATAAATTGAATTCAAGCTCTCGTCGGATGCTAAGCATCGCCATGCTTTAATCTTGCTAAGAATATCAGAGCCAAATGGTTACACCAAGGAATATTTTACATTTCACATAATCATATGACATACATACCTACAATGTTCGCATCCAGAAAACCTATCGATTGCAGCCTAGAACGAACCCGCAAATATGGGCACACAAAGCAGACCTGCTACTTCTAATCCCCCGAGGTGACGACTGAAATTAATTAAAGAATACTATTTCACACAAAAAAAAGATCTTAGACTGTAAATAATTTTGTTTTGTCTAGAATATCATCATAAGATATTTGCTTTAAGCAAACATAAAAAATGAATTTTAATTTGCGATAATTACAATTCTTTATTTTAAGTTTTAATTTTGAAGAAATTAAATTTTTATTTAATGGATTATAAGGTTCCATTACGTAGTATGAATTCTTCATCTATTCACGTGAAAATCTAAAACCAAAATTACAGGTCATCATTTGATTTCAATACTTTGACGCTAAAGCTAGAACACGACTTAAACCTCTTAAGTACCTCCGGCTTATATAAACGTCTCACTCAGCCAAAGCGGTTTTTTCCCCCTGGTCGTATATATAAGCCTTTCCGAAGTAAGATATTTTCTGTGCACTGCTAACCATAAAATTATTCCGAAGGCTATGAAATGTATTATATAGACCTTGACAGTTCGGTAGCATTGGGAGTGAATCACGTAATGTTAATTGGCAGTTAAGAGATTAATTATAAACCGAGCTGATAATCAAGATAAGTGTTAATTTTTGTATATAATTTTATATATGGGACCATGGTGTCAGTAATTATTAAACTTGTTTTTAACTTAGTATTGTTAAATTAATTATCAAATACATTATGAGTATTGATATTTTTATAATTATATCAGTGTAGAGGTGTATTTTATTTTTTATTACGTAGAATGTATTTTGTTACCTTTCAGTAAAGTAGTAATTTTTTTTAAAACAATCTTTTCTTTAAGACTTATCAATATGCTCGCACCCCATCATAAATTTAAAATATCCTCCAAGATGGGTACGCTCATCAGTTTGAGAAACGATGATTTAATGCAACGTAAGAGTTCGGACGATATTCCCTTCTCATGTAAAAAAAACCACAAAAAAAAAACGATTTAGCCATAAATACTGTTTGTAGGTCAAGATAAGTTGCTCTTTTGATAAAGTTAAATGTATGGGAGTGATCTTGGAGCCCAAAATATAGGAATCTAGAAAAATCTAGAAGAATGTAGGCTAATTACTCGACGAGAAAATTTCAGATGCTCTCAAGAGCCTCTAGATTATTTTTTTTAAGTTGCAGGAAAGCAACAAGAGAGCTAAGGCTTGACAGACGATTGTGCCTATCATTAACCCCGATATTCTGAGTACGCATTTGGAAAGTTTGAATTTCTTTTATAACGGATTTTATTCGTCTTGTTTCTTGCTAAGACTAAATATGGTGTATTTACTACACATAACTTCAAAGTAAAATGTTATTATCTCCTAAAGAATCAGCTTGATTGTTTTGTGGATCTTTCTATTTTTAAAAGCCTATCAACAAAAAGAGTAAAGATATTATATTATATTATATCATATGTTACATGAACTGCAGTTATAAAAAGTTATCAGATATATATGTGTGTGCTCATATTTTTTTTTCTGTATCTGTAGGATTGAGTAAAAAATATGAATAATAAACTATATAACAAAGTATTATCATTAAAAAATTTGTAGAAATATGTATACATAGGTAAAGAGGGGGAAAAAAGCTTTGTTTAAAAATATATGTAAAACAAAGAGACTAAGTATATAAGTGCATAATATTTAAAATTTATTAATAAATTCATTTTTTTATATTAATATTTTAATAATTATATATTACTTAGTCTATTTAATCAATTCACTATCTTATATTAATATTGTAAAAATTATCATTTTAAAATTTACAACATCGTTTATACAGTCTGACTGCTAAAGTCCATCATCAGCTTAATAATTTATAAATAATAAGTACTTAAGTCATAAAAGTGGGGTCTAGGTATAGTAAAGTTGCCACGCACTACACAAACAACTGCTTACAGCGGCACCTGGTGGACAAATGTGGAGTTAGCGTTCTTGTATCAAAACCAGTACGAGATACATGAAAAAAGTCAATTGAAAAGTTGTTCAGAATTATTGATTTATTACAAAAAACAAGTTCTAGCACACAGGTTATGCAAATTAAAAGCACAAAACACAAATGAATTTGATGAGTTTGAAACAAAAAACTGCACTTTCCGGAAATGAAGTTCATTTATTAGCCATGCTTCAAAAGGGGGTCCTTCAGCAACAATACACATCTAGACCCTAACTTGCATTCCCCATTGCATTTTCTTCAACATAGAATGTTGCATATACATACATAGAATGTTGTTTGAACCCACAAAAAACTCAAATTGCCTTAGGTCAGGTAAACGCGCATGCCATTTAACGCAACCAACAAAACAAGTTGCTGGAATATGTCTCATATGCTGTGTGACATGTGATACTTTGTGTGGTGGTACATCGACTTGTTCGAACCCTACATTCCGAAGGTAACTCAACAGCAAATCCACTAGCTAATCTGATATTACTTCCTTCAGAAACGACTTGTATTGGATTTTCTTAAGTATTCTCTCGTAAAATGCTACACAGAACCATCAATCTGTTTTGGAATATTCTGTATCACACATTTTTGTACCATCAAACTTGTTGGTGAACTTCGACAGCACGTCTAGGATCATTCATAGACCAGATATAGATGCTTAATGTGCATAGTAATACGACCAAATCATGTCTTATCCATTCATATTATCAGCGAGAAACGTTGTCTGGAACTCTGAGTGGTCCATAATGAAATTGCATCAATCATAGCGTCTCCGATCATACCATGCCGTTAATGCCTTCATCCAATTTTTGGAGTCACAACCAAATAAATATTCCTTTAACGCCTTTTATTTTTAACGTTTATTTACGGAAGATATATTCTTTTACGAAATTGATGATTTTAATAACTTTGTAATTTACTTTTACCATCCATCTCGTACTGTTTTTTGAAATAAAAACACTAAATCCAAGTTTATCCTCCATGTCACATTGTAAGCATATTTTTTTGGTGCATGGCAACTTTACTACTCCTAGATCCCACTTTGGGCCGTGGGTGAGAGCATTGGACTCCAGACCGGAAGTCCAGGTTCGATGCTCGATGCCACCAAATGCCCGCCCGAACGAAATGGGTCCGAACGCTGTCGCCATCTATCGTGTTGCGTGAGCAAAATCGCACTGTCACCTTCTTTGGGGGTTCAAAGCTTAGGCTAACGACAGGCGTAAAATTCAAGCCCTTAGCCGCGATGAATTTCGTGGGCCTTGATCTGATGTTACTGTCGATCAGGTGACATGAGCAATAACAACATATCCCACTTTTATGAGATATAGATCTTGTCTTTCATAAATTATAGGGTTGGCAGCGGACTAGTGGATCACTCACTAGAAAAAGTAACACACACCCCCATTTGTATACATGGATTTGAGAAATCTACTAAGTCTTTTTTTTTGTTGCTACTAAGCACATCAGAAGAAATACATAGTTTGCATTGCAAATACAATAATAGTAATAAATGATTGGACCTATAGAACATATTTATAACATATGAGGAAAAAATTAATTTAAAGAATGTATATAAGAAATATAAATGATTTATGCATGATCAAAATATGTTTTTTAAAAGAAACCAATTTATCTTTGCTCTGTTTATAAAAATCAAGAAATGTTTTCTAAAAAAAAATAAAAATAATAAAAATCAAGCAGAATATTTTCTAATAAATATATTTCTTGTATACCTAAAAAGAGTTAAAATAAGTGTGCGCTGCTTTTTGAATGTATATCTAATAGATAAATATATCGGTTCCATTTTTTCTTTGTTTCTTTCCGAGGAAAAGGGAATGGGGAAATATTTTTCATGTGAACGCAATGTGGTCTTTTGAATAATAATAATGCAAAGCAAATAAATTATGGAATTCAATACCTGAATATTGATGGAATTCCTTCAATTTATTTATGCTTCAAGTATGTATAAAATAATTAACAAAAAATTGAAAAATTTTTAGTTTTTATTTCAAATTACAATTCAGTTTGTGAACAAAGCTCTTTTCCAATTTTTTTTGTATAATAAGAAACATTTTTGTTATACATTTCCCTAAAAATAAGCTAAAAATGTTTGGACAATCTCTTCTTCATTGTTTTCATCTTTCTTTATTAGAGTGTGATATTTTTTGCCATCTATATATATTAGATTATAATTATACGAGAAAAAAATAATTATTATTTTTTAACAGAACTTACCTATGCGGAAAAGATGTTTTATAGAAATGTTCTAACTCTGATGTACCATTTACACACATATTGGAAGAAAACAAGTTTAAGAAATAATTTCAAAGTTTAATATTGCCAAAAGGAGTTGAACTATCGAAAAATGAAGGGAAAAAAAGAAACCTTAATTTTGGATTTTAGATTCAAAAAATAAATTATTTTTCTACAATATTAATAACCAAAAACGAGATGACAACTGATAAGTAGTGAGTAGTATGATGTACATTGCAACAATTAATAGCCCAAGTAGCCTATTAGTCAAGGTAAGGTACTCGCGGGTGGCGTGTCGTGAGTTCTAGCCTTGTTCGTGGCAAGACTCGCCGTGAAGAGTACGTTTAATAGGTCGAAGCTCACCCGCCATCCTACTGGTGTGTAAGTTAGGAGATGGGTGTGTGTCAGCACAGGTGTCGTCCTCGTCATTTGACCTTGGTTCAATATTACGAGGTCTTTCCCCCAAACCCTCGAAAGATAACTAGTGTGATCTTTTTTCACTCTGTCACTTTCGATTAAATGTGATATTTTTCTTTTATGCGTCTTTCACATTATAGTGCACTGTTACTTCGAAAGACTGGGTGGCGTGGTTGGTTTGTCGCTGGTCTCCTGCACCCTAGGTTGTGGATTCCACCCAGACCCAAGTCGGTGGATTTTGATGATGCAGAAAATCTACAGCGGCCATATCGTATGATTATGTGGCATGTAAAAGATCTACAAATTCGACGGCCTAAATCAGACCATTTGTGTCTTGCTGTCATTATTTACTGTACAAAACACACAAATAGATCACATTGAAATACTTAATGCTAGAAAATATTATACTGATAATGTATCTGTTCTTTCTGTTCTTTTATTACTTTACCTCTACCTTTCACAATTATAAAATACGCATATATTTTTATTTACATTGAAAATGATTCCCGAAAATTGCGAGCGCACTGAGTAATACAGTTTTGTTAATTGGCGTTTAATAATAAATAAACTAATAAATAATAAATAAGAACTCAAAATGTTTCAATCATCTGTGCTTTTCGAAATATCATAAAACTCTTTCACATGAAATAAAGCTCAACAGAAATATATTATCTACAACTTCCCTAAATAACACACAGGGATGTATTTATCTACCTATAATTTTTCTCTGTGTGGGTTTGGGTTTTCTTTTGTCTCTGACAGAGTAGTATGTTCACATCTGGCGCGAAACCGATTTTTGTCACCAAGCGAAACAACAGACATGGGTTTTAAGGTTTTTAATTAATATTTTCTCAACTATTTGCAATATTGGAATGAAAAATAGTTTGCGTTCTATTCTCAGACCTACTGAATATACGCACAAAATTGCATAAGATTTGGTCTAGTCGTTTCGGAGGAGTTTGGCTACAAACACTGTGACACGAGAATTTTATATATTAGATATGTGCAATGACTTCTTCTAACACTCTTTAACTTAACTCCGTTAAATTATTTTCTAATTCTTTGGTACAATCTGGTATAATCTTAATCATAATCTAATTGCTCGAGCGCATTTTCAACCAATCACTACTCCTGTTACAAAAGAGTCGTACGACCTTCACCGCCAGTAAAAAACCTCGGAGCGGTCAGTTGTTCTCTCTCTTTGTGCTTTGTCTGTCATCAATGTGTCCGCTTCACTGTGAAATTTTGCTTCTGCTTTATATGTGTGTTAACGGCCATAAATTATTTAAGATGTGATTGCATTTGATATATTGGGGATTATAAATAAAAGAAGAATGAAACTAACAGAAACTAACAGTGAAGAAGTTTTCTATCAAGGCACAACAACCATAAATTCCCGTCGAAAAATCTACACTTAAAAAAACCAACACCGGCCACGCTACAAAATACTTCGAGAAATCTTCTAATTTCATATATATATATATATATATATATTCATTTCTCTATTTATGAAGAATTATTTCGTTCGAAATGTGTCATGGTATGCCTTAAGTGCATATCAACCAACCATTTATGATATGATAAAACCCAACTTAAAAAATGGAATTTTTATGTAATTTCAGTGTCGATTACATTCTGGGGTACACCGGAACATCAAACAGGAAAAGAAGGAACAGACTTTATGGTTATGTGCAATGTGAGATCAGACCCTTCCCCTATCATCTCCTGGTATGTGAACGGATCCCTCATACTGGATGGTAAGTGTAAAACGAATTTATATATCATCGTTTTTTATGTTCTAAATAACAAAAAGATTTTCGATAAAATTTTTAAAAATATTTCATGTGTTTCGAAAAACATTATTACATGTTTAACTTCCTGATACCTACATTATGGTACCATTAACTATGATAATAAGAGGTACTTTATAAAGACACAGTATTGCGTAGTATTATTTGTAATCATCTAAACAATGGGTTTTACAACACGAATGTTTCTTTTAACTGGTGTCAGAAAATAAGCCATTTTATAACGTTTTAAGATGTACGGGTGTGTAATTTCAAATATAATGCCTTTAAGTTATATATGTAGAAAATGCCTAAGTAATGCCTTGCGTGATATAAAAATTATATGCATAAATTTTACAGTTTATACTAAAATTGAGAAATACTTGGGCCATAAATATATGGTAATAGTTTTTATATTGCCTGAATTACCGTTTTTTTATTTTGAATTAAAACTTAGCTATCTGTTAAAACATTTCCCCCAGAATATTGAGTTTTGAGCGTGAAAACCATTTCGATCAAAATAAATGGAGGCAAATTGTGGTAAATGTTGAGATAAATGTCACAAACAGATATAACACATTGCCCATTTTTAGTTGTAGCATAGTGGATACACAGAAAACAAAACAATAGACTAATTTTCAAACTTTAAAAATAGTTTGAAATGTTGTGAACTAGTATGAAGTTTTAAAGAATTTTTATAAACTGATATCTGTAACATCATAGAACATTTTACTTTTATTTTAAAACTATATGCATACTCACACATTCAAAAGATTATTTTTTAAAATAAAAGTTTTGTGTAGAAGGGAGAATGTTCTAAAAACTACTTATTGTCGCATTGCTGCAACTTCTAACATTTGTATACAGTAACAAATAACGTTTTTTTTTTTTTCATATCACCCGTTTGTTATATAAAAGGTTGAATATTTTTATGCCTAAGATCTTTAGATTGACAAATAACACATAAATTTGTATTACCTGTTTTTTGCTGAATAAAGTTTGTCGTAGTCTCTCACTACCCCTATGATTATTAATTCCTCTTTGCACATTATCTAAATTTGGATATGTTGGATTCATAATTAATAACTACATAAATAATAAATCACTACTATTTATTATTCCTTATGATAGAAATACACAAATATTAATCAAACTTTAAGAACAACAAATTATAGTGGAGTGAGATCAGAATTCAATTATGAACGACGGAACACTAACTGATACCACGGGGAATAACGCATACAATCAAACTACGCATTTAAATCTAATCTATAAAAATCACAGACCTGATATCTCTTTAAGACAGGAATCTTGAATACTTGTAGAATCTATGGAGTGGTTTCAATCCTGGATATCTTCAGTTACGCCCGAACCGAATTAATGGATCTTTTTCAATAATCTTCCTTCATCTAACAAACTTCACTTAGTTAAACTAATCTCCTAGAATCACCTTCTTAATCAATCACGCAGTTAACTCCTCTATCAAACACGTAGTCATCCTCATCTCTTCATTTCATTTCTCCCTTTTATATCTCTTTCGAACTCGCTAAACCCGAAACTATCTTATTTGCATAAGTCACACTTTCAGCTCTCAGCGGGATTGGTTAAAATAAATACAATTTAAAAGATTTTGAGAGAAGGTTAGTGAAACGCGTAAGCACCCGTCACAAGTTTAGTTTTAAAGTGCTGAAGGAGTTATAAAACATCTACAGATTTTCAACACGTAAAATTTGGTACAATATATAAGAGCAGGGAATTTCTGAAAAAAAATCACCATGGCAACATAAATAGTGTCATAAATCATACAATTTTGGAAATTATATTTAATCAAATAGCTCTTTGAACATTTTATTAATAGTTTATATATTTAAATAATTCTTTTTTATTGTGGTTTTTGAAAAAAAATTAAGCTTAAAAATAGTATTTATGGGATTAAAAAAAATGTGTATTTATTATGTGTGTGTGAGGTAAATGGTTCCACATAATATATGGTTGAGAAATTATTTTAGACCATACTTTTAAATTCACTACGCTAGCTTGTTGAAGGTCCTCCCACTAAATCAAGGTTCTTAATAAGGAACCATCCCTCAAAAAAAAAGGGATAAGAATAAACAAAATACGACAAAATCAAAATTTGAAAAAATCAAAAAGAAAACAAAAACTTTATGAATTTGCCAACTGTTATTTTCATAGCAAAGAATTGTTATTATTTAAATACGAAGTGGAGAACCACTCCCACTCTCTGTACTGACTGCCTAGAGGAAGCACGTGTAATAAATATCCAGTATATGAATGAAGTCTGATGAATTTATTTAAAATTTCGCAACCGTAATTCAACTATTTAAACTTGGTGCTAGTAATAAACACCTAATATATTTTAATTCACATTTAAAAGTAAACTATTAATACAACTGAACTGCTATTTCAGACAAAATTAAAAGTGCAACTGAAATAAATTCATTCAGGACAATTCCATAGAGTTATAAGTTAGAGCCCCGTTGTTGTTAAATACCCGTAATGTGGAGGAATGCATGCAAGTGAAATTTCTCGAAGTTCAAAGCCTTCACATTCTTATGGTATGGACATTTAGAGAGTAGAACGTAACTCATCGTACTCCTTAACCCTTACACTGTTTCAGAGGGCGTCATTAATAAATAATCAATCATTTTTGTTTGAATTTTTCTTAATTTTAAGGGAATAGATTGTGTTTCGTTTTTCTTTGTTCTGATTTTCAAAATAGATTTTTAACGTTTTATATTAAAAACTTCGGAGTCAGTAATGATAAGTTTTTTTATTAGTTTTAGAGAATACGATGGCTAAGTGGCGTAGTTGGTTAGGGTCTGGCAATGCACGCCCGAGTTTGCGGGTTCGACTCCGGTACATATCGATGAATTTAACTGTTGTAAAAAAATGCCACAACTTTCATGTTGTATGATTATGCGTCATCTTATAGTTCCCTAGAGTGCTTTTTGGGGTTGGATGCTTTCGACAAAATTAAACTAGTAATACTATTTTGAATTACCAGAGGAGTTAAAATATTATTTATATCCAGACAATTAAATTCAGTCATCAAAGAAGAGCCATCGTTAACAATAAACTTAACAATTTATTTATCCAGTGTTATTAGGCCTGGCACCTTCAAGCTGGGAGGGCTACGTTCAGCGTACAAGTACGGAGTTCAGAGCGATTGTAAACAAAAACAAAAGTATCTACTTACCTAGCGTTCAGACGCCCTCTGGCGGTTACAAAGAGAATTCGTTAGGGGATTCTTAACAGGAGTCTCCCTCTCAGGAGGAAATTGTGCGTCAAAATATCATTATGACATTGATATAAACCTACATGCTGCCGCACTAAAAAGTGATATCAACTCCAGGAAAATGTATTTGGTCTGCAATGGTAAAAATACCAATCCGCAGCAACATTTAAATAATAAAAGTTATAGAGCATGCTGTGGAATTAGATGAAAATTGGAACGTATTATTTTCTGTAAGATAAGACCTTCAATGTTCGATTCAAGCGCTTTAATGATAGACTAATACACATATACTGGAATTTTTCTTGTACATTATTGCAGCTTAAAAATAATGTATTACGCAGAACTTTAATTTAAGCACCTGCTGACACACACAGTTGGAGAAACACTCCCAAAACAATTCTTGGAAACCAATCACATCGTTAGATTTTACTACTAATAATAATCCGATATTTTGGCGGTTTGTCGGATTTTTAAAAGTAATGGAAATGAATCTTTTCTGTGTTATGAGGATTGTTTTTATGAATACTCATGATATGTTAAGCTACAATTAACTGGATATTTGACTTATACGTACTTTTTGACGCAGTTAATACTTCATTGATTTTATAGGTCCAAAGTACACTATAACAGAAGATGGACTCTACATTCGCAGTCTCACGCCAACGGATTACGGGAATTACACATGCCGAGCTTTTGTAGTGACTCCACATAGCTCACAGATGAAGGATAAAGACATTACTGTTCATGTCCACTGTAAGGCTTGAATCCTTAATTATTATAATTTAACTGCACATACGAAGTGCGGGATAAATTTAAGTTGTATGTGTAAATGTAATATTAATCTGAGATGTTTAATTTTGCATAAGTATTTTTATGTATTATACATACATGAATGTCGGTTATATCTAAATTACTTTTTTCATATATTTTCACTATGATAATACTTTTAATGAAACCATTTTGGACAGTTATGATTCCTATTTGCTATCTTATTCATCGGCATTGTGCTTCATGCCCATTGTTTTGTGAAAAATGATTCAGTTCATTTCTTTTAAATAAAAGTCAATGCATTTATATTAGCACGGGAATTTAAATATGCGTTTTGAATATATTTTAGAACATTTTTTAAACTAAAATATTTTGAAATCACTAATGCATTATTAAAATGACATTATAATGGAAATTCATTTTTCTTCTTCTAAATTTATCTAAGACATGGTTTATTTAAAATGCATTTACGAAAACAAAGACTGCTTTCGGTGAGTGAGATTTTTTAATAAATAATGTATTAAAAGTAAGAAAAATAATGATTAATTTATAAACGTTAAAGGAAAAAGAGAATATTATTCTTAAAAAAATATTGGAAGGGTTTGAGCGCGCATACAGGTCTAAAAGTTAATTTGCATTTCAATTAAACATCATGAAATAAATTTGACATTTTCACGCAACTCTTTTGTAGTTTTTCTATTACAAAATATAACTTTTAGACACCTCGGAATTTTCATAATAGAAAACAATGTGCATGCATTTTTACAGTAATTCTTTTATTAACCCTAAGGCTAGTTTTATTTTTATTTACTTAAAAACGTCATGTTTTCGCTGTATTTTAATGGAATCTTATCAACATAAAATTTGCATCATTAATAATTCAGTTTTTTAGCTCTAATGAATTTCAGTTTTTAATCAATTTTCCATTTCATCGAGTTCCTCCATCTCTCTTTTGATTATCGAAGAATAATTAATTGAACAGCTCCAGAAGCTTAGCATGGTAAAAATTTGGAATTCAGAAAAGAAAATCTATAAACTTAATCAATTCTAGATTTTTTATCACAAAATTGTAGATGTAAATTAAAACTATTTGGAGTTTTTCGAAGAAAAAATATGCTCAATCATGTTATTAATAATAAACAAGAAAGAAAAGTAATTATAGTTACATTATTACCCTTAAGGCTGGGAAATATTAATATTTTTCTTAAACAAGTATACTGTTTATAGTGAATTAATTCATCCTGAAAAAACATGGCATGTACTTATTATTCTGGAAAATAAGCTTGTTTACTTTTGAAGTACTAAATTGAAAACTTTTTCTAAAAATTATTATACGTTTTCTTACATTAGCATTTCAAATTTATTTATTAATAAATGTTTACTTCTTTCAACATTCAGTTTCAAACAATCAAGTTTCACTTTCCAGGAATTTTTTTTTTTGCTATAATTAATTAGATGTTAATATTAACAATTACAATTTTTGCAAACTAAATTTGTAAATTTTATTCAAAAAATACTAAAGATAATTTTTATGTAAACACAAAACGTTCAAATTATCCAAGTTAAATTAATTGCATGAGTTTTCTATAGTTTATTACAATTTTTTCTTGATTGTAAATGTCTGCTAAAATCAATCTCAGTTAAAAATTGTTCATAAAAAAGCTTGATTTTGTATGTTTCATCTTGAAACACAGCCATTTCTTAAGATTGAAGAGGATTTTATTTAACTATTAAGCTATTTTAATTTTAATTAATAACCACTATTACTTTGACTGAAAGTATCTATTATTAATTTATATTAATATCCTTTATTAATTTCTATATACTTCCAAACTTAATTTATATTAATATTTTAATTAACAGCTATCCAAATGCTAATTTTATTATACTTCCTTTAATAGTGGTTAATTTTTATTAATATAAAACGATATCTTAAATTAATGAGTTTCAATGAATAAAGGTACACACAAGAAGATGTTGATAAGTTATAATAATAAGCTTCCTGTTAAATGCTAGAAATTTAAATTAAAAAGAAACCATGTGTATTGTAAAAATGAAAATTATGATGAAAATGAATTTAACAAGGTTGAATTCCCTTTCACAACTACATAATTTTTTTTACTATAGTATGTCTAGTTTTAAGAGTATACATTAAATTACATAATAATGAATGTATAAAATTTGGAAATATTCTTAATCAATTTAGCACCAATTTTAATCAAAAATAAGCATTCATTCTACGAATAAATAGAAATAGGTTTATTGCATCGCACAAAAAAATAAAATAAAAGGGAAACCTGAAAGAAAATTTCAATTAGATATCTTAAATCAGTATTCAGGTATCAGCTTTATCATTTTAACAGGCACTTTTATTTTATCAATAAAGCGAAATGGCAAGGAAAGAACCATATAAATAGTTCATTTATATTCAAAAAATTGATTTTATCCCGCGAAAATAAATGGAATAAATCCAAGTTCTTTCAGGTGGAAAATTATGCACCCATTTTTCTTATTTTGCATATCTAAGAATGAATCTGATTTGTTTTCTGATGCTGTGAAAATATTGTGTTTTTTGCTTAATAATTTCTTTTTTGTGGAATCATTCAATTTGCCTGAAATACATTTTTTTGAAAACTCTTTCGATTATTGGATTATTCTTGAAATAATTAAAAGATCCAAAAACACTTTCATTTCAATAGGCTACTTTTAGGGAGTTATTATTTTTAGCACGTTTTTCAAGTAGTGTAAAAAAAGCGCTATTAGGACGCAAATTTCGTCTTCGTCTTCGTTCCATATTTTGTCGTACCTTTTTCTCAGCCAATAATTAACCGATTGACCTCGGGTCTTTCGGCATTTGGTCGCATTTGTGCCCTAGATGAGCCGAATCATATTTAAATTTAATAATTTTTCTTTTTATTTTTTTTAAAGTTTTTTTAATTTTTTTTTTTTTTAAGTATAGTACACTACTTTTTGTTAGTAAAAAGTTCATTAGTTGCATTATTCTAAAATACAACATGTGAAAAACGTGCTAAAATTACTTGGCCATGCCAATGATTGATATCTTGTTTTAATGTTTTGTGAATTATGCACACGTCATTGTATAATACTTCAGTGTCATTAGTCCGTTTTACACAGTGGATACGGATTTTTTAAATAAAATATTATTTACTTTATTTTAGTTATTTTTGGAGGAAACTTTTCCTCATAAATATGCAATGCATGTAGTTTTTAGAAATTAAAACACATTTGGAAATACTTAACTTTACAAAATTATTTTTCATACGGAATATAATAAATTACACAAATAATTTTAACTGAAAATTTATTTTTAAAAAAATCAAATGTATCTTAATAATATGTGCTACTTACTGTTTGAACGCTACAAAACTCACATTTAATAAATTACAATGAGAAAAAAAATAACTCTTAAATTTTGCATGATAATCAAGCATTTTAAATTAATGAAGTTGTAATGTTTGATTCATAAGAACTCCATGCGTAAAATATTTTTTTATAATTAGTATTTAAATGAAATTGTTGAACAGTTATAATTCAAAGAAATATATATATTTTTAAACTAAATTAAATTTAAAAAGATGATTCTTTTTATTGTTTTGAGATAGAGCTATCCGATTATAATGCCTTCGATATGTCGCTTCAAAATTCAAACATACATATTCTTGAATGTCAGGAAAATGTATAATTGATATATGTGATAATATGAGTGTGTAATGTATAATTTTAATTGTATTGTATTGACATATTTATAGTGCTAAGAATATGTAATATTAATTGTTATGCTTAAATTAATCAGTGAGTGAGTGATATTAGCGTCGCACTGTTCAGCAACACTAGGGCTTTCTGTGACGGTCCGCGTAATTTTAAACCATGGTCAAGTGACGCGGACAATGCCTGAGCTGGCACCCCCTCTCCTAACTACAACGCCACACCACGGGAGGACGTATGAACTCTCGACACGGCGGGTCTTTAGTGGTACTAGGATCGAACTCATGACATGCTAGCCATGATCCGATGCCTAGACCACTTGGCTACCCGGCCACTTTAAATTAATCAGATCATACTACATAGATTAATCAGAGCTGTTAAAACGTCATGGCCATTTCCAAAATGGCAAAAAAATGACAAACATTTTCATTTTTTCAACAAAAAAAAATAATAATAAAATAAAATAAAAACATTCAAGGGATCACTGGTTTCCGCCCTACAAATAAAAAACATTTATGAGCAGTGTTATATAGGCTTAATTGATAGAATATAGGCATTTCTAAGACTACACCAGATTTACTTTCATAAATTATCTATAATAAACTCCTGTGAAAAGGATTTAAAAAATTTAACCTAAAAAATACGTTGTTTATATTCAAAAACATTACAAACAAGGGACATGTTACCGTTGAAAAAAATTATCTAAATGTTAGAAACTTTTGAATAAATTAATAAATATCATGTTATAAAAATGCATTATATATATTATTGTCTTCAAAAATTAATATTTAAATTGCCTTTTTAAACGATTATAGTCATTATAGGCTAAAAAAGAAGTTAATGAAGAAATAAAAGCATAACCCCTTTCAAATCAAAATTTTTCCTACAAATAATCATATTATTTACAATAATTATTTAATACGGAAAGGTTTTAATATATTTACTTAATTAAATTAAAGCAATATTTCATAAAATGGTAATTTTTTTAGGATTAGTATCCGTTTTTTTCTGACGTCATTATTGCTTAGCAAAAAACGATTGTTTTTGAGGGAAAAAAATCTTGGAATTAACAATTTTTGCTGCCCCTCCCCCTTTCCATCTTCTCCAACTCCCAGCTCGGATGATTGAAGTAGATTTCGATTTTCTTTATAGAATCAACTGAATGGAATCTCCTACCTCATTAAAAGTAGAAGTAATTTAAGGTCATTTCTCTAATTCAAAGAAAACGTTCTTTCTTGGTGGAAATTCCTCTTAAAGTCGTTTCTAACCCTTTTATGGTCTAACCTTATCACTCAGTTTAATCGTTGTACGATTTTATTTTCCCATTATACCGGAGAGTTTATCGTTGCTAAATTTATCTAGTTGGAAAGATTAAGCAGAAACTCACGCAATTTCGAGTTTCTTCACTCTACAGATGATTGTTCCAAAAGATCCACTCGCCGTGTTAGTGGATAATAAAAGGGGATATTATTTTTATCTCAAAGGTTCTTATAATGGATATGCGCTTTAGTGTTCTGTGTTTATTAAATGTAAGGTTTGATCAGATAATGGGGAGTATTTTGGAATGCTGCTTAGATATGGAATAATTAATTCCATTTTTCTTTAAGTATACCAATTCAATGTTTTTTTTTATTTCTAATGGGCTGTGGATTGGTGTTTTATCATTGCAAACCTAGTACATTCCCGGAAACTTTTTATTGAGGCTCCATATAGGTAGATATCAATCGCCGCAGGTAATTTTGACGCCCAGGTTCCTCCCTAGAGGGAGACACCGTGGTCTGACGATGCGAGTCTGTACTAGGATTTAATTTTGCGGAGAGTACCCAAGCCAAACAGACATCCCGTATAGTCAACAGACATGAACGCTGTCGATTATCTGCATCATGAAAATCCACCGACTTTGGCCAGGGTTGAATCCGCAACCTTTGGTGCAGAAGGCCAGTGCCAACCTACCACGCAACCCAGCCCACGAAAGTTCAATGTTATTAAAATGTATTTTAAATGGAAAGAAAATTGTTTTCTAATTTTGTAAAACATAATGATTTACAATGCACAAACAAATTTGACCGGAATGATAACATATTCATTTTGATATATGTATGTCGATATACTATTTTTGTTTTATGTATATTTTTGATATATTTATTTGATTTTGATATATTTTCCATCCATTATATCTGAAATACCTTTTGACGAGTTTGGTGCTAATTAGAAATTCACAGTCCTCTTATGCATCCCATGCGATCCCTATTTTTCATGACAAAATTCCGCTCATATTTTCTTCATTGTATTCAATCATTTTCCATTGCACATTAACATTACTGAAGTATGGTAAAAGTAAAAAATCAAGCAAATTATATTATTTTTCTTATGCTATGCCCATGTTCTAGTTTAAAAATAATACACTATTTTGTCGTATTGCATCTTGTTTAAGTTTTATCGGAAATATGAATTATAAATTAATAACTCCATTAAAATCTTAAAAATTCATAATGAATTTCAGAGCTTTTGTTCAACTGAAGCCAATATTAATCATGCCGTCTTTTTTATAAAAAAAAATAACGGAACGTGGAGCCTAAATGTGACTTAAGACTCAATTTTTCGATTTTTATTTATTAATATTATTTGAACAAATGTATTTTTATTGCAATATTACTTCTGTATGCATGGAAATTACAAGTTATGAGAAGTGAATTGAAAAGTGTTAGTAAATACATTTTGGCGCGTGATGCCGCTCCTTTTTTGAAGATATTAGTAATACCATGCAATTTTTTGAATCCACCTTTATTTTAATACTAATTTTTTCACATTATAAGTGAAGAATTTATTGTTATACGTCAATTATAATATCGAATAAAAATTATGAAGATATTACATTAGTAAGATAAATAATATTAAAAAATTATATATATTATTAGTGTGTGCACTTTTTACAGACTTATATAACATTTAGATATACGAATAGAGAAAATATTAAAAATGGCTTTATCCTAATATATTTTTCAATTAATTTTTTTAGTCAGGTGCAATTAATAATCACCGAATAAACTTAAGCAATTACTGTAAATTCAGTTAAATCTAAGAAATATGCATCACTATTTTTAAAATAGCATTTTAAATTAATTGAAACAAATAATAATTTTTTGGAGTTCACTTTGGAGAAACTTTAAAGTGGGATTTTCTGAATTTGTACTTTGTTCGATACAACAATGCATTTAGAATGCAACTCTTCCCATAAATATTTTGAAAGCATTTTAATATCATATATTTAACAATTATACGTAATTCATATAACAAAATTAGAAACCCATTTAGTGATAAACTGAATACTTTATTTTTAAAACAAGTTATGGGAAGGTTTGGGATTTTTGCTGAATTCTAGAACCACAATTAGCTCATTATTTTTTATCCCAGAGCTAAATAAGGTATTGCAAAACAAATCTTTAAATTTGATTAAAACTTCTTTTGACGCATATATACGTCCGTAGAAATAAATGCTTTGGCTGTTCGAGACGTTTATATAGGGCAGTGGCACTTAAGAAGTTAAACTCGTATTTTAGCTTTAGAGTCAAGTTACAGCATTATTTAATTCAATGCACTGTTATTGTATGGAGGAGGCCCGAGAAAAAGTTTGGTTGAATATTGGGTCGGACAATTTTGAGAGTTTGAGAAGCAATGCCTTATACCTCTACTCCCCTTTTCTTTTACAATCGAGTGAGATTGCTTATTGAAATTAACATCAGGGCTCGCCAGTTAATGTCAGCAAACTTGCATCTAATTTTACTTTTGTTTATTCATGGCAGAAAAATTTTACTTACAAATGTTATATTGACCCAAATACACTTATGGGCAAAAAATATTAGCGCACCAAGAAATAATTGCGGGATCGTAACGAAACTTGGCATAACGGTGCATGTCGGTGAGATATGGAAATGATTAGAAATGCAGCGTGATTGTGATTACGTACAGCCGGTAGAGGGCGTGGAGTACAAAACAGGTAACCAAAGCTTGTATGAGGGTGCTCAATCGTTTACAAAGGAAGCGCTGAGGTAGACATGCCATTACGCCGTTTTCCAAGACAATATGAGCAGCTGTCTCAGTTTGAGAGAGGGAGAATCATCGGCATGATAGAAGCTGGGTGGTCAGCTTGGTGAATAGCTCGTCAATTATGTCGCTCTGATTGTGTTGCGAGGAAGTGTTGAGATCAGTGGATCCGATAGATGTCATTTACACGAAGACCAGGCTCAAGACACCCTCGACAGACCAGTCGTCGAGAAGACTGCCACATCGAAAGAAATGCACGCCCACAGCCAACTGCTTCATCGGCCACCATCCAGGCACATGTAGCACCTTTACTAGGGATTCCCGTGTCTTCTCGAACTATACGAAGGCGCCTGGTTGAAGTACATTTGGGATCGTGACGCGCATTACGTGTGCCGCCCTTGACGCCCACCCATCGACGCTTCCGTTTGGAGTGGTGCCACGCGCGAGGAAACTGGAATGCAGCGGAATGGAACCAGATCGTCTTTAGCGACGAATCCAGATTCGATCTCAGCATTGTTGACAATCATGTTCGTGTTTGGAGACCCCTTGGTGAACACCTCAATCCTGCATTTGCTTTACAGTGACACACCGCTCCCACAACTGGTGGGATAGTATGGGGTGACATTGCCTACAATACACGGTCACCCCTAGTATTGATCCATGGCACCATGAGAGACCAGCGGTATGTCCATGACATCCTGCAACCACATGTGTTGCCACTCATGCAATGGCTCCCAGGAGCCATTGTTCAACAAGCCAATGCTCAGCCTCACACTGCAAGGGTGTCACAAGACTGTCTCCGCACTGCTACTGCCTTTCCTTGGCCTGCCCGATTCCCAGATTTGTCTCCAATCGAGAATATTTGGGATAATTGGGAGATGGCGAGTTGGGCATCACACGAGTTTGAACGAACTATAGAGGCAAGGTTACATCAAATATGGAACGAAATGTCTCAAGATATCATACAGAACTTGTATGCCTAAATACCCGATCTTATCGCATCATGCATTCGCGGATGAGGGGGTTCAATAGAGTATTAAATCCCCCGTTCTTTTGCATTTTTCTCTGAAATAAATGATCCTTTTTCTTTGATTTTTTAATTATTTACTTGTATAAGTAGTCATTACGTATGTAAAATTTTGTTTCATTTTGACGGCTCCTTCTTGGCACACTAATTTTTTTGTCCATGAGTGTATAAAGAAAATTTTTTGTCTATTTGTTTTTCTGACTTTCTTGGTGGATGTTTATGCTTGTAATGCAGCAACTCCAACTTCTGCTAGTAACAAATTATAAATTATTGTAAAAAAACAAACTCCTTTTTTTCTCAGTGAGGCAAGGGAGGGCAGTTATTTTGGCCCAAGGGCCACATTGTGGAATCAGAGGATAACGGCAGGACGCATGCATTTTAAAAATGTGTGCGTCTCAGGAAATGTATATACATGCACCTTATAAAAATCAATAAATATAAATAAAAAAATGTAATTTTTATCCAGTTTACTTATTGTGCTAATTTCCTATCATCTATAGCTACACACAAACAAATTTAATTAAATAATCAGTTTAATAAGTCAAGTATACCTTATAACACTTTTCTACATTTGTTTATATTTTTTTATAATCAGGGGTGATTGTACTTGTTAAAATCCTCATCACAGCCTGCAAGTTAATGTCAGATCACTTGTACTTATATTTAGTCTTGTTGAATTTATCCAAGAAAAACCTCACATAAAAATATATTTTGGCAAGTGTACATAACACATTTGTCTATCCGTTTTTCTGATTGTCGTAGCGGGCTTCTAGTTCCCCAGACTTGGTCTAAGATATGCAAGGAATAGCTAACTCTAAACCATCTCAAAGTATCGTTCAGAAAGTCCATAAACAGCAAACGTCACTTTCTTTTCTTGGAGGGAGATATGCAGCAACCCCCTATTTCGATAAGTGGCAAACAAAAGGACATGAATACAAGCGTTTGCTTGCTCGGAATAAGGCTTTTTTTTATCATCTCAGTCTTTTAAGGCAAGAATGAAGTATGTTGTGAACTGGTAGGCTAGTGTTTAAATAAATACACCTGCCAAGGTTTTTCACTTGCTTCCTCCGAAGTACAACAAATTTATTATTGCATTTTTTAATTGCTTAACTTATTAGCATGCAATATTTTGATTAGTGTACAGTAAATGTTTGTAAAAAACGGTGTTCTCCTATTGAAGGAAACATCTGCTATTTATTTACCTACTTTTATAAAGGCTATCGAGCTAGTGTTTATGTTGTACGGAGAGAGAGAGAGAGAGAGTTATATTTACGTCCCAATATTTAAAGCTTTACGGAAGAGATTGGCGACGCACCTTGGGATTTTGAACAATGTGACAAAGATGACCCCTAAACATGCCAGCCACCTATGACACGTAAACTTCCATGATATGCCACCGACTCGTCCCTGACCATGGCCATTATGTTACCTCTACCACTTGTACAAGCAGTTGGCCAAATTAATTATGAGAGCTCTCGAATTCAAAGTCAGGAACAAGAACTCAGAATGAATTTATAAAATTCATCGATTATATCTTTAATTTAACGGGAATAAAAATTACTACATAAACTATGTGTATAATTTAAAATCTTAATTACATTAGACTGATAAATATAATCTATGCCTTGACTGGAAAACATACTTTTAATAAAGCTCTGAAGGGTAAGATAATATAAAGCTAGAAAAAAAAAAGAATAATTAGTAATGTGTGTGTGGTTCATCTTTTTTCTTAATTGTAAACACACACAGGAGTGCATGGGAGTCTTTCCAACTATAAGCCTCGTTAGCTTTGAAAAGATTAGAGCTATAATTAGAAGTCTCGCAGGGTTTGAATTCAAAAGGTTGAGATGAAAAAAAATACGGAAACAATTAAAATAAAACACAGAAAGATGAGTAATTGGGATTTTCTATGCACAGGATGAATTAATTTCAAACATTTACGTATGTTCTAAAGTGAAACACATATTTAATTACAGAATTAAAATTGTTTCTTAAATACAACATTTAATTTTGTATATTTCTATCTCTTATATTCATAACTACGCTTTAAATACCCTTCAAACGAAATAATGTAATTCTAATTCAGAATTAATTGTAATTTACATTGTAATGTAATATGTTGATTTAATGTTTTATGATTATATTTAAGAAATAGTTACAAAATGTTATTGAGTAAATTTTAAACATTCTTAATTTTCTTGCATTAAATTTAGCATCGACTATGTATATTCATGTTGAAATTATAGAAACGAAGTTACTTAAAATGATGTATATTTTTGCTCAAACAACATCTGGTTGAAAACAGCAGTTGATAATGCACGCATTGCAGTTGCAATAATACGCAACTTTATATTAAACCAGTCGGATGTATGTGGAAAGAGCTTCTGTTGTTCCCATTTGAGATTTCAAAAAAACAATTGAATTTCTAATTCATAACCCACCCTTACATCCAATTACTTGCTAATCATACACATCATCAACTTATTATGAATATTTTTCAAATCAAATAGATATATATGTAAAATATGTGTCCTATGGATGGATTGCAAATATAAAACTGACTTATTAGGTTCCGTGTTGAATAGATTAAAAACTTGTAGCCTTTTATTTATTATCAAACCCCAAGTAAATCTCTCTTAGATATAAAATTTACCAAACGTCCAGGAATGATACATAGCACTGTTGAAGTTGGTTGTTGAGATCGGATCATTGATGTAAAGTGTGCGTTAGGACGACAAGATACTCGTTATGCTGGAAGCTTAACCAATTTGGAAACTAGGTTGATAAAAAGTCTGTGAGGCTCTTGGGGAATCCATGTTGGAGCGTGCTAGAGTGTCCAGGGGTTTCGCTTTTCTTATCTTTAGAGGTGTGATATCTCCTATTCTTTCAAAGCAAAACGTGATGCAGAATCACTTCTTCTTGGAGGTAGTGGGGATTACTATTCAGCCATTGGTCCTTGTGACCCCTCGTGCGGTGAAATTTGAAGCTGGAGATTGATGTTGGAACTGAGCCGGTCACTTCTCTATAGGGTCACTTCCTTTGAATTTTGCATCCGATTGTCCTGTCTTGAATATTTTTCACGTGAAACTACGTATCTGTCAAGAAGTTATTAGTTCTTTAGCAGGAAATAAGCTTTTTGGTGGGAATTTTTTGAGTATTTTTTCTATGAATTACCATCCATACTGATAACTGAATTGAATCTATACGTAACGCACTTTAAAAGCAAGAATCATTTATACAGTGGTGGCAAAAAGTCCTGAACACACTAATTTTATAGCGTAATTTTTGTGTTTGATTTCATTTTTCGTTGCGAAATTATCGCACTATCTTAAATATTGTTATTGGTTTTAATGTATTTTTTTATGCTGATTTCAAATCTGTTTGTGGATTTCATCTGAAATAAACAGTTTCATTGATATTTTGAAAAAACCTTGACAAGAAAGCACAAGGTCACTGTAAGAATGAGTGAGTGTGTTTTCCACCAATGCAATGCTCCGTTATTTCAACCAATCAGAGAGCAGTAGCGATAAAGGGTTGAAAGAAAAAATGTAAAACGGGGTTTATTGTATTGAAAGCAGTTGTGTGCTTGTGGAAAATAGTGTATTGAAGGCAATTTGAAGTGTGTTTATGGAAAATATTGGAATTATGGCTAAATTTTCATATCTGCCTGAGAATAAAAGATACAAAATAATACATTTGAAGAAAGAAGGTTATTCTATGCGCCAAATTGCTGCTAAAATACCATGTGGCCTTTCTACTGTTGTTAGAACTTTTAAAAGATTTTCTGAAACAAATTTTATTGCGGACAGGCGATCAGGACGATAAAGAAAAACATCTTTACGTGAAGACAGGTTATTGCACAGAATTTCACTTTCAAACAGAAAGCTTAATTCCTCGCAAATTTTGAAACAATGGACTTTGACATCAAATGTGAGTGTGTGCCAAAGAATTGTTAGAGGAAGACTGCTGGAAATTGGGTTACGAGGCTGTAAAGTGCGCCAAAAACCATTACTGACTGAATTTCAACGCAAGAAGCGATTGATGTGGGCAAGGGAAAATTCATTATGGACTATTAAATACTGGGAAAAGGTAATATTTAGTGACAAGAGTCAGTTTTGTATTTCTGGCAACCAAAGTAGTGCCCATGTAAGACGACGCACTCATGAGGAATTCAGCCCTCAGTGTCTGAAGCCACAGTAAAGTACCCGACAAAAGTGATGGTATGGGGTTGCATGTCTTCTCATGGTGTTGGAAGACTTCACATCGTTAGCGGAACAGTGGAAGCTATGGATTACATTGAAATACTACAAAATAAATTGCTACCAACTGCGAGAGATCTTTTTGGAAATCAGTCATGGATTTTTCAGGACGATAACGCTCCTTGTCATCGTGCAAATGTAGTCTAGAAATGGTTGAAAGACCATACTGTGAATAGAATGAACTGGCCAGGACAGTCTCTCGACCTTAATACGATAGAGAACTTGTGGTTTAAAATTGGTTATGAAATTTCAAAGAAAAAACCTTCAAACAAACGTGAATTAATTGAAACTTTAGTATTTTCTTTCAACCATATTGTCACGAAAGATCTTCTTTTGAAATTGGTGCATTCCATGCCAAAAAGATGTAGAGCCGTAATTAAAGCAAACGGCTGGCCCATAAAATATTGATTTTCTAACATGTGACAACAATGTAATTTTCAAAATGCTTATTAAATATACCGTATTTGTCAATTTTCTTGTTATTTTCCTTTGCATATTATGTTATTCTATATTGTTTTATTCTGCACGTATTTCACATTATTGGGTTCAGGCAGCTTTACTACAAAAATATTTTAGTCATTAAGAAACTAGTAGTAGATTTAAAATCTGGATAAAAAATACATTAAAATCAATAACAATATTTAAGATTGTGCGATAATTTCACAACGAAAAATGAAGTCAATCACAAAAATTACGCTTAAAAATGAGTGTGTTCAGGACTTTTTGCCATCACTGTAAATTGTTCTGTGAATTATACATTTCTATGATCCAAACAACTTTAGAAACATTAGATTTGCTTTTTCGTTTGTACCCTAAGCATTCCTCAGATTGCTAGCATTTAATATTTATATTTAGTTGGTTTTTTCGAACAAATTACCGCATAAATAAATCACAAGTATAGCAATTGCTGTTAAAAATGAGTTTTATGAAGGAAAAAAAACAACGCTTTATTATAAAACTTGGTCTAAAATTTTTACTCATCTAAAAATGCAATTATTTTTCTCTTGCAGTTTTTTCTTTTAATTTTAGCAGTTGTACTAACATTAATTTACAGAGTATGGAATGAAGTAAGCCTTTTTTCAAAATTTTATTTTTTAATTATTTTAAGTTCGATGGAAACACATTAAAAGAAAAAATTGTGTGTTACCTATATTGATTTAGATATTAAATATAATACACTTAAAAATCAGATTGAAACAAGCATAATAGTATGTGCCGAATTATAACTCACAAGGAAATCTTAGTCTCTCAATAAACTGAAAAGAAAGATCTGTAATTTTAACAGTGGTGTTTTCGAAGAAATAATTTAAGAATACTTTGAAGCATTTATTAAAATCTGGTGTACTTTAGCTCTTGAAGATAATTATACTTTTTACGGTTTTTTTCGTCATCATTTTATCAATCTTTCTCCATATTTTATTTGATGTTATAAATTTAGCACACAGATTATTTATTATTTCATAATTATACTTTTATGCATACCATTTTGGTACATTAACACGTATTCATTGTATTATTTTGCATATTGAAATTTATTTTTTACAACCAACTTTTTTCCAGTGTATAACCAATTTCAAAATATCGAAGGTTACTCCAAATTATTATTTGATACATCAACTTTTATTGATACATTATGTCTCGATCATAATTTACTTAAAATAATTTTTTGCTCCTAAAAATGTATTTGTTTTTCTATGATATTTAGTTTTATTTTTAAATATTTTCTTTATGTCTGACACACTTCCAAAAGTTTAAACCCTTCTACACTACCTCACATCTACTTGTCCTCAAACTCGGGCACATATTGAAATATAAAGGTATACGAAAGAAAAATAGCATTACCCAAATAAAAAAAAATAGTGTATTGGTTTCACATCTTGCCATTCACGACACTGAGGGTACCAAGGGAGTTACAGATGCTACCTAGCCACACATACTTTCACGTAAATCCAGTTTCTGCACTGTCAAGTCATCTTCCTTCTAAAATGTTGTTTGATGGACGGAGCTATTCTGGCCTTAAAGGCTGATACATTTAGAGTCGTATAGAGAATGTTTCCAGACAAATATTTCGTCTCTGATCCCTTTTCCGCTCCTTCGAAATCCCATCAGGGTTCCTTGAAGGAAGAAATTCACATGAATTCTATTCGTATATATCATACATCTCTATCAGTAAATAAAATGGTGTTATGCCTTTAATCAAGTGTTCCTTTCACAAACAATCGAAGAGTTATTTGATATGTCATTTATGGACAATTTATTATGTGTTAAGTATGAGATACTTGCAATACAATAAGGAATGATGAATGCTTATTTTAATATTTTGAAATCTGAGTGACATATTATAATTTCATATACTTTAGTAGAAACTTATATTGAAATTAAATATGTATTAACTTATTTATACAATCAGGATATTATATTAAAATATATAATTATAACTAACATTTGCAAATATTAAACTACACAAGGGCTTTACTTTTTAGAGAATGAAACTCGATTTAAAAAAAGTGAACAGATATATAGAAATATAAATGGATTGTAAAAATAAATTTTCCCATCCGTTCGGTAATATGTTGACAGGTGAGTGAATGATTTTGTACTAATGCCTTGCTATAAAGCTTAACGAGGACTATTATTGACCTACCTCGTAATTTTGAACCATGGTAAAGGGATGGGGACGACACCTGAGCTAACTTTCTGTCACCTAATTTCTTCGCCACACCAGCTGGGGACGTTTGATCCTTGGCAAATTTGAGGGGCATTTACCCTGCTATACGGTGGACCTTCAGTTGCACTGACCTCGAACTCATGCCGGAATATGCTGACAAATTAAAAACTATAAAAAATTGTTATATTTTCCGTAATTTAAGTATGCTTCAAAACGAAACGCGTAATTTTAGCTAGAGTACTTTACCTTATTTTATGAGTTTATGCATTTCCCGATATTAAATGTTAAAACTGACTAGAAAACAACCCGTAATTAAAATTATACTTTAGGATTTGTAAGTAAAACTAGTTAGTGTTCTGGGTATAAGTATGTTTTAATTGTTTATATCCCCATTAACTTTTATGTTCCCTCTAACATTTAAAAAATAGTTATCGTTCATATGGCGTATTCGTGTGTGTTGTTTTTTTTTTGTATTCTTTTAAGAAAATTTCCATGTAAACTTGTTTCAAAGAATTTATTCCTAAAACTTCAAATGTTTTTTGTTACTTTCTATTTTTGTAAAAATTACATTTTTTATGTGATCCTTCTGCTAAATGTTTTCTTAACTATTCTGGTTTTGATGCACTTCCTTCATTTATTTAGAGGAACTGAACGCGTACAGCAGAATACAAAGCATCAAAATTTGTCCAGGGAGAAGCTCCATGACATATTTTATAAGACCTCAAATACAAGAGACAGTTAGAAGATCGGGACAACAAACACTGCATGGAACCTTTCTGCAAACTTACCTTCTCATTATCATACATCATGCTTTCAAACTGGGAAAACACACATATATTTTGAATAATCGTGTATTAACAATTCCAAGACCTTAAATCTTCCAAAATTTAAACAATACACTGGTGGGAAGATAAGTCTTAAATGCCTAGAAGAAATCAGTGTAGTAGGAGGAAATTTATGGGCTGTATTTGTCTAGAACTATATACCAGGTGACCATGAGTAAACCAGAAATTAGCGAGCATTCTGCAGCAAAAACTATGCAGCAGAATTACATGAAAATTGGGAAATGGCAAGATGAAATGATGGAAATTTTATCGAGGAAGAAAAAACAATGAATTTCAAAAATCACCACTAGAGGGCGTTGTGCAATATAAACTATTAGCATATGCAAATGTTATAAACATAGAGCAATTCGTTATTCCAGCTCTTCAAGCAAGGCGATGTGATACAACCACAGTGTTTATACAGGATGGTGTTCTTCCACACAAACCCCGTCGTGTGAAACAAGTGCTCCGCTGCCATTTTGGTGACGGAATAATCAGCAGCCGACATTTTCATACAGCTTGGCCTCCTAGATCCCCCAACGTGAATCCTTTCGACTTTAGGCTAAGGGGATACCTCAAGTCCGTGGCCTACCGTGATCCCATCCCATCACATCTCCATCCTAATTTAAAGAAGGTATAGAATGCCTTGTGCAGTTAATGGTGTTTCCAACAGTCGAACGTGTGATTTTACGCTTCCAGATGGTAGGAGACAACGAGTATGTTTTGTAAAATTTTGTAGATTATTTATATGTTCTCAAAAACGTTTTGATACGCCACCTAAAGGTAGTTTTTGAAACTCGTTTTTTCTTCGCTCGATATAATACCCATCATTTCATTCCGTTATTACCCAATTTGCATCCTATTCCGCTGTGTAGTTTTTGTTACAGACTGCTCGAAAATTTTAAGTTTAATTATGGACACCCGGAATATTTCTGTAAAGTTTCGAAATCGAAGATCAAAGTATGCTAAGGAAGATCTATTTGAACCGAGAAATGGTGGCACATTAATAAGTACTTCGGTCGCAAAGACTGTAAATATTGATTGAAAACATTATATGCATGTATTGTACATGTGCCGTATGCCATTTTGCCTAAAGAGCAGTTTCTCTACAGCAGTCAAGTCTTTTGTTCTTGATCAGTCAGATGAGCATCGATCATATCCTTACTGGTACCCGATGACGTTGTATTGGCCATCTAGTAATTTATCGTACCCTCTACATTTATTGTTGCTAGGGATAACAACAGTATACCAACGAGCATATTGCTGTTGTTAAAAAATAACCCATAGATAAATTATCAATAATGTCATCAGAGCTGAATCAATCTCTTATTTGTCTTACAACTTTGCCATCAAGCTACATAAGACAATGACGAACGTTTTCCTGCTGTCGTAAGGAGTAAATCCCCAAACATTGCTTTTAGTGTAGGGTTAGGGAATTTAACAACATTGCATTTTTATAAAGAGCCTGCAATCACAATTAACTCAGATAGAAACTTTTTTATCGACTTCTGCTTCAAGACTTTCCATTCAGTAATCGATTTGTTAAAGGTTTTTGTGTCACTCTGACCAAAATAAGGCTTGAATTTTCTGCTGCGTATGCAGTACGATTTCTCTTATACGTGTGATTAATATGGCGGTCTTAACTTTCAGTAGTGAACAGTAATTAGTTTCTGAATTTCTCTGTTCATATAATCCCTGTAATAAATAGGCACATCAGCAAGTCTCAACATTATCGTGAAAAGAAATCAACTTCCTGCAAGGTTTTGTTCATACTGTCTACTTATTCCCCTTAAATGCATTGGTGATTTATATCAAGCTCAAAATGCGCAATTTGGAAGATAAGTAACACTCACGGAGTATAAATTGCATAGTTAAAGCAAAACGTGACTTATATGTCCATAGTAGCTCAACTAACGTCATTCTTATTTATCTAGCCATAAAATTAAACAAATGGTTTTTTCAAATGTGGAAACCCTCTGCCCAAATTTCATTTATGTAGCACAAATTTGGTGTTAGGATTTTATTTTCCAGTCGTGATTGTATAGGATTTTTAGTCATGAATGTATTTATCATTGCAAGCTGTTGAGAAGCAGTCAATGTATTACAGAGGTGCATTCTTCACAGATAGGCCAATCTGGCACTCGCCCCACATGGAACTCGCTCATGGTGTCATCGGATCAAGTGCCAACCTGACTTGTGCAGCCCACTCACAGCCCCCACCTGTGTTTGAATGGTTCAGAGAGATGGTGTTACTTGGGAACAGTAAGCTATATCGGATCATGAACCAAAAATGGAAGAGCATGCTGCAGGTAATCTTTTTAAAAATATTTATTGACTTTATGTTCTTTATAAGCTTATTTCATTGATTCATTTTCCAGGAATAAATCGCAATAACTTTTTGAAAGTGTATGAAATATTTCGGAAAACGTAAGAACCCCAATATATTAAGCTTTATTATATATATGTTATAATTAAACAGTTACTATAAAATATATTTAGCAATTAAAAATTTTATAACGCCCTTAACTAGCGAAGTTACAGAAAGCTATTCACTTATGAAGGAACAGACAGCCATGCTAAAGATAGTTAAATAGTTACGGTTGAAATATATTTTCTCATAAATCTAAAAACATAATAGCATATTTTTTATTTTATTTTAAAAGACTTTAATGATAATGCTTTAGAAGTAAAGTAATGAATCGCTAAGCCTTCATATTGAATAGAAGTCTGATTTTTTTTATTATGAAATATGGCCATTTTTGTAAAAGAAAAAAAAGGGATTGAAAAAAAACTAATTCATAGCTTTCGAGATAAGTTCTCGGCTGTCAAGTTTTTAATTATTTCTGAAGTTGAGCATGGGTATTAACTGAGGATTAGGCAATTCAATATTTTTCTCGTTTAGAATGTGAAGGATAATTGATAATTTTTTTTAACTTTTTCAATTAGCATTAAAATAAAAATCACTTTAATTAGGATCACTTTCAATGAAATATCATGGGGAAAAATTGATCGATATTATTTTGTATTGAAGTTATTTGACTTCCATAGTTTTATTTAAAAATAATTCTTCAAATTTTATAGTACGCTGGATAATGACACAGAAAAATTAAATTCAGTAATCGGAATACTTTATTTAAGTTGAACAAGTGTTTGTAAAACATTTTGATTTTCAATATAAGTACAAAACATTGTAATGGATTTAGTGAATAGATGTTACTTATTAAATGTAGAGGAGATAAGTTATTATTATGGATATATATTATTCATATTCAAAGCGATTCAAATGTGTGTCCTTTGTGATGTGTCAAAAATCATTCACAAGCACAAATAATCCATCTTGAGCTGATATAATTTATTTCCTCTACATAAGCACTCTTCTAGCAACTAAATTATCAAGTTCCATATATATATATATATATATATATATATATCTGATCTTAGGATTCTTGGGATTTATTAGTCTTCTTTTGAATTATTTACTGCTATATATATATATATATATATATATACAAAAATACACATTTCAAGCAGACTAACGATTCACTCTCTCATGGCTTCCGTTTCTCCGTCACAGAAAAATCGTACGAAAACACTGCCTGGTGGTGCCATCTAGAAATTATGGCATTTATTAATGATAATATATTTTCACTAGTTGCGAAATAGTTTTAATTTTTGCTTAGATTTTATGGCTCAGCGTAGTATGGCTTTATATTTAACAATGCTTTATATGGAATGAAACATATTTTCTAATTCATTTTTTAAGGTGAATCAATATGTAATCTGATGAGATTTTAACTTAATAATGTATTAAAATAAATCACTTTTTTATCATACATTATTTTTCATACTGAGAACGTTATAAAAATTTATCGTCATTTCAGCTTCCATTTTGGGTATTAAATTTCTTTCCCCAGACTTAATAAATCAATAATTTATTTTATATGCAATATAATTAGAAGCACAAACTATTATAAGACGGACGTAATCTTTTGAAATTTCTGGTTATTAAATTTTTAAAGCTTTTTACAAATAATAGTCAGGATAATTTTGAATTTTTATCATTCGGATCCGTTTTTATGATGGTTTAAAAGCTCCATTAATTATTAAAGTATGTTTTTTCATTTTTGTTTTTTTCTGTTCAAAATAAATTGTAATACTGTAAGAAATAAAGTGATTCAAGTGAAAACCTGTTGAGATCATTATGGAAATCAGTTATTTCATACTTTCAGTATCATTTGCATTTATATTTTAGTGTTTGCATGGAGTAGCTAAAAACTCATCTAAAAATACTTCTAAAACTATTTTCAAACTATATGCTGAATCAATAAAACTACTTTAAATATTAAATGTACTATCCACACCAGTTCATTTTTCTCAATAAATTCCATCGCATCTTATATTAAGCCAAAAGGGGAAAAAATCTCATCTTTAAACGCATTCAAATTTCTCCATTCTAAAAACACGAAAATAAGAACTTCCCCATTCGTGAAAATTGTTTAGAGAAATACGATATCTGCATAAAAAAGTTTACTCGCTCATTTTTTATTCATCTATCATCATTAAGAATTCGAAACCGAAAAGCGATTTTAAAGAATAATGAGAGTAAAAAAGGAAACAAATTAACCCTAACCATCACATTCGGTGTCGGTGATCAATAAAAAAAACCCTCTGCCTCATTATCATGCGAAATTCATTTGTTCCAAAGAGTGTTAAAAAAAACGAAAGAGACAGACGATATACGATTCTATTTCATTTTGTTTGAAGAGAAAGTGATTATTTTTGTTGTCAGTTTTAGTGAATTCTTTTCTCACGCATAGTTTTGAATTTTTGCCTAGCCCGAAAATTATTGAGTGGATTTGAAGAATATATTAATGGGTGTAGTTAGGAGTGTTTTTTTGTAGTGAATCGTGAGTGGTAAAATATAGCAAGCATTGAGAGAGAATTTAAATTCTGTTGGGTTTCGAAGGTGAATAAATTAAATACTATGGTGTCTAATTATCCAGAATTAAATATCCATTAAACGTTATATTTTAATTAATACGTCATAGACTGTAATCTAGAGGATTTTATCTCTTTCTCTCTCATTACCACTAGATTAGACATAAAATCGATGAGATTATTTTTCGTCATCTAATTTGTTTTTCAGAATATTTACCATTTTGTTTATGAGAGAAGTTGATAAGCTATCAATACATCAAACAGTTTTTCTATGCAATTTTTAACTAATCTTTTTTAATATTAATGTAATTTATTTGAAGATATCTTTTTCTTTTAAAGAAAATCCAAAGTTTGTAATATGAATTTTCTTGAAAGTACCCGTCTAGTAAAGTCTATGAAAATCCTAAAATTCAATTTATTCTAAAAGTCTTATTCAACTCGTCATTGTCTTATGGGCAGAAACTTGTTATCGTCATGCATAAGACTTTACCGCAATAAATTGCCGATGAGAAGAACTGATGCCAAGCTGACTCGGCTTCGGATTGGTCATACTCGTTTTACGCACAATAATCTTTTTATTTGGTGAGAATGCTCCAGAATGTCCTTCATGCGAAGCCCCCTGCTCTGTTCATCACATTTTAATAGATTGTCCAGTTTTTAATAATCACCCCATCATTTTCTTTCGTTCATCTGATTTATCTTTATCTGATTTGGTTGGGAAAAATCCCCATCCAAATATGTTTCATTTCTACGTGCCATCAATATTTTATATAAATTATAATTTTTTATAAAATTTATTTAATACAATTTAATTTTTTTTATAAATAAATAAATTAATTTATTTTGAGAAAATCATAAAAACTTTAACTATATTATTTTCTTTTATTTTTTTTGAAATTATATTTTTCAGTTGAAATTTTACCCAAGCATTTTGAGCATAATCTGACTTTATTAAATTATATATGATTTAGAACCAGTTTTTGAAATTTTAGTACCTTTTGAATCATTGTTTGACGCAGCTTAGCCTAATTTAGCTCCTGTGCCATGCAATCAAACACTCAAATCTAATCAATTACAACAATAAATATCAACCCTAGATTGAGAGTGAGGGAATTTTTAACTATATAATTTTAGGAAGATTAAAACTGAAAATTATAAAAATGAAAAACCGCATTGAGTAGGTATCTGAGTGTCGTTTCTGTATCTGGCAATGTGATATTTCTACGATGTTTCACTCCAGCTTTATTTGTCGAATGATCGTAAACGTTCTTTCATACATTGGACGCTACATGAACTGTTGCATAACGCTTCTTTCATTAGTGTTTGGAGAAGTATGCTGTTGAGTTGGAGGAAGACATTGAGTTTCTATTGAGTTCTAATATTTGCTTGTGGTTAAATGATGTTATGCAATTCATAAAAGAACAAGTTTATATACATTAATAGTGCTTGTTAACGAGAGAAGCGTATGGGCATATTGCAACACGATATTCTCGGAAAGGTAAGCAGTATGAAATAACAATATAGTGTTGCCAAATAACTACAAAGAAATTAACAGTTTAACCCGTTAACGCCCAAACTATTGTAAAATCGAAATTTTTGAAAAATATTTTTAAATTATATTTCATATATCATAAATAGAGTAATTATGAAGTTGTATCCATTTTCCGTAATTATCAGCTGAGATAATAGGTGATCCATAAATAGTTCGCTGGGCGCTTATGGTAGTAAAAGACCAAGTAATTTTCCTGTGGTTTTATATTTAAAAAATTACAAATTTAGGGGGATGTAACTTTTGTGAATTTAAAAACAACCAATGAGATTTAAAGGAGAAAATATTATTTTACTGGTCTAAACTTACTTAGTTACAATTTTATACAGCCAATTTGTAAAAGTTAAGTGTGATATAATGGAAAACATTTCAGACAAAGATATTACATTTTGTACAAAATGTAAGAGGTCTACCCTTACATTTTTGAAACTGGCATCTTCTTTGGTTTTGTCTTTTTCCTATACCAATGTCTTTTCTATCTAAACGCACAGAGTATGTTACGTTTGATCTTGATGACATTACACACACCCACATCTTAGGTCTTCCAATGCCTTTCTTAGAATTTGTTCCCCGTTTGAGGTACGCAACGGTGATATATCTTCGGATGTCTTTTATACTTTTTATATTTCTTCCATGGGTACACAAAAATTTCTACATTACCTGACAGATCTTTTACCGATGGAGTAATCATTTCATCAGCATCAAAATAATCTTCGTCAGTTAACTCATCCACATCAGGCGGTAAAGCAATTATATCAGACTCTATTTCCTTAGAAAACATATATTCTAACGCTTCTTCGGCGGTGTGAAACACTTTACGCCTAGACATTCTGGAAGAAATGAAACGGGAAAAAATGATATTAGTTACCACTAACGCCCAGCGATCTATTTATAGATCAGCATGTTTAAAATTACATTTTAATAATAAAAACAGTTATTTTTCTAATATAAGCCAGAATAATTAAAAATGTATTGAAAATGTAAAACTCATGAAAAAAGTATAACTTACTTAAAATTTTTTTTCTGTTTGATACAAAATCGAAAGCTGCACTTTGAAGCTTCAAAATGGCGAACATCAGACGCTAGCTGCTGGACTGTTGTGGGAAAGAATGCTGCAAATCTTGTTTGGGGGTATGGCCACATGTGTAAGGAAACCAGCCAATGACAATACGATTTAATTAAAAGATATCGTTTTCACTGGAAGTTCTGAGTGGGAGGTGATCTATAAATAGATCACTGGGCGGTAACGGGTTAATGTGAGTAGGAAGTGAGTAATGAGTGAATATTAACGTCACACCTTCAGCAACTTGAGAGCTTATGGGCAACGACCACCTCGTAATTTTTAACAGTAGTCAAGTGAAGAGGACTACAGCTGAGCTAGCACCTTCTCTCTTAAATTCCCCACCACATCAACGGAAGGATACGAAAGGAGTCTCGACATATTTAACGTGTACTGGTCTCCTCTGGACGGAAGGTCTTCAAAAGACATAAGACTCAAACCCATGACACGCCTGCTACGAGTCCTTTAACCTGACCGCTAGGCTATTGCGGCCACAGGAAACAGCTCAAATTGAGAATTGAGACATAATTATTCAAAACTTCATGATTCAAAATTACTGTATGATTAGAGATTATAATAGTGTTTTGTAATTAAAATCGTCTTTATCTTCCATAAGTAAATCAAACAATCAAATAATGCTTTGTGGCACCAGCGATGTATTTATATTCCAAAGTATCGCAAACGCTAGAATTCAATAATATATTTTTTTGCAATTGATTATGGAATCAAATAATGAAATGTACGGCTAACCATTGAATGCTTGATAACATTTTCTACCCAAGTGAATGTCCTCTATGCGTTTCACCAAATATGTTTGGTATGTGGATTTAAAGCGACAATATTCGTATATTTCTATGATTATACATATACTAATGTAAAATTATTTAACATAGAGTATACTTCGTAGCTTGGAAAGATTAGTAAATAGCACGCTAATATTCAAATGTAAACAATACTACTTTTTTTTAATATTTGCTTTGTTTTTCGAGGTAACAAGACGTGGTGCTTGATGTGTGTTTAATAACTAAGCACAAAAGCAAGCGTTATTTTTTGGTGTGTGGATATTCTTAAATTTGCATTAATTAGTATGTACCTAATTAAATTAGTTGGAATGTACATAATTAAATGATATAAATATATGTGCATGCATGCATAATTTTGAAAACTAGATTATAATAATTATAAAATTCCCTTTTCGGATATGTGTTTGAATGGAATACAAATGCAATAAATTGTGTTTCAAGAGATGCGTACAACACATATCCATTGTCAAGCTCTTTTAAACTAAAATTCCATCATTGTTACGTTTACAGTAATTTTATTAACGCAACAAATATCTAAATTTGGACAACAGGTAATGTCATTCGACCATGAATGTGTTTATTATCATTGATCTGTCTATAAATTCAGTGATAACTCATTTAATGATTAAATGTACACATGATTATCACACAGACTTTTCGAATAAAAAATAACATAAAAAGGCATTTGAGTTTTATAATAATAATACATTCCCCGATGCTCCAAGCATTACATTTTGGTGGATTATATATCATCAATTATAAAAATCCGCACATGCAACAAAATCAGTCCCAGCAGTTTTATTTTTAATTTATAAGGTCGCAATTTTAACTTTATATTTTAACTTTTATTTTTCTTTATTTTGATATTTACCCAATAATTACTCTCATATGGCAACCTCTATCAATAAAGCTCAACAATATCCTAAAATGGAATTAAGACCTCGCCAGAGATCAAGCGCCATGATGACTATTCTACAGCTACAGCATTTATAAAATTTAGAGGATCAAGAACATCCTACGTTTACTTTGAAGAAATCGTTATTGACTTAACACTTCTCTATGGACAATGAGCCTAAAATATGACTCTTTGTATTATAAAATATATTTATCTTTTTTAAAAATTATTATTACTGAATATTTTTTTTGTGAAAAATAGTTCCCTGCTCCAATATTATTTCAATTACTGACTTATATTTCTATCTCAGGAAGTATTTAAATCTGTAAAAGTCAAAAAGCATACTATTAAAACTCAAAGAAGGATGATCTTCATGCGAGAAAGTACTCTCTTTTGAAACTAAGGATTCAATTCATTAATCTGTCCGCTCTTTACTTTTCCCCACTAGCGACTTATCTTCTTTAGCCAAAGATGGAATTTATGACCCCAGGATGCCTAAGTGCAGCGTCCTTTCTCTTACAGATTTACTATCTTCGGTAAACACGAATGACACGTCTGTGGGATTCCCTAGCGATGTCTCTCTTATTTAGGAAAATTTTTCTGAACACTTGACATTGTATAGCTAGTGGCCGGTGATGTTACATTCGAGCTGTATGTTAATGTATTAAATACTCGTCGTGATGTATTAAACTTGATAGGGGTAAATTTCATCTAGTGGCGTGATGTAAAAGTTAGGAGCCATGGGTAAGGAACTCAGGGGTGCCATATTTGTCTCTCTCTATTGCTTTTCAAAATTACGAGAACTGTCAGCAAAAAGGCTTATGTTGTTATTGATTAAAATGTTAATAAATAATCAATCAATCTTCTTCTCTCATCCCTCTTTTTGGAGTTGATTACAGAAGCCATTCGTAAATTAAGAAGGATTTGAGAAAATTTGCTATTTCGCCTGTAGAAACTTATCTCAACTATAGCTATTTGAAAACATTTTAATAAATATAAACTTTAACGATTTAAATCATTATATAAATGATGAAATTTTTATATGACTCGCATATAACCCCTTAAGACTCAAAATATTTTCATCTTCCAAGATTAAACTATCTTGCTTGTTAACACTATATTGATCTAAGAGATACCGGGGAAAAAAACAAAAAAATTATCTCCTCCCCTGGAACGCAAACGGTATCCTCGGATCGTGCAGGTTGGGATTTTCCTGTGAAACCATCACCTGTGAAATTTTACAAGTTAACCATTTTCTAGCTCTAAGTTGATAGAAGCAACAAACTCTTTTCAACTGAAATTGTTATAAATACGAAAATTATTGATGTATAATTAGCTGCTTTATTGAGTCATTAGTAACTGTGAAAATTTTTAGTCACAGCGTTTTTTTGTTTTTGTTCTTTGACAGGCATAAATAAATGTTGCCATTTTTACAACGGAGTTTCGAACGGCTTTCGCAGTTTCTAAATCCACACTTGCGAGGCCTTGAAATGTCATCAACACATAAAAAAATGGCTAGACTTTTCATGCATTTTATCCTGTTATGGCCTTTTAGAAGGTGGACTTCTAAAAGACCTAAAAGGCCCTGGACTTCGATTTTTTTGCGGGAGGAATTATAACATTCTTCTCTTCATCATCAATTGAAGAACTTTTGTTTTTGTAGATGGAGATACTGCTAACGCTTCAGATATCTATAACTTAAATTTTAAGGAACCTATTTTGATTCTTTGGAGACATTTTATTTGATATTGTATCTTGTTTGTACTGAAAAGAAGAATTTACTACACGTTAAACAATGAAATTAATAGGTTCAAAATACTTTGATGGTAAAGGATGAGCCAAAATTGTCTTTCTATTGCAAATATTTCTATAATTTGCTTGTTATCACTGTCATCTGGATTTCATTCTGATTCCAGTTTTTGAGGTCTATATGTTTTGTTCGGAGCATAATCATCATCCGAGAGATCATTAAGTTCAAAATCTGATTTATTCATCAATTGCAAAATTTCTTCTTGTGTGAGAATTTTTTTTCCTTTTAGACACCTGGAAAGCTTTGGTTTAATGTTAGCACAATATTTCATGAAGAAATATACAATGTATAAAAAATACTTTATTATTCAAAAAAATTTAAAAAATAACCACACCTTATCAACTTTCCACCTAGATTTTTTTTTTCGGGAGGAGGGTGGTGGCAGAAAGAAGGTATATGGTTGCAGATATCTGTGTAGAGGATGGATATGCCTTCCCCCTTTAACAAATGTATGAAAGTGAAAAATAATTGCAAAAAAGAGCGGGAGTAAGAAAATAAGGACTCGCGTCCATAGCAACTCCCAGGAAAATATAGTATTGATTATTATATATTACGCTTTTATTGAGGCTTCCCTCAAAATTATTCAAACAGAAAAGAAAACTCATTTGGCAAAACTCACATTACCTTTAAAACTGCAGTGATTCAAGTAAGGCCCAAGTCACATACAATCGCGCGGGTAATGAAATCCGGTTCCTACAAACAATAATCATAGAGTATAATTAATAATTTTATTATTTTACAATTATATTTGTACATTAAGACATAAATGTGTGTTCAATCAATCAGAAATATATTGATAATTACCTTTTTACGACAGATAAAAGGAGACGTGTTTTCGTTGCATTTGTAAACAAAGCTAGATTTGCCAGCTGAAATTAAAACATGGATTATAACCGTCATATGTTGATAAAATGTGATACTTCACACTTTCTGCAAACGCACTCAGTCGACCAATTTGGGTTTTTTTTTACATAAGACTATTCCAGAAGCAAAAACGTAAAAGAATATCTAACCGTACGATCGTGCGGGTTGGATCTTAAAAGGTTATCACATTATTGACCAACAAAGTAATATTTAATTTTTTCAGTTAGATTTATAAACTTATTAGAGTCTATTTCTTATTCGAGTATATTTCTCTGCCATGAAACAGTCTGTTGAATCCTCTTGAGTTCACGCTAAAATTACCGGTTCTCGTTCAATCAGCAAACGTATATAAGCATCATCGAGAGTGGTCAGTACTTTTGGAGATGACCACCTGAGAAAACTATGATTCAATTGTATGGAAATAATCGCTCACGGTGTAATGTTCCAAGTAAACAACTTTTACTTTATCCTCTTATTTAATTTCGATTATGGAAATTGAGAGTACAATGGACTAAATTCATGACAGCCATGTGATAAATACAATCATGTATTTTCTATTGAATTCAAATCAAACTGAAAATAAACTTATACACATAGATCAGCTAGAAAATTTTGATAATTGTGTAAAAATGTCAAAATTCTTCAAAAAGTTTTCAAATTAAAAAAAAAAAGATATGTACACTAAAAGTGTACTTTAAATAGAGTGAATTTCATTTACCTATGCATGTTATTATTTTTGGAAAACATGTAATTTAAAAAGAAAATTTACACTTCTAAGTTAGTGAATGAATATTAACGTCGCACTGTTCAGTTACAAGAGGGCTTTTGGCGAGGGGCTTTGTAATTTTTAACCTTGGTCAAGTGGCAAGGACGACACCTGAGATGGCACCCCTTCTACAACACCAATGAGAGGACGTTTGAGCTGCAGACAGATTTAACGCGCATCGCTCCCTTACATGAAGGGTCTTCAGGAGTGCTGGTCTGTAACTGATGACAAGCTAGCCACGAGTCCGTTGCTTTGACCTCTAGGCTACCGTGGTCGTAAAATTTCCACAAAAGGCAAACATTGGCAACATAGAAATGCACGAACAGTCTTGCTGGTAACACGTGCTTGCATTTATTGTGTCACTATGACATCACATGAATTTAGTAACTGATTGGTTGAAAATACTCGAATATCGTTATCATGTGACTATGACGTCCCATTAATTTAACCCATTAGGTATTGATCCATAAGCTTGCAGTAAAAAATAATTTTTAAAATAACGAAGACGTACTAGTTTCAAAAGAGCAAAGGGAAATGTTTCATACGTTTTAGTGTGAATCAAGCAAATAGGAACAGCCTTTGAATTAACTTTTTTATTACATTTTTATTGAATTATCCTTAACAACAGAAATACATAAAATTTTCATTTACAATTCGTTTTCCTAAGAAAAAATATAACAAGCGGTAATTATTAATAAAAAAATGAATTTAAAAATAAAAATGTGCGTAACTATAAATAGTATCTGCTGGAATATTCTATTCACACGGGAGATTTTCTTTAGTCTTTATTGACCTCATTTCAAAAGATGGTGGTACTAGTGTCGACGAAATCACACACATCGTTATTTCCTCAAAAACTCCTTTCATCTCCTTGCTACGCAATAGAATTTGAAATAAAAGGAACATGTACTATATTTCTAGGAAAATATTCCCCGTGCGACACTATTTTCTAGAAGAAAACGAATCTGGTTCATACGAGCTAAAATTGGAATCATTCCACAGCATTCGTTTAATGTTCACCATAGAGAATAGTTCAAGCCACCAAATAGCACCCAAGGAAAATTGAATTTTGAAAGTTTAATTTGGATGCTGATGCGGAATTCTTTTTTACTTAATGGTAGGAGATTTAAAAATTTTTGATGAAATTCCTTCCGCTTTTGAATTTTTTTTAAAGCGGTTTCTTTTGGATTGTTTTTAATTTAAAAGAAAAACCTTACTTAAGGTATAAAATACATGTTTATACAACAAATTAATGAAATAAAATAGAATCAGAAAACTCTATGAACTACGCTTAATTTCTCTTCTTTTTTTAGATACATACAAGCTGGTATATCCGTTCTTCGCACGGGTTAATCGAAAAATTAAACAATACAAACTGTAGGTTAAAGAAGTTTTTAATAAGTTAATTTTTCGTGAATTGCAAAGTAAATAAGAAAAAGCGTTTTGCACATCTCAGCTGAACAAAAAAAAAAACATATTTGTTAAATCTGTAGGTCTAATAGCAGATAAAAAGGATTTTTTTTATTTATAACGCCCCGTAACTCTCTTGTGAGTCCGAATTTTAAAAACACCTTCCTAAGCTGATCTCTGCTCAGTTAAAAGCTTAAAATAGTGTAAATAATTTATATCAGGATGTGTAAAAAGTTACTATTACATTCTGTTGTATTTATTTTATCTTAAAATTGTAATATTCGCAAGCAACGCCGTTCCTAACATTGTAATGGCGATTCAATGGAAACATAGCGAATTATTGCTGATATAGACAAGTTGGCATCCTTTTTAACGACCACGTTGGCAATTTTATGATTAGATGAACAGTTTAAAAGTTGATATGCTGTAGAGCCAGCGGGCGGGGAGCTGCAGAAAAGAGGATACACAAAATCCTTCTCCACAAAAAAAAAACATATGTCGATGCCAATTTTTGTAGTGATCGGTTGAACGGTGTAGGAGTGAAGCGAATTCTTATATACAGACATCCATATATATATATATATATATATATATAGATATAGAGATATATATATAGATAGATAGATAAGATTGTTTAAATTATTACACACATATATTTTTCTGTAATAAATTCTCATGGAACAAAAATAAATAAAATATATAATAGGCATTTTTTTAAACTAAATTGTAATTATGTGTGATAAGAATATTTTTGTGAAAGTCAACATTTTAGAAATAAAATTTGCATTATGAAAAACTTTAGTTAATGGAATTGATAGAAATACAAATGATGTGTCATTTAACTTATTAATTATGTTGCTATGGCAACTGCTATTTTTCAATATGTAAACATGTACTAATGCATTCGAGTTTAAATAATACTTTAAGCATGAAATGGGGAAATGAATATAAATTGAAAACTTTCACTAAATTATTTAAAATTTTCTCATTTTTTCTTACCCCGATTGTTTTTAACTTTATTTATAGTACTTATTATCGTAATTAAAAAATCTATTTTTCCTTTTAGTCTCTTTATTAAAGTATTTTTTTTCACCTTCCAAATAACTGCACAGCCATATATTAATTATTTTTCTAATTATGTGAATGGCAATTTATACAGTACGATTAAAATTAATGTAAATAACACTATTTAATGAAAAATGTGTTTATATTAGTTTAATTACTTTTTAATATTTTTTATTTTCAAAGAAATTGTAAGAAATATTGTGCATTTAAAATTAACAAATAATTGTGAATATAATTAATAAAGGAATTTGAATAATTTTAATCATTCATTATTTAAAGTAATCATTACAATCATATTTAAGGCATAGCATCTCATAAAATTAAATATGTACAAAGGAATATGGTTTCTGATTCAAAATATCAAATCAGTAGAATTCCCAATAGTACAAAATACACTGAATTATATACTCACAATCTATTTTAAAATTTGAAATGCATACCTGAGTAATTACTTATAAGCTTATAATTTAAAGTAAAGTAACCTCTAAAACTCTCATATACTTAGTGAGGGAGATACAAGTGTTTTCTACATCTACATTTTTACATGATGAAAAGTTCAAGGTATATTCTCACACTCATCCGTATATTAAGTATATAATTAGTAGCATTTCACTTATTTTTCATCATTTTATTTACCTGGTCATTCAAAAGTCCATTAACATTTGAAAATTTAGTAATCCATGGATAGTGTAGGAAAGACTTAAAAATTGTCTCACATGCTTGACATGGGATCTTATTGAAACCAAACAGTGTAAAAAAGGCCAGCAGATAAGGCTTTATAGTATAAAAAGCAGCAATTTGCATAAAAATTGATTTTAAGCAATAAACGATGTTTTTTAACATGCCAATATTATTCATTAACAATATCTGTAATCAAGAATACCATTGTACAGTATATGTGTAGATATAGTTAGAAATCCTTTGGATGTTGGCTTTTAGCATCCCTAATGAGGTCGAATGATTGTGGTAGACTTGTGTTGTTGTTGCTTATGCTACCTGATCGACAGTAACATCAGACTAAGGTCTACGAAATTCATTGCGGCTAAGGGCGAGAATTTTACACCTGTCGTTAGCCTAAGCTCTGAACCCATGTAGGTGACAGTACGATTTTGCTCGGTACAACACGATAGAGGGAGACACCATTTAGACCCTGTTAAACACCAGGGGCGGGTCCACTCCACGCCCCCTCATCAACCCCCATTGTCCATCCTCAAGGTTTTTTACCCCACACCTCGGTTTCGCTAGGCTATCATTGGTGCAAGGATCGCAAATGCTCGGGTCCCTCTCAAAAGTTTCCGGCGACAAGGGCTTGGCCGACATCTGGTTTCTCGAACCACCTCGCCACCTTTTCCTCTTTTGAAGTTACCCGCCGCCGTCTGCCGAGGCGCCAGCCTTCTGAGTCAGACAATCACTGCCTATGGACGGAAAATAATACAGTGATGCCCAGCCCATAGTGTCACCAGTTACACCGGCCCCGACAGTCCAGATGTCTGACCAAGCACAATGACGCCAAAGCCACGTGCACTCCAGCTGTGGAGCACATCATGAATAGGGGCGATTTCTCCTTTGTGACTACGTCACAGTATTGTTTTACCTATTGTAAAATGTACTATTTACGTTAAAAAGAGCTGCGTAATGTACTTGCTTCAGTAAATCTAAGCGTGCAGCTTCAACAATCGGTAACGCACCATCAGTTGTCCATAATGTTCGAAGTGTACTGGGTTTTCTCGACATAAAATCTCAACAGAGCTATCACGCTGCTTGGGACCCAACGGTTTTAACAATACCTTTTTCGGTAAATTTCACATGCCGCAATAGCTGGTGCATTTGTTTCCCGTTTGATTACAGCTTATTTTATAAGCAGTTTTCATGTGGTATCGCTGAAATTGTGCTGTCCAGTGCCGTCTGTTGGCCATTTTTTGTACTTTTTTTGTTTTAGTAAATAAACCATGTCATTTCACACATGTGTGTCATTTTTTACCACCTAAATTAACTCACATTATTCCATGAATTATTGAAACTTCAAATGATAACAGGCTTTTCGGTCTTCTGGCACTTTAAGCATGCATTTTACGACTTTGACAACCTGATATCTACCGCATGAATAAACATAAATACAATTCACATCAATTCCTTCATTATATTTTTCATTTCTGAAGAACACTTTTCAACTCTGTTAATTATTATGTACCATATTTCACCACTTATTAAGTTTAAATATTATCATCCGTCTGTTATCGAAAACATAATTAAGAACTCAATACATTTATTCAACATTTATTTAAAAGTAGTTGAGAATAAATTCGTATTCAGCATTTATGCTACCTTTAATTGCACCGAGAGTAATAATGAGTCAATTCCTTCCCCCACAGCCACTGTAAAATCGTGAAATATAATTTGCCTTTCGGAGTCTTAAATCTCAATTAGCCGCTTGCTAATTTGCACAAATCAGCTTCTGGGAATGAATGCTTGATCCTTTTATTGCCTACAACCGGTCGTTGTTGGTTCCTTGATTAGAATTATACATCCTTTAGCTAGGGAGCAAACTCATTAATGTTTTCACAGATGCTCAAAGAGGATGTCTTTGGATGATAAGAGCGGCATTTGATTATTAAACTCGTGTTGAGTATTGCTCTAGTGTAGTTCTCATTCTGTATGCACATTTGGTGTTCCGGGTAAAAATATTTTAAGTAGATTAAAAACTAGCTAATCAACCTAGTATTGCTTCAACTTCGCAGGTAAGAGATAGATGTATTTCAATATTACTTAATTAACATTATTAGATTTCTTCAATTCATTAATTAATAAGTTAATGAAGCTAATTAGGGAGCAGTATATTTTTTGTGCTTAGACAGAGAAGCACTCATTAAAAATTTCAGTTTTAAGAAAAAAATCTTTCATTTTTAATGTTATTTCTAACAATGATAAATAAACTGAACAAATAATGCACATCTATTTGTTTTATACCCATACGATCAATATTTAAAAAAAAGTGCTGGGAAGAAGATTAGCATAAACTTTATAAAATGAAGGGTAGTTATTTTAAGTAAAGTAAAATGCATAACAATGCTAAAAATTTTGTGACCTATTTCCGGCAGAGACTAGATCTGTCACCGAAATTTTTAACACCTTTCATAATGTATTAATATACACATTAAATAAACACACAACGATAGGACACGATGAATAGTCTTGAATATAATAACATTGATATAACTATATGAAATATAGTCCATAAGTAAATAAGTGTGATATAAAAAACTCTACTCTGAAGTTAATTGCCACAAAAAACATAACACACACATTACCGCACTCGATTCTCCGCCACTTTTGATATTATATATACATATATATATATATATATATATATGTAATAGACGATAAGACCGTTGGAATGGATTTCTAACATGATCTCTAGTTTTCATTGAGGCATTATTTTTGATGGTATTGACGAAGCAGTCCTTTGCTATAGTAAAACCAGTTTATTGTACATTTAAAGCATAGCGTTCCACATAAAGAGAAGTAGACAAAGGATACAAAACACAAACCAATCTGCTGCCAATTACATGACGAAATACAAAACAGTAGAGAAAGAGGGGATGGTCTCCAGGAATCTCGGAGTATATATATGCGGCTCAAATCACATGATCTGAGTGGGTGGATAGATGTAGTTCAAAATACTTTCGTTAGACGGCTGGCTAACTTATTACTAAAACGTTGGTCCTGACGGGATGGACCATATGTAATTAAAGGATATTTGAAAGGATTATATTACTGGGATTGTTACACACACATATATGTATATATATATATCAAGAAATCCCGTGTTAATCTCAAGAAACGCTCACAAAAGTTACTCACCAAGCAATATTAGTTTGAATCTATGCAGGAAAGATGGATAAGGAAGAAAAAATGATTTCATATAAACTGATTGAACAAAACAAAAACCAAACAGTTTATCTCAACATGAATTTGATTCATTGTATAGGGGGTGGGGGAACCGGAGGAACAAAAATGGATCAGTTGCAAAAACAAATGTCTTCACCAAGGAAATCTTACTTTGTGTCTGGTGGGATTAAACAGGAGCCAATTACTACGACCTTTTGAAACCTGATCAAATTCTTAAAACTAAGCACTGTCAGGCGTAGTTGGTCAAATTAACAAATGTTTTAGAGGAGTCCATTTTCGGCACAAAGAATGCAGGTTGTGATATTGTTGCAAAGCAAAGTTATTCAGTTCGACTTTGCAATATTTAAGTTCACAAAGTATGAAGAGGTGCCAAAACGTCTCAATGATATTTTTACTTCGATAACTACCAAATTTCTGTCAAGAAGACATTCATTTCTACACGATAAAGAATAAAATACCAGAGATAGTAATGTCGAATATTTTAGTTATTAATCTTTGCAAAAAGTATACTTTCAATAAAGTTTATTGTCACAAAAAAATCAGTGTCTACTTGTACACATATTACTTCTAATCTTATTATACATATTTAGTGTCTCGGACTTCCAAAGAATAAATTTCATAGCTTACTAAAAGAAACTTTAAAGCTCTCGATCTGAAGTTTAAATCCATTGACAGACTTAAACGTATATTCTTCCCATCATTTTGGACGCATACGCTATTATTCTTTGCTACTAGAAATAAAAATTAGAACCGGCTCATTTGCCTTTACACATTCTACAAATGAACTTCTGAGGCTAATGGCTGTTTTCCCTATTAACCTTAAGAAATGAGCTTAGCCCACACATTAATGTAATTTCCCGATAGCGGTGTTAAGGTTTAGGCACGTTCTGCCAATTTTTTTCCTTTAATCTTATCTTAACTATTAGAAACAAATAGAATCAACAATTATCAGTCACAGTAAATAGCAGATTTAGAGTTACTGATCCCGTTAGCGTTTTTACCGATATATAGTAGAAAATGCATTTCGAATTTGCTTTCTATATTCCTAGAAGGATAGGCTTGTGCACACATTTGCCTGAATTTATGGTTATGAATGGGATAATTAAGTTTATTTATGGAGGAAAGCGTACCCAAATAGTTAGAGGTAAAGAAGTATATCATTATATATTTTGGGACATAAATTATCCGGTTATTAAGAATAATTTATGCACAAGTCTTTTGGGATGCATAGTGTTGTTTGTCTTTTTAGTTATATGAATCTGCATTCAAAATATTAAGAATTATAGTGATTCAAATCCGTCAGTCATCGTCATTTCTGTTTGTTCTTTTAATCAAAATTGTCTGTAACGGACCATTTAAAATATATGAATACTTTTAGTACTGTACAATATAAATACATGGATATGTATATATATGAGTGTGTTTATGCTCTTGTGTGGGTTTCTGTGTTCCGGAAAGGCATGACGTAAAATGAAATGCTTGTAAAAGCATGAAAAAATAATAAAGGACAAGATAAAGATATAAAGGGAATTACAAAATATAAATAAATAAAATTAAAAATGGTCTAGCAAGTTTGTGAGAGCATTTTTGGACTTAGGCCCGAACAAATAAAGTTAAACTAATTTGATGAACCAAACTTCCTACTTTGTGACTCGGATTATAAGTAAACTAGTATAAAACACACGCCGGCATATATATATATATATATATATATATATATATATATATATATATATTATATATATATATATTAAATATATTTAAAATACCTCACACAAATATAACCAAGCAAATATTCGAAATCATATTAAACCTAGAGTACGACATCACATTTCAAAATTTCAAATAACCAAGCAAATATTCGAAATCCTATTAAACCTAGAGTACGCATCACATTACATAATTCATACTTTTATCATCATAATGCATTTGAATTCATTTACTATTCGTGCATTTAATGCAGGGTATAGGGTGTCAATAAAAACATCTGTACTCTAAAGATAATTTTTCTAAATTGGTAAAAAAATATGATATAACGTTATTTTTATTTATCTATATATATTAACTAATTTATTTTCTGAAAAAATAATTTCCATGAGGTAACTCCTCTTCTAGTAGCATTGAATTGATTTATTACTTATATTTAAAAAATTTGATAATTTAAGAGCTATATATTTTTTTTAATTTCAAATATTTCAGCTCACAATTGAACAGTAATTTAAGCACGAAACTATGCAATAATGTTGGTATGCATTTTCTTAATTTTCAGCTGTTTTTGTGTCTCTATCTTCAAAATAATGCAATAGTTCTTCACTTTTACAATTTCGCATAATTATGCATTTTTACAATTTTAAATTTTATTAAATTGGTTTTTTATGATTGAACACTCCTATATTGTATACAGAATCTCCAAAAAATACTGAAAAAATTATGTTTCACAATATATTTTTTTTAAAAATATATATAAGTTGTTTTGCTTTTGCTTACAAAAATATAGAATTAAACACTGGCTACTTTTGAGCGTTACATTCGATTCATTTTAAGAAGCGAGTACGATGTACCATCATCGTCTATTCACAAAAATAACCTTTTGATGTGCAAGTTTATTTTTACAGGTTTGACTTTCTTCTGCACAGAATTAAATCTAACTTTAACTTTTATTAGTCTGAAATTTCATATAATGTATTTAGATAAAGTAGCAGATTACACAGAGAAACTCTGACTTTTGTGAACGTGTCGAAATTACATTAGAAAATGTGCTTTTAGTATATGATAAATGATGTAATAACTTCTCTCTTTCTAAAGTAAAATATAGATATATTAAAGATACAGATACAAAATCGGTTGTAATATAATCAGTAAAAACTGTGATTTAAACTATAATGTTTTATAAGTAAAATTTCTTCATAATATTTTTTCAGGTTAAAATAAAAGATGCATCTGTGTTTGGCGACTATCACTGCGTGGTAAGCAACAGCATGGGCAAAGTCAAGAGGAAAATTACACTAGTAGAAGGAGGTAAGATTCCAAAGTGAATACTGAATTTAAAAATGTTTTCAAAATCAGACATTTGAAAATATTTGTACTAATGGTATCTTGACTATATTGTCTTTATGTGTTTATGTTGAGCAATACTTAGATTTAAAAAGAAAAATTATTAAAAAAATGTATGGGAAATTTGTAGTAGTAATTAAATTTTTAATTTTGACCATTAAGAAATTTATTAGAAAATCAGAGTGTATTGTTGTTTTTGTTCTTGAAGTTGGAGTTGGCACAAAGTATGTTGTTAATTTTAAATAAAACATTAGCTTAAGTAAATAAAACAGTGAATTAAAGGTATTTAAAACACTTAATGCGTAATCTTTGTAGCAGAATGACTACGAAATGGATCGATATTTAACTTCACGAGAAAAACTTTATTTGGCCGGAACTTTAAGCTGGGTGTGCCAATCTAGAGACGTAACTTATTGGGCTACACATAAAATGCTCTGAGTTGTGTTTTATCAAAATTTAAACTTACGATTGATAAATTGATTGACATATTGTGTGGATTTAAAAAATTTTCAAATGACTTTTTTTCCTGATGAGAATAGTAAGCTATTATTATCTTTTATATATGTTTTCTTTTAAGCTAATTTTTTTTAGTTCAAATAAATTTCTTCTACTTTTTATTGAATTTGTTGGGTAAAATAGAAATGTTGGTTGAAGAGTGAAATATTTCTTATTTACGCCTTTGTAAATGCTTCATATATAAAACGTTCACAAGGAATATATCAACTGTAACGATATCTCTAAAACTACATCCATTTTGTTGCAAGTAAGAAGCAAACAAATGTTTAATGAATTTCTAAAATGAAATTTTGAAGTGTTTTGGAGAAGTGCAATAAGTACTACCGAAATGGCAATGTTTATTAAAAAAAGTAATTATTCATTTTATTGCATAGTTATTCACAAATATAAATAATCAAGCAGAGAAAAGCTCCAATTCTAACAAATATAACCGTATTGAAGAATATAGCTAATATTTAAAAAAATAAATAAGATGTACCTAACAGATTGCTCCGTTACATATTTGTAGGTTACAAGTGATAACACATAAATTATGAAAAACTGAAGATGCTCTTCAAAAATCCATTGCAGTTTTCAGTATATTTATTGACTATTTTTCACAATAGCTTTTTCGAGTTGATATATGTACTTTCTTTTTAAATCATTCCTCCAAAACTACTTGAATAAGACAGAACAAGATTAACGCAGAACCAAATATTCTACAGGAATGTATTTGAATAATACATATTTCAAACGATATTAGCCCAGTTTCACAGTAATGGTGCAATGCGTATAATAATTCCTACATTTTATCTTGAAGGATTTTAGTTCATAATGGTCTTCCAAGACTTTGCGTGACAACTAATTTCCAGTTTACCCAATGGGATATAACCATAACCTTATCTCCTTAAAACTAAAAGTTCAACATTTTTAAATTAAGGATGAGGAAATCTGGCATCTACCGAATATTTCGACCAATCAGAAAAGCTTTTTTCTGGAAAACATATGGTTTGAATAGCTTGTAATGCCAGACGGTTCCTGCTTCCATCTGAAACACCTTGTCTACCCGCAGACCCGGCTAGGTGTGTGGGAGAAACGGAATAATCACTAGACATGTTTCATTCTAATTAGTTTATTGACACCAAAATATCAATCAGACACAATAACAATCTAATTAAGATAACTGATTAGATAGTAGAGCGCGGAGGTAAGATTCAATAGCACGGGGATAATAACATGGACCCTCAACTGATTCCACGATAGCTTCAACACGATCAATATAAACTACGTTGCATACTAATAAACTAGCTTCTAATTAAACAAGGACCACGATACCTGTATTTCTTATGCAGCGGATCCTACACTTGAATCTTGCAAGAAATCTTTATCGGGATATGATCAATGTAGTCGGATTCTCTCTCCGTAATCCGTGTTCCAGGACAACTCCAATACCTCTTAATAATTCCCCTATCCTTCACTCTTCAACAAACAAAACTAACTCACCAGCTAACTTGCCAGCTCTTCAAACTCGCGAATACAGAATTTATATAATTTACTTCATTTGCATAATCACGCTTCCTTACCCAGCAAAAGTTGGTTGAAATAAATATTCTTCCCTAGAAGAATCCCCAAGGAATTAGTAGAGTCACGTATAGATCCGTCACAAGCTTCTGGTTAATCATCAATATAAATAAACGAGATTGTGTCCTTCTTAAATGAGCGCGTGTATGCTTATTTGTGTTTGTAATGTACTGTTTATGCCATTGCTTACTCATTCGCCCATCAATAAAATTGTGGATGCGTAGCGTCTAAAAACTCTTTACCATTCTCACTATTGAATTAAACTGATTAAAAGTTCCCATTAATACCAAAATACTCTAACCAAGTATAAAGTATGACATACATTTATATGTTATCTCACAACTTATCATGTAGATATGCCTAAATTTTAAGACACCTCAGTCTAGCTGGAAACGGTAAATAAACATCTTTCACAAACAGCCTAATCCGATAAAATATTCTACTACTTTTTAAGAAAAAAGAATGAACTGTCTTACTTTTGGAAATTTCATCCGTCATTTCATTTAAGTAAATGACAATAAAATGTCTTAAACTCAGTTACCTAAGCATTTTAAAAACTAATTCCAAAACAAAACACAAATATTCCGAGGCTCAGTTCACCGGAGTAAGAACTTTTCTCGTGCTGAACTTTTAGAAACGCGTAGTAGGATTACTAAATAGTTCCCCGTTATTCCCTTAATACCAGAAAGCTGGAAAATTATCGAGATAAATCCGACGCTTTATTTTATTTTCACATAAATACATTTACCAACTAAAAGCGTAAATGATCCTGGCATTTCCGCTGTCTGACTTTTCTTGTTTATTTAACCAGTAAACCGTTTTCCCGCTCTTTTCAGACACTAGCTCACCAGACTACGAAACGGCATTAGTAGAAAAAGACTTAATCGCATAAAAGCATTGTTCCACTGTGAAATTCTGCTTCAATTAAGAATAAAGCCCCGAGCATTTCGCTATATTAGTTTGCTTCAAAAATCAATTAAATGAAAGGTACTTTGGAATAATTGATTGCCCAACGCAGTGTTGTTGCCTGTAACCGTCGCGGTAATTAAAATTTAGATCAGAAAATGAGTTAAGAATTTGAAGTTTGTGTTTGTTTAATTTTTATTTTTAGCTGCTAATGAGGGACTAGTATTTAAACGAAATAAATGTTTGGGGAAATATATGTGTTTTGTGAAAAAGGCGTTGGAAATAATATTAAAAAAAGTTTCTGATGCATTAATAATGTTTAAATAAATAACCTATAATATTAATTGATATGTTTAAGAGACTTAAAATTATCTGAAATTTGATGCTCTTCATGTTTTTACACAAATCAATTTATCAAATTTCACCACTTTATTGTTCTGTTTTGTGAATAGATTGAGTGTTGCGAGCAAACAAAGAATATTTCTAATGAGCGTTTTTAATTTTTATATGGCTATAAAACTCTGTTTCTTAACAAATTTTTCATTGTTATATCATATTTGCTCTCCAATCTTACTTGAGATACATAAATTTGTGCTATATGATTCACTTAAGAGATATCCTAAGTGATTCCCTATTCCTAAAGTGATTCCCTATTCCTATTCCTAAAGTTAATTGTAATTGTTTATTTTCACTCAATATGTGATTTCTAATATAACGACGTCAGTTTTCGAATTCTCAGATAAATAAGCAATTATTATTGCCATTATTATTATTATTATAAATTTTGTCAATTTTTGTCAATGTTTCATTTACCCTATTAATTATGTTTGGTTTTATTAGTTGTTCTAAATTTACATAAAATGATTCTCACAAAACTGAAGTAAGATATCTAAATTTGAAGTAAAATATTTAATTTTCTAGTTTAATATTTAAAGATGTTTTGCTTTTCAATTACAGATAAATTGTTACAAAATTTTTCAGTTATTCATTACTCTCAAAGCACAATTTTCATTTTAACTTGGTGCGAATTGTTAAATTATGTAAAAATATAGTCATAGCCTTTAACTAATCTAAGGTTCAATTATACTCTAAATTCTAAAACTTCTGATTGTCGTCCCTTATGTCGGGACGTGGGCGTTATGCATGAAATTCCATTTAAAGTCTGTCGGGACTTACTTAACCATGGCTTCGAATTATGAGGTATCTTTCCAATAATTATGATGTTGGTTCTGAGTGTCACAGATATATCTTCTATAAGGTAGTTTTGCTACAGCACGATTTCCCTCTTACGTGAAACAAAATTTGAGAAAATTCTCATATAGCAGAGTCACACAGTTTCGTTCGAGAAAATTTTGAATAAACGGGGGTTTGTAACTACCCGAAAACATTTCCGGTCACCAGTATAGTTTAACGCATTTCATCACCATAGAGCTTCCGCTACTGAATATTATTTCTTTCACTCATTCTTAAGCCCCTTTCATTAACCTTCTTCAACCAATGGAAGACGATTACTTCAATTGAGATAAGGAATACATGGAAACAGTTTTCAATTAAAACTTGTATAAAAATCCTGTTATTTTTCAGTGAAGAGAAAATGAATTTAAATGCTTAAAGAAGGAAGATATGGTCAATATAAGAAAAAAGTTTGCTTGAATTTTCAAAAAAACACACAAAAAAAAAAGGCGGATATTGAAACTCACTACATTGATCGGGAAATAAGGTTTTTGTAAATATAACTGTTAAAAAATGTCCAAAATACATTAGAGATAGAAAAAGATTGAAGAAACGGATTTAATGGGAATGGTTTTCTAAAATGTTAGAAAAACAGATTTCGAAGACGGAAGCTCTTTTAAAAACTGTCAAGTTACTTATTTTAATCTAAAAAAATATCTAAAAGACAGATTTCATCAGCGAATCATTTCTCTTAAATCGAAATCTTTGGGCAGAAAAGAACCCGGGAATTTAAAAAGAAGCTGTCAAACCATCTATCTTCTACAACGAGATTTACTGCAAATGTGTAAAAATTCATTAAAAAAAGACTAAAATAAACATTTCTTAAAGAGTGCAGATGATACAAAAAAATCATTAAGGGGAAATAAGTTCAAAAATCGATGATACTGCTTGCAAAACGTTTTTGCCTCATTGTAATAATCAGTGTTGAAGAATACATTTAATGAAGTTAGCTAAAATTTATGAGAGCAAAGATTTGTTATGGTTTTACTTATGTTTTTACATTGAATAAATTTGTTAAATTAAAAAATGTATGTTTAAAAAGTTTGAAGAACTCAATAGTTCATTTTATATTGGTTGCTTAACTCGTATAGTTTTAAACTACGCGGTATTTTAAAGACCGTGTTATTACAGAAATTATTATTATATTGTAGAAATACTAGTTCAATTATATCTTTTTAAACCACACTTTTTTATTAAAATTAAAATAAGTTAATTTAATCAGTATTTTTAAAAAAATAAACATATTAAATTTATTTTATCCGTTACTTGCTTACATTTTCAGTTGTCCCTGCCCCTCCAGAATTTACTACCTGGAGTGATGAGCCAGGAATCTTGATTATAAAATTTGAAACAGTATCTAATGCTCTGATACCGGTTTTGGAATACAGAATAGAATGGAAACTGACTACAGACAGTGACTGGCACCAGGCAAGATACCACCAAGCTAGTGAAGGTATGTATATATATATATATAAGTGAAATACAGTTTTAACAAAAGCTTTCATAAATTTATGTTTATATTTTACATTTTTTATATATTTTTATTGAAGGTGGGGAAAGTATTTATTTAAAAGCAGAATTTGTAACGATATAATATTTTCATTGCAAAATAATTTTCCTCACACATACCCAGTTTAAATTTTTTTAAGGTATAAATTGTATGGAATGGGATTAAAAAATATATTTCTACCTTTATTTGTATCTACAATTAAGAAACCGTGCCATTTTTTCAGCAGTGAATAATCAATACCTAATTATAATAATCCGTCTACCGTTTATCAATTTGTCCCCAATTTTAATGCTTCAATCATATGACAATCTGTTTTTCCTAGTTTTGTTGTTGATATTTCTGAATTTATTCAGTCTCAAAGATTTTTATTCTTAAATGTTTAAGTTATTTATTATCGTTTGCAATTTTCTACGTAGATATAAAATGTATTTTAAATCAGTACAAAATTTAAAACTATTTATTTTCTAAGCTTTGATATTTTTTTATTTTTTTATTTTAATGTTCGCAAATATAAATGTAATGAAATTTAATAGATTATTGTAGAAATATTTCTACGTGATTGATGCTGTAAATAAAACTTTTTACTTAAAAAATTATTTTAACTACTATTTGTTTGCGTGTACTTATTTAAAGATTTTTTTAAAGTTCTGACGAGTATCACACACACTGTTATAGGATATATATATATATATATATATATAAATAACATATTTGAATTGTATTCATAGTTACTATGGTCTGTTAAAATAATGGAAATTTTTTAGTACATAATTGAATGCACTGTGATTTGAATAACTTCTGTATCATAAATTTTTATCATACTAATCCATTACTGACTGTTGGGGAACAGTGAATTATTAGTCGTATATAGACTATCGGTAACTATATGCCCTATCTCACATGATCATCAAAAGTGTACCGAAAATATTCTGGGATCCTTCAAATATAACTGTTCATAATTTAATGTGTATGGATTTTATCCAATACATTTAAAATAATCCAGAATGAAGCCTTTCCGATGGACCCGAAGCAATATTTTAAACCTTACTTGGCGAGTAAAAATCCCCCTGTATAATAATAAGTATATTGCATTCCCCTTTTATGAATCAGATTAGATTCTAATTTATGCAAATCAACGTACATTTATTTAAGTGTAACTAGATTGATTTGAATTTTGTAACCCTGAAATCTCTCTCTCCACTGTTGTCTAAGATAATTCATTCATACAAATGTCTACCGTGAGTACAATACACTACTATGCCATTAAAATATTTTCTGCAAGAGTGTAAAAGCTTATATAAACATGAATTAATCATTTAAAAAAAGTGAATAATTAAGATATTCTAAAATGATTTTTAACTTCACTGCATTTCACTTTGATGAAGAAAAATACGATTGAGTATATTTTTACTATAATGGAACGACTAAATTTCAAATTTCTAATTGTGCATAAATCTTTCTGCATAGTAAGTTTGATGAAATAAAAATGTAGTCGTCATGGTAGCTCAAATCTGTTGAGATCAAAGTCTTCCTGTTGCCATTGTGTGGTAACTTCAAAAGAAAAGTGCCACTTCATTTATCGCCCTCTTCACTTGACCTAGGCTCAAAATTATGAGGCCTTTCGTCAATAGTCCTCATGTTATGAACCCAATGACAGCTTTAATGTAACTCTATCTCCCCAGGGGATGAAACTGGTTCTAAAAAATTGCTACTGATAATAACTAATTGATCAAAATCATTAATATTATATGACTAATTAATATTTATATGACATTAATATTTATATGACTTATTGCTCCATTAATGCATTCCGGCAAACATAGCAAAGCATTTCAACGCTATCAGTTTATTTAGTAGAATATTTTCGTAATTTTGTGAATTCATTGTGGTATATAGTAAAAACTTTATGAATCTTTCATACCCGAGTTCTCACATATTTGCGAAAAACATATTAAAAAGTATGTGTAGATTTCGCAAAAAAAAAAAAATGTATTTTATATCAAACAATCAAAGAAAGTAGTAAGTTGAATTTTTTTTTTAACTAAGCTTATCTAGACTGGCTGGGAAATGATTTTCCTTAACTTATTTTTTTTTTACATGGACTGCACCAATTTCAAAAGATCTTTCGTAACAATATGGTTGAAGGGAAATATTAAAGCTTCAATTAATTCACGTTTGTTTGAAGGTTTTTTCTTTGAAATTTCATAACCAATTTTAAACCATAAGTTCTCTATCGGATTAAGGTCGGGAAACTGTCCTGGCCAGTTCATTCTATTCACAGTATGGTCTTTCAACCATTTCTGGACTACCTTTGCACGATGACAAGGGACGTTATCGTCCTGAAAAATCCATGACTGATTCCCAAAAAGATCTCTCGCAGTTGGTAGCAATTTATTTTGTAGTATTTCAATGTAATCCATGGCTTTCACTGTTCCTCTAACGATGTGAAGTCTCCCAACACCATGAGAAGACATGCAACCCCATACCATCACTTTTGTCGGGTACTTTACTGTGGGCTTCAGACACTGAGGGCTGAATTCCTACTGAGAGCCTCGTCTTACATAGGCACTACTTTGGTTGCCAGAAATACAAAACTGACTCTCGTGACTAAATATTACCTTTTCCCAGTCTTTAATAGTCCATAATTAATGTTCCCTTGCCCACGTCAATCGCCTCTTGCGTTGAAATTCAGTCAGTAATGGTTTTGGGTGCGCTTTACAGCCTCGTAACCCAATTTCCAGCAGTCTTCCTCTAACAGTTCTTGGGCACACACTCACGTTTGATGTCAAAGTCCAGTGTTTCAAAATTTGCGATTAATTAAGCTTTCTGTTTGAAAGTGAAATTCTGTGCACTAACCTGTCTTCACGTAAAATTGTTTTTCTTGGTCGTCCTGATCACCCCCTGCCCGCAATAAAATTTGTTTCAGAAAATCTTTTCAAAGTTCTCACAACAGTAGAAAGGCCACATGGTACTTTAGCAGCTTTAATATTTTCCTTCAACCATATTGTCACGAAAGATCTTCTTTTGAAATTGGTGCATTCCATGCCAAAAAGATGTAGAGCCGTAATTAAAGCAAACGGCTGGCCCATAAAATATTGAATTTCTAACATGTGACAACAATGTAATTTTCAAAATGCTTATTAAATATACCGTATTTGTCAATTTTCGTATTATTTTTCCTTGCATCTTATGTTATTCTATATTGTTTTATTCTGCAGATATTTCACATTATTGTGTTCCGAAGCCTTACTACAAAAAATATTTTAGTCATTAAGAAACTAATAGTAGATTTGAAATCAGCATAAAAAATACATCAAAATCAATAACGATATTTAAGATAGTGCGATAATTTCACAACGAAAAATGAAGTCAAACACAAAAATTACGCTAAAAAATGAGTGTGTCCAGGACTTTTTGCCACCACTGTATATATAATGCTTTAAAAATGATCCTTTATATATATATATAAAGCATTATTTTTTCTTAACCTATTATACGACGTTTTGTATTTGTTTTTATAAGATTATGATACAAAATTACGATTGAATGTAAGAGAATGAACGTCTTTAAGAAAACAGGCTTTTACAATCCCCCCCCCCCAATTTCGGCAACAGTTATAGTATCCGGTGCAAAATGAAGTGTAATCGACAACACATTTATACAACGTATCATAAAACACTTTTATACAACGCCTTTCCTCGTAACTGCAGCAGTATGAGAGACCATCCCACAGAGAAAATCCATTGCCGATTTGCACCAATGATGAAAGGAGGACAGTGGTAGCACAGTGGTTAGAGCATCATACTCCAGACCGAAAGGCCTGGGTTCGATGCCACTACATAAACTCCGAGTACACACGGAGTATTTGCACTTTAAATCAGTCGGTCCGAAAGTCTTGTGAGCGGTCCCGGCAGAAAGTACGGGTGCAGGGGGCTGGAGAATATTTCCCTCCCCTCCAGTTTCATACCAAAATTGTGGAGGTTCATATAGGTAGTGTCGCCATCTATCAAGTAACCAAGCCAAATCGTACTCTCACCTGCATGCTGCTCAAAGCTAACAACAGGCGTAGGCGTAACCCCTTGCCACGATTAATTTCTTGGTCTTCGATTTGACACCTGTCAGGAAGGTGGCATTAGAAACAACAAGAATATATATATATAATATTTAACATATACATGTTTTTTTTCTTTATTTTTAGGAAATGAGTTTGTGATACATGGATTGAGCTTTGAAAGTGATTACTCAATTCGCGTTGCTGCCAGGAACATAGTCGGATACAGCAACTACTCAGAAGAAATAGTTCAAAGGACTAAAGGTCTGATTGCTGAGACCGTAGTAGATGGTAGCAGTGTGTCTTCCTCTTTCAGTTCTGCCCTGTCTTCTACACTGCAGACTGACAGCTTCCAGCACTGTGTGGCATTTTTGGTGCTCTATGTCTTTATTGTCTCTGAATATCGCTGAAAACAAAATATCTGTGGTGTCATGTCTATTAAATGGTTCTTGGTGTAATGTCACAAAATGTGTTGCTTGCTGAAAATTCTAAGGTGAGCAAAAACCCACAAAGTATATTTGTCAAGTATTCTTTAGTCGCTGGTTATTATTCAACCTCAATTTAAAAAAAAGACGAATTTGGCTGAATGTTCAAGACCGAAGTTATGCTTCATGTTATATCTTGTGTGATACCCACAAAAATATACGAGCTCTATGTATTCTAAAGTCAATTTTAAGACTTGCTCATTGAATGTTTTGAGTGGATGCTCATAAAATAAGTGTTGCTTGTGAATGTTTGGTGTTTTGAAAACATAAATGAATCCCACTAGAATGGGAAGGAATTGAAACCTTTGTATCATTTCATATCCAGCACAACTAATATTTATTCAAGGTGTTTAAACTTTTAACCTCCAGCTCAACCTTTATAAGCGCTTCAAATATCTCCCCTTATTTGTATTCAACTTCACTACAGCACAATTAATGTAGTAGATAATAAAAGAACAAAATCGCATTTATATGTCTCCAATAACTTCCATCATATATGTACCAGATGTCAGCAATGTTTTTAAGTAATATTATGTGCTTCCGCCTTTGTGAGTAAATGTAATAGTAAATATTTTTCTAAGCATCTGCAAAATTCTAAACGCAATTTATCACCCACAGTGATTTTTTTTAATCAAAATGTGTGATTTTTTAATTTTATTTCGTTCTTAATACTATGGTATCTAAAAATTAGATGTGTTTAATAATTTTGTTTAATCATTTATGATTGGAAAATTTTCAAATACAACGGGAACAAATATGTTTTATATTATTTAGCTGATTAAAATCAAAAATTTATTTTAAGTATCGTTTTTTTTATATAAATTCTTAAATTCTGTTTAAAAAATGATTTGACAAATATATCAGTCTGCAAATATTGAGAAATTTTTGTTAGTGCATATTACAAGATAGTGTATTATACTAAGATATTTGTATCTTATATCATACGTTTGCTCTCAGTTTTGTACCACACAGCTTCAGTAATGATTTACCCAACAGTTTACGTTCAAAATAGTTTATTAAATAATGTTTTGTTAAGTAAAAAATATTACAGTTATAAAAATCGTAATTTTTCTGTAAGAATTGTGATTGATATGTTTTATTCCTGGAATCATTAAGTGTATTTCTTTACATCCATTCTTGGGGAAAAAATATATTAATCAAAAACATGTGTATTTATATTAATAACAACAAAGAGAATAAAAAGAAGAGGATAATTTTATGTAATAGTCTTAAGGGAGGTGTAATATTCATAAATGGCTCTTTATATTATCACTCTAAATAATGCATGAAATAAATGAGGAAACTATTTTTATTCTCCTAAACTATTATTTTCCATATTTCCTACAAAAGTTCTTAAGTTTCGTAGTCGTATGTGTTGTTTTAATTTCTTCGCAAGATATATTCCTTCATATAAGGATTTTTGCCATTATAGACAAAATAAATATAGCTCCCCAGATGCTTTCGCTCTCTCCGATTTAGTAACACAAATATTCTCCTTCTGTCTGAGCATCAATATGCAGAGCGCATAAAGGATATATATATATATTTTAAAATATAAAAAAATGTTTATGGTTTTATAGTGCAACAGCTGCTTGTATTTCACGTATTTCACATCCTAAAGAGGTTGATTAATTTTAGTATTTTACTTCCGTTGTAATAATATATCTTTTAATTTGTTTTTTGATAGACATGTTTCTATCTTACATCAAAAAAATATGTGTTTCATTGTTGTCATTCTATTTTAGTTAACAGGAAAATATATATTGTAATGTATTTTCTTCCTTAATATGTATAACGTTATCACTTTATATATGAAAAATATTTTTATTTATAATACATGTGCAGGGATTTGTGAACGCATGAACTAAAAATAAGGGACTCAAAATTTAGTATAATATGGTGTCCGAGATGATTTCGTAATAGAAATACATCGGATAGTTTATCTGATTATAATTTCAATATATTTTATTTTTCTTTAATTTGTATCAAGTTGCAGTATTTTATATAGAATAAGTTATGACATTGGGCAACATATAAAATATTATGTAATTTGTTTGAAGTTTGTTAATGTTACAAGTTTTTGATTCAGAAACTCAAACAAATGTAATCCAGGGAAGATACAAAAGCGTTCTAAGAAGAACATTAAGTTGCTCAGAAAAATATATGTAATGAAACACTGAGATTAGTACACAAATTCACCCCCCCCCTCCTTCTTTTTGTAGGGAAGGAAAAATTAGAACAAAAATGTGTTACCCATGAAGATCTCAAAAAAGGGAGACATAAACTTTCACTACTTTTACAGTAATGAAAAAGATGTAAAATACAAATTTAATGGCTTCAAGAAAGCAATTTTACACTCTTAAAAAAGAATTTAAAGGGATATGGTACGATTTAAACAAATTTTTTTAATTTGATGATTTTTCATAATTTTTTTGGTTGTCTTCTCTGTATATTTATGATGTAAAAGAGATTGTGTGCTCAGAATTTCATAAAAAGCTAACCATTAAATTTTTTAAGGGAAAAACTTTAAACTTTTGAAATGATTTTAAAATGCTACTCATCCTACAAAAATTAACGTTCGTATACGAAATTATATTTACAAGTACGTCAAACTATGTATAACAAAAATTGGTATAGGTTTTGCAACAACATGATTGGTATTTGTGCAATGCTTATTTTAAATTCCGTAAACAATTTGAAAATTCTGATTTCAATTATTTTTTAAAAAATAAGTTTTGCACTGATTGAAAAAATCATACCAAATTTTATTCCATGTATTATTAGCAACAAGTGGAAATAATTCCCAAATATTAGACGCAACAAAAAAATAGGCTTTGGCATTTTATATGAAAATAAAGTAGTTATTTTATCTTTCCGATATAAGTCATTTTAAAGATTTGATTTGTGTCATTGGGATTTGAATAAAAAAATGTAAAAGTAATCATAACTACGATTTTTAAACTTAGATCTTTCAAATTTTGTAAGTTTGTAGAAAAGCATATAAAAATAATTTACGCTAAAAAATATCGATTTGATTTTTTGACCGATTTTTTTTCACTTGAATCGTATTTTGTCCCCTCAATGCTTGTTACATAAAAATATTTATAATTCCCAACAGGGTTGGTTCGTTACCTAAATAGATACTTTATTTTCTTCTAGAATGAGTAAATCGAATGACAAAAATATGACCCTATTTGATTTTCTATCAAAAATTTTAAATATTCAGTAAGATACTGGGAACCACAGCTCCTTATTTATATTTCTTGTTAATATTCGAGGCAAGAGTTTTTAATTAAAAATTCGTTTTATTATATTCTCATCTTTAATTTTGTAATTTTTTTAATTCACGTTATATAATTTAAAATATATTTTAATAACTTGAGCTTTAAAGGTAAAACATTGTCTTTCTATAAGAAATTTTTCAGGTAGAAATATAAAATTGACCAAATGTTTTCATCAAACCATTATTTAATATGAAGGAGGAGGGGTTCAAACTTTAGCCATATAAGAGGGTTTTTTTCTGTATATAATCTCTGTTCAATACTTGACTGTTTCAGAATATTTTTACTTGTTTGTATTAGAAAACTACCTAGTAGTAAACAAAAGTATTCGAAAAGTTTCAGTGCAAAATATTGAAAGAAAATAAGTAATTGAAGATGAATTATTAATGAAAAAGAATTAAATCATCTTCCGTCTCTTATATTTCCAGAGAACCTCGATTAGGGAGACTACTCGATTGATAAGGATTATGAAAGTAATGCGAAATATTATTATATGTAAGCTTTTCCCTTCAAATGCTCTCACCTAAACCAGCTTCCATTTTCTTGTTTATACAGTATTATTTATGAAATAGGTTCATGAGATCATATATCGGAAAATTGCAACATTGGGTTAGTTGTTTTTATTCCATAGCTTTTGTAAACAATATTGTTATTAAGCAATTGATTTACGATAGGAAAACATTAAAAGAACAAATTAAGAAGTTTTTTTAAGCTTTCGCAATCAATATTTCCATATAAAAATAGACTGTTCTTTAATGGAAAATAAACATTTTTGTTAGTGAAGAAAATGATACAGGATAACGTTCTAACACGGTAAAAGTATTTTTTCAAAAAAAAAACAGGGTAAATAAAAATTATGGATTTAAACTGGAAACTTAATACTTTATGAGTTTAAATTTGTTGAGATAGTTATTTATGGTGCATGAATGCATACGCAATATAAAATAAGATAATAAAGTGTAGAGCATATATTGAACCATGCAAAAACTAAATGGATTTTTGTTTGATAGTGAATTATGATATGTACTGCATGTTATGCATACATAGAGGCATTATACGTTTCGTGGAAAATTTGATTAATTTATAATAAAATAAAGCTTAAATAAAAACCTTACAATGAATGAATCAAATGAAATCAAATTTCACAGTAATTCAGATTAAGAAAATTATGAAGTAAAATCATAGAGTTAAAAAAAAAATCTATTCAATTCATTTTTGCTTATTGCCAACTATAGCACTTTCATTATAGCAGTACTTAAATTTATGTAGCTGTTATTTACTTGTATCTAAAAAAATATTGAATAACAGTTAAAGAGTTTATTTAAAAAGAAAAGACTATTATCATTATTTTAGTAAAACATAATTTTATACTTATTAATTTGTTATAGTTAATTCGGAAAGTAAAATAAAATATTTGTATCTGTATTTGGATCCTGAGTGTGACGAAAACTCTCTCTTGCATATTTTTTCACTTATTCATAGTGGATTAAGTACTTTTGTATGCATCTTTACGTACGTTATCTTTTTCTTATAATGGATTTCGAATTTTTACTCATTACTTTCTATAGGATTTCACTCAGTACTTTAAACAGAAAGGGGGAAGTCGCCCAAAGCTTGCTAAAACCTACTTTTAATTAAAATTAAAAGCTGTCCTTGGTAAGCATTGTACATAATACTGCAGCATACATATTCGTAAGTTTCCAATATTAGTTTAATTGTTTTATCTGTGTTTATAATGTTCAAGAGTCTGTCTCTCTGGAAGAGATTACTAAAAATGATTCATATATGTAAATATAACCACATTTTTATTTTATTTTTATTGCTCCAAATGTTTTCTCTTTTTGGATTAGTTATTTGTTTTTTTTTATTCATTCTGTACTTCAAATCCCACAAACAGGATTTGAAAATTATTTGATTTTAAGCTATTATGGTGCATTTCTGCATACGTAAAATGAGAAGAATATGTCATCTAAATTAGTCATCACATCTTTAAAAAATATAAATGATAAAACTAATAATTTAAATTTTTACACAAATACAATCCTTTTCAATTGAAGGATAGATCCTTAAAGAATCATAATAGACTGCATTACATTAAAAATATATAGAATTGAATGTTTCAGACCGTTGTCGCCAATCACTCTAGGCCAATGATTTCTAATTTAAATAGAAAACCGAATAATTAATGATTAAATAGTACGTGATTGATATCTAAAATACTTCCTATTTATTCAGCAGGCTATATAAGTTTCAGCTCTAGCTAATAAATACGACAAAAGACAATTTTTATCCATTAATTATAAGGCTTACTGTATCAAATGAAGTGAATAAATATTCTTTTTCTTTGCACAATTCATCTTCATTTTATGGCAAGACAAAAACAAATCGAGTGCTCAAAAAATACAACAAATAAAAAAAAAAAAACCAAACCTCATTTCCATAAAGTTGCTTTCGGCTTCTTCAGGCGTGTATTTCCAGGCTGCAAAGATCAACTCAAACAAGTGCGATGACAAAACCGGGTCTTTATCACACATCTGCTACTTCACACTCAACTGTACTCTCGTGAAAGAAGTCTAATATCAAGTTTTCGCTGCAGCGGGTAAAAGAAAAGGACGATGGATACAATGTGTTTGATTCTTTAACCTTTTTGTTCAGACTTGACTTAATCTGATAAAGGGGAATGAATTGAGTAAATATTGAATGCTTCGTAAGAGTGTGAGCTAAGTTTGATCCTTTTGAGGAAGAACAAACACCATGTTGGCTTACGGAAGCAAAAAAGAATGAAAGGAAAGGGAAAAAAATCGAGTCGCCATTTTCTTTTTGTGAAACTGCTGTTCGCAATCATTCCTTTCCCGAAGGCGTTTCACTTTTGTTGTACCATAGTGATACACATTCGAAATGTAATGTGTAGAAAAAAAAACAAGAGGGGGGTTTCACTTGTGTGTTTTCATCTTTCTGGATTTATTTTTGCTTTATTTTTTTAAAAAAAATGATTCTTTCAAGAACTTTTGTTTCGAAAATATTAATGGTTTCTAAAAATTTAAGGAAAATGCATTATTATCAAATTGAAAGCGTGTTATTGAAAAGAAAATATATGTTTACACCGCACATAAAATTAATTTTTAAATGAGTTACAAAAAGAGTTTTATTTAAGAACTAGATTAAAATGAAGGATAAAATGCATATAAGAGATTACAGAAATTGTTATGGAAATTTTAAAAGAAGTTTACCAAACAGTTTTACAAAAACCTTCTCCGAATCTTTCAAAGTGCCATTCGATTAATACATATTTATATATATAGTTACATTTGGCTAGCACTGAAATACTTTTAATCAACAAGTGATTTATTTAAAAAAGTGGTTCTTAAACTTTCGACTCCCTAGGTTTTGAACACCCCTTCCTGACTCCCAACACAAGGGTAAGAGATTTATAGGTTGAAGGAAATATGTGTTCTAGTAAAATTTTCTCGCTGTGTGCAATTTAGTGATTTAGTTTAGGATGGCACATCTTTCAATTTTTCCACGAAGTCATTCAGTCTTTAAAAGAGAGAAATCTTAACGTTGAATGAAGGACCTCGAGGGCCCTCTTGAAAGGGGCTCGAGACCCCTGGATTCCCCCAACTACAATTTAAGAGCCTCTGATCTAAAGAAAATTTTATCAAAAAACGCATAAATATATTGAAATACATGACAAATGTACTAAACAAGAAATATATTATACTACATCATTTCTCTCGTATCTAATATTACCCTTTATATGTCACAAACGATGAATAAGACCTGCTCGTAATTCATTAACATGTATATTATAAGTATTTCTATTTTCATTTACTTGTGTTAATCATCACTGAAAGTTGATTATATGATTGCGATATCAATTCATAAATTTCAAAAATTATATTTTGGAACAAAAAGTTTCAAAATGAAAGTGCACAATATTATAAAGAAAAATTGTTGCAAATTAGTATACTGAGTTTAAATAAAAATATTTTCATGAGTCATTGAAATACTTACCTGTATATATATGTGTGTATGTATGTGTTATCGTTGAAACTATTTACAAATCTTGATATATTTCAATTTCTGTACCAGGCATATTAAAATTTGCAATAACTCATAAATAATTTTTATGTTAAATTAATTGCTTACACATATGGACACAAATTAAATTTTTTCAGTTCCTTTTTTCTAATATTTGTTTCTGGTATCAGTTCATATATTAAATGATCATGGGCTTTATTTAAAATAAAGTCTTGCTTAACTTATACATAAAAATAAATATTATAAAATGATTTTCATGAAAAATGTATTATAAAAATAAACATATTAAAATAATATATATTCTTAAAAACACAGGTTTATTTTCGATATTTAGTGCTTGAACTGCTTATAAGCAATTATTGATTATTTCAGGTTTTCACAAACATGAAAAGAAAAGTTGAAATTCAGTTTATAAGCTACTGAAATTCTTGAATGATATTATATTAAATATTATTCATCGTAGCTAAATTTATGTAAATTATACTAAGTAAAATTTAAATTTATACTAAATGTACTGTTTTATTCTTAATTTAATACTTTTTGAAAAATAAATTTACGTTCAATAAACATATTATTATGCATGTAAAGCGGATAAATCATGAATATAAATCAACGTACTTATATATTCAAGTAAAACCAATGTCTTTGAAACTTGTTAAATTATTAAAAAACTCACCTTATCCAAATATTTTTTTCGTTTCTGTACATTAGTAACCATGTTTCTCATTTAAGCGCACAGAGCTTATAATTATTCTATACCGCCAAAAATATATGTATTTGTGTTAAATGATATAAATAAATGGATTAGTGTTTTATTATTTCAGTGTCATCATGAACTGTTCGCTGTAGTGTTCGTTGAAAAAACAACAATTTGTACAATACCACATGATATCTTTCTCTACATGATGTATATGTTCACTATCCATTCGATGTACAGTTTCCATGAAAGCAAGCTTATATTTGTCAAAGCTGTGTTCAAACTGCGAAAATAAGTGTAGATATATGTAAAAACTGCACTTATATAAGAAGAACACATGTCAAATCGAAATTATGTATGAATGGTGACCTATCTATATATTTAGATGTTGCTACGAAGTTAACTCAAATAATTGCCGTGTTTTTTATGCTTGTGTTTCGGCAGTGTTTGCTGGTTATATAATTTGCTATTTATGTATGATATTCCAAATGAAACAATGTAAATAAATATATGGATTGTGTGATGTAAATCGATATTAAATAAATGCATTTATTTAAAGGAACTTGAAATGTGTTTGTTTTAAATTAAAGGAATGTCTGTCTAAGAATGTATTCGAACAATGAAAACTCGACTAGATATGTCTACATTTCATCGGGCCTTTTTCTTCTTTTTATGAACTATTATGTTCAAAACATTCTATATATTAAAAAGTGCTCAATCTTTAAGGTTCAAAATCGACAATATCGTATGATTATGGAGCACCTTAAGGTGTCTTAGAGGGTATATATATATATATATTTTGTTTGGGTGTTCTAAGCAAAATTAAGTTCCTCGTACAATTTTGCATCGTCAGAGGTCAGGTGCCTCCTTCTTGGAAGGAAACTGGGCATCAAAATTATATTGCGGCACTTGGCATCTACTTGCATGGTGCCACACTAATAAATCATACCCACTCCCAGGCAATGTGCCTATGTCTGCATTGGCAAAAATACTAATCCGCATCCCCACTTAAAATTTAAAAAAAAACTTTCTTTAAAGCATTATGGGCAAGTTATCTGCAATGTCTGCCATTCTTTGGTGGAAAATTGCACATTGAAGTAATATCAACAGTGCTAACTGTTGAAAATTACTAGCATGTCCGTTATTGAGAGGAAATTTGATATTACGCTAGAAAATCACAAAAAAAAGGAAAGGAAAAAAATCAGTGTTTTTCCTCGTGGGGTTTGTTTGAAGAATATGCAATTAACTTTTTCGAGTATCACATTTATCAAATTCAGAAATGAAAAAAAAATAATTGCGAAAATAATTGTTTCTTTAAATTTCTTTAGACATTGTCTTGAATACCTTTTTTTTATAACTTTATATTTACACTACAGTTATTCCAATGTGTTTGTGAGTGAAGATCTATTTATTTTTTCAATGTTGAATTTCTAATGACTGTCAAACAATAAAGAAATTAATATTTTCACATTTTTTATAATACTAAGCTCAAAACATTTAAGAAATTGTGTGTTTTGTTTTAGATAATGTCAAGTTTGTTCCAGATGGATTTTTTAAAAGTATTATTTTTCTAACATATATACAACGTTAAAAAACAGAAAATAATTTTTTTACGGCACTTTATGTAATTAAAAGCAAAATATGCTGTTCATCTTGTCCTAAGTACTTTGAAAAAAATAACCTTTTCTCTATACGTGATAACTGATCAAATAACTTATCTTTTTTTTTTCAAAAAACGGGGAAGTTGGATCATTTTTCTATATTGAAAAAATTTTGTAATGGGATGCATGGTTAATACGTTTCTGCGGTTTGTGGTAGGAATTTGTATAACGGACATTATAGAATCACATAATTTTATTCGAACTAAACACTATAATTTTAGGCCAGGTTTATTTGATCATAACATTTAAACCATCAACAATCATCAGATATAATATTACCAGCCATGAGAATTAACCCCAACATTAATTTAATCAGCACTAAAATAAATTTTGATAACTATATGTGTTGTAGTAACACATGAAAATTATATGAGTGTATGACCTTTCCACTCATTATAATCATTTATGAGAAACTCTACATAAAAATTCCAAATGGCTATTGATTCAATACTGATTCAATGATTACGTATTAGAAAGTTAATTAATCGAAGCAAGGACGTTTCTTAAACCATTGAATAAATCTGAAAGAATGTTATCGCTCACTCAGACAAACATTCCTGTGTAGCAACGGTTCTAAAACTTTCGATCGCCGCGGGTTCCACTTTATGTATCAGCCTGACATTGCAAACCCCAATATTCTTAACACACTTGTCTGACTTTTAACACATGACTGAGTGATTTAAAGGTTCTTTAATAACCCTAGGACTGCCTCTGCTGTGTATAAAAGTGGCCGCGATAACCATGTGGTCAAGGTAACGGACCGGTGACTGGCGTGTTATGAGTTCGAGCCTAGGACCTCTGAAGACCCGCAGTGTAGGGGGGAGATGCACGTTAAATCTGTCGAAGATCAAGCGTCCTCCCTTGGATGAGGTATGGAAGTTAAAAGTAAGAAGTGCCAGCTTAGTTGTCCCCGTCACTTGACTACGGTTCAAAGTTATGAGTTCCGTCGCCAAAAGCCCTCGAGTAGCTGAATAGAGCGATGCTAATATTCACTCACTCATTTGTACAGACTTTTTTATAATACTTTTCTTCCCCGTATCTACTATTTTTTGAAAGTATTACGTTGTAGCAATGACTGTGGGGTTTCAAACAATAAATAAAATAATTCATATTCTTGACTGAAATACACGCTCTTGTATTTAGATCATTGGGGCAATTGAGTGTTCTAATCTAAAATGGCACCTTTCAGTTTTTCAACGGAGCTTTCAAATTCTGTACAAGAAGGAAATCTGAACATTAAATGAAATACCTACGTGGACTCCCTAGGAAAGTGCTGGGGACCTCTTAGGGTCCGTCGGTTATAGTTTTAGAATCACTGTTGTATAGTATTGTAAAGGTAGACGCAATATGTCGAGACACATGCACACAAAAAAGTTATACATGAAAGTAACAAATATTTCTTCTGGGAACATCGTCACAAAGAGTTTTTCGCTGCAATTTTGACAATAAATATTCAACCATTTCGAAGGTTCAAACGATCACCATTATTGAAACTTGTGGTGGTATCTAAGTAAGCCATTGACAGCCTCCGGACAGGAGATATCACTTCTGTTTAGTGGTCATATTACTGGGCTTCGGATCCGAGCGTCGCAGGTTCTAATCTTTCACATTGGTGACCTTGACTGAAAAAAATGCAAAACCTTCTAATGTGTCATGGCGCCATCTTCCTATCAAGAAGAACAAGCAAAGTCGTCAGACTCAAATGTCGGAATAGTAACAATTCCCACGCTCACCATAGCAATAAATATCTCGCTCGTTCATCTAGCCATGGGCTCAATGGTGGGGGAGTAGTGTGGCGGTATCTAAGTTAAGCCTGTGACAGCCTGCGGACAGGAACGATCACTTCTGTCTAGTGGCCATATTACTGGGCTTCGGATCCGAGCGTCGAGGTTCTAATTTTCACAACAAACTTAATTGCTTCTTATGATGAAGTCTAAAGGCCCTCACTTATATTTGATTCATTTATCCATTTAGACTGCGTGCAAAAAAAAATACCTTGAATGTTCAAATTGTGTACCAATCACTCAAACGATGCTGTCTAGCTTATTTTATTTCTGGATTTTAATTTTTAGAAATTATTGCAAAAATTGCTGTGTTAAGCATGTGTAACGTTGAGCTGTGCACGATGTCCTTTCTCTATAAATTGGAAGTTTTTCCCTTCCATGCAAAGTGAGTACTTGAAATAGAACAACTTAATACTGCTAATGAAATGTGAAGCATTGATGGTTGTTATGAGGGTAATATAACCTCGCTAGTGAGATCCTGAATTGCAGTAGCTTGCTCCTTAATTATCATCCGGAATTATAATTGTTAGTTAATTGAAGATTTCTCATTGGTGGGTTTTTGAGGTTGCAACTCATTTCACATAAGTGCTCATTATATCTTATTAAGTATTGCCTTTTCTACATATCGTGATTTAAGTTTCCAAACAAGCTTGGTACTCATATATCAACCCACTGAAGGGACGAAATGCTGAGTCGACCTTGCCCAGCCGGGAATTTGAACCTCAGACCTGCGGTGTGGAAGCGCAATGCACTATCGCTCAGCTACTGGGAAGTATTAACAGAAAAAATCTTATACTTTATAAAAATATGTAATTATATTCTATAGATGTACTCATCAGAGCTTTTTAATTTCTGTAGGAACTTTCTTTACTTCTACATATTTTTGCTTGTAACGGACTAAGAGATTTAAGTTTTATGTCCTTTTATGCTAGCCATGTTTTAAACATCTTTTTTAAATATGAAGTTAAGTACGTTGAATTTCTTTTAAATATACTTCCTTTAAGCTTTTGTTTCAAATATTCGTTTTTCTGCTGTTTTTACATTTTTAGTATATGTACCATCATCATATATTAAATTTAGATTATATTTAAAGTCAAACCAAATTTCAAGATTTAAAAAGTTATTTTTACCTTGTCAATAAAATGTCATATAAACGCTTTCGCAAGATTAAATTTTATGAAAAATTGTACCAAAAAAAATTATTATAACTTTTTTTTATTTTCAGATAATCTTACTATAGATATTTTTCGTAAAGTATTTTTAAAATACATAGTATTTTAAAGTTCATAAAACTTCCATCCAAGAAATACAGTGCTAATAAAAAAATCGAACGCGAACTCATCAAATCACACAAAAGAAATTTAAAAAAAAAGAACTTCAAAGCAATTTTGACGTTGTCAACAACGTTTTATATAAGTTTACATGGCATTTGACAATAATGTATGCACATGTTTAAGTAGTGGCAGAAGAAATTAATTCTAGGTGACGGACTTTAATCACATCATCTTTAAGAAGCAAAAGAATATGCAGATTAACTTTGATAAAAGCGTTTTTTTAGAAAGTTAAGGACAATTACTTTATTCCTTAATTAATGACTTAATTGTGAATATTTTCAGGTGTTAAACGCAGGACATTTAAGGGAAGCAAAGTAAAATATAAAAACTGAATAAATTAACGTCAGTTTCTCCATGAATTGTGTGTGTGTGGTCGTCGTTTAAATCTTATTATTAAACGAACTAGTTATAATTAGTTCATGGAATTTTGATTACTGTAGTTTCTTTTTTTCTTAAGTTTAAAATGAGTTTTTAATATGAAATTAATAGTAACTGTCTTAGAAACCATGAAAGAAAAGCGGAAACTTTCGCTTAAAGATTTTGTTAAAGAATTAGGGAAATATGTTGTCTTAATATCAACCTTTAAAAGAAAATACAATAAATAAGAAAAACGAAGTTGTGGCAGTGTAAAGAAATCTCAACGAGAATTCTTAATGGTATATATATAGCTTTTTAATATATACGAATTTAAAATATTTCAAAGTAAAATTTCTATAAATATACTTTTCTAATAAAATATTATTCCAAATTTCCTTATTTTCTGAAAACAAAAATGGTTTGATATTAATAATATTAAGTGCCAGTTGTATTTCTTATACATATGCATGGAAAAATGTATGTTTTTTAGGAGAAAAAATTAATTTAAGAGTAGTATTTCTTGAAAAACATGTATGGAAAAATTGGTTAGGAGCAAAAATTAGCTTAAGAGTTGCATTTCTTATATAAATGTGTGTAAAAGTGTATTAGGATTTTTTAAAAATAATACTGTAAATGAAAAAAAATATTAAGACTACACAGTATCCTTAAAATTTTTTTGGACTCATTAACTGTAAAAACAATTTATTTTTTATTTTCTGATTATATTATCAATTTGACCAACCATTACTGAAAAATTTTAAAAAATTCAGAATTTTTGGAGTGTTTCCAAAATTTTATTAACTGCTATTTTTTTAATATTTTAGCCATTTTAAATGTGATTTATGTTTCTTAGATTACTAATTTAGTGTGGATTTGAAAATATTTTTCCTTGTTGATTTTTGATAACTTTTTTTCTGGCTAAACTTGGAAAATGACAATTTTTTTTAAAATATTAACTTTAGCATTCCATTAAAAAACTAGAGATCACAGACCTAAATACATACTATGTTTTACAGAATATACGTTTGGGAGTATACACAAAAGAATTTTATGATTTTGTCTTAAGCAGAAAAAAAGCCTAAAGGATTAGAAAACACTTGTATCTTCAAAATGAAAAGTCTGACAAAAATGTGTTTAGTCTGTAAAGTCTTCAAACAAAAACATATAACGCCCGTAAAGCTTTAATTTTTAACATGTTATTTCTCAGTATATGTTCTACATTGAAATACTGCTTTAATTAAATATTTTTAAAATATTTTTTTATTCAAAACATATTTTTCATTATATTGATAGCCTTTGACAGCATACGACAACAGGTTATTCAGCTAAATCGTAGTTTAATATCCTCACGGAAGTTTTGAAACACAAAGATTTTATGTACAGACAATAATAATGCTAACAAGCTGAAAATCATCAAGTTTGTGCATATAATATATATTTAATTATTTTGGAGTTTTAAATTGGGGCAGTTTAGCAAGTTTGAGGTTTGTTGCGCAACTTTAAAAAACTAAAATATAGTAGTACAATATGTTTACTGTAATGTAGTTTGGTAGATCATGGAAGTTTATTCAATTTTACCGGCAATACTTGAATTCAGAATATTTGCAATCGGAAGTCAAATTGCAGAATCCGCTTAGAGTTGATATTTTGATACATAATGTTCAATTGTATTCCATATCTTCAAGTTATTGTTTCTCATGGCAACCTGAAAACAGTTTTGTCATGACATTTTCTTAAGAAGAAAGATTAATGACGATGCTGCTAAGCAGTATAAACCATTTATAAAGCAAAAAATGGCCTTGAAATCAATATTAATTAAGTAACTATGATATTGTAAAAAAGCAGAAATAGTTTTAGTAATGAAAATTGAATTTAATAAACATTTCACATTGAAAAAGAAAATGCATTAAAATGAAACCGAACGCAAACCCTAAGTTGAGGAAACTTCAAATATTTTAAAAACTAATTTGTTATCAGATCAGAAATTTGATAGCAATCTTCTCAACATATACCCAAAAATACAAAAAAAAATGTATTTTTGAAATTTGTAGGGTACTGTGTAACCATAATTAAGATAAATGAAAAATCTATAAAATTATTTTTTACAAATCTAGACTAGTAGAATACACTTATCGAAATTTTGCCTTTTTATTTTAGTTCATTAAGATACAAAAGACAATTAGACTTTTTGTACTGTCAGTCAATTGATTATATGAAAAAGATATTACACAGTATTCCATATCTTAAATTATGTTCTAAATATATATTATTCCTTTAATTTATATGCCTTTTTTGATTATTTTCAAATTAAGTAAAATTATCTGAAAAGAAACCCTTATCAGTTTCTCCATTTGCAACCAAATAATCGTATACATATTAAGTAACAACAACAAAAAATATGATCATCATATGATCAATTAATGCCATTTAGTTATTTTTTTCATTAATTTAAAAAAATTAAATGTATTATATTAAACAACTAAACAGATGTTGCGATAAAAAAATCAACTTTAAATTGTCATTGGAATCATTTCTGTGTTGCAATAATCCTAAAATACAAAAGGGATATACTATGCTGTTTTTTTGCGCTTATGAATTACCTATTCTGCAACACAATTATATATATATATATATATATGGGGCCGTGGGTAGCATAGTGGTTAAAGCATTGGACTCCAGACCGAACGGCCTGGGTTCGATGTACCTCCCACGTGCATGGTGCTTAAAGCTAAAGAAGCTAACAACAGGCGTAGACGTAACCCCTTTGCCACGATGAATTTCGTGGCCTTCCATCTGACACCTGTCAGACAGGTGGCATTAGAAACAAGAACTATAAAAAAAAATGTGTGTGTTGTTTAACATATGCATGTATTTTTTTTATTTTTAGGAAATGAGTTTGTGATACATGGATTGAGCTTTGAAAGTGATTACTCAATTCGCGTTGCTGCCAGGAACATAGTCGGATACAGCAACTACTCAGAAGAAATAGTTCAAAGGACTAAAGGTCTGATTGCTGAGACCGTAGTAGATGGTAGCAGTGTGTCTTCCTCTTTCAGTTCTGCCCTGTCTTCTACACTGCAGACTGACAGCTTCCAGCACTGTGTGGCATTTTTGGTGCTCTATGTCTTTATTGTCTCTGAATATCGCTGAAAACAAAATATCTGTGGTGTCATATCTGTTAAATGGTTCTTGGTGTAATGTCACAAAATGTGTTGCTTGCTGAAAATTCTAAGGTGAGCAAAAACCCACAAAGTATATTTGTCAAGTATTCTTTAGTCGCTGGTTATTATTCAACCTCAATTTAAAAAAAAAGACTAATTTGGCTGAATGTTCAAGACCGAAGTTATGCTTCATGTTATCATGTTATATCTTGTGTGATACCCACAAAAATATACGAGCTCTATGTATTCTAAAGTCAATTTTAAGACTTGCTCATTGAATGTTTTGAGTGGATGCTCATAAAATAAGTGTTGCTTGTGAATGTTTGGTGTTTTGAAAACATAAATGAATCCCACTAGAATGGGAAGGAATTGAAACCTTTGTATCATTTCATATCCAGCACAACTAATATTTATTCAAGGTGTTTAATTTTTTAACCTCCAGCTCAACCTTTATAAGCGCTTCAAATATCTCCCCTTATTTGTATTCAACTTCACTACAGCACAATTAATGTAGTAGATAATAAAAGAACAAAATCGCATTTATATGTCTCCAATAACTTCCATCATATATGTACCAGATGTCAGCAATGTTTTTAAGTAATATTATGTGCTTCCGCCTTTGTAGAGTAAATGTAATAGTAAATATTTTTCTAAGCATCTGCAAAATTCTAAACGCAATTTATCACCCACAGTGATTTTTTTTAAATCAAAATGTGTGATTTTTTAATTTTATTTCGTTCTTAATACTACGGTATCTAAAAATCAGATGTGTTTAATAATTTTGTTTAATCATGTATGATTGGAAAATTTTCAAATACAACGGGAACAAATATGTTTTATATTATTTAGCTGATTAAAATCAAAAATTTATTTTAATTATCGTTTTTTTTTTTCATATAAATTCTTAAACTCTTTTTAAAAAAGGATTTCACAAATATGTCAGTCTACAAATATTAATAAGTGTTTGTTACTGCATATTACAAGAAAGTTTATTATACTAAGGGATTTGTATTATATATCATACTTTTTATCTCAATTTTGAACCACGCAGCTTCAGTGTGTGTGTGTGTGTGTATTTCTTCTTATACACAGTATAATACACCAATTTATGATTGCAAATTTCTTTTCGGATCTTTAAACCATAAGCCATTTCAATTCTAAAACAGCTTTTCTCGAACTGTATGGCACGCTCCCCAAGAGGGGGTATACTCAACGACCCCTGATAACCCAACAAGGGACCGAAAACATGCCGAAAAACTGAAAACCAAACATTATTTTAAAAAATTATTAATTTACTCAAAGGAAACAAAGCAAAATACATTCTGATGTAATAAAAAAAATACGCATTTATAACGATATGAATAGTTATTAATATTTCAATACTGTACAATGTATTTGATAATTAAATTAACATTAACAAATTATAAACAAGTTTAACAAATATCGGTTAACCCCATGTTTTTGTCATATATAAAATTAAATAAAAAAAGAATTTTTTTGGATAATTTGTGCGGTTTACAGTTAAAGTCTTATTGTAACTTTATGTCAAAGTACATTATTATTGAATTCAATACATGGTTATTGTATGGAGGGGGGGGGGTGAAGAAATGACTCAAAGTTTGTCGCAAATGTTGAAACTTTGAGAAGCAATGTTCTATGTTACAAATTGTATAGCATGAAATATAAACTATTCAAGTAGTAACGTATAAGAAATCTAGTATCACCAGAAATAATGCAATTGTTATATAAAAAAAGGGTTATATTTTAATTAAGGGTGGTAGAATTTCACTTCAGGAGCAAAATATTCTACCAAATAATACATTAAGATTTAACAGTAAATGCATAAAACATGTGTATAGATAATGTCTTTATGCATATTGAATAATTATTACCTAAATTACCATAAATCAAATAACAAAACAATAAATAAAATATAACAAGACACTATGGGTAAAAATACGATATATATATATAAAGTATAGTAAAATAATTAAAGAAAAATTGTAATTCCCAGAGACCTAACAGTGGATGAAAATTGATTTTAAAACCTATAAAAACCAGCCGAAATATAAGTAGCCATATAAAAAGTCAATATTACCAAAATGGAAATCTATTGTGATTTCTTGAGCTGTCACTGATTTAGAACTGGGAAAACACAGCTTGGTTTACAAGATCCTACCTTCCCCATATAGCAGAAAATTTCGTCATAATAGTGTATTATAATGTGATGAAAGAAACTTAGAAAGATGGATGAAGATAAATAATAGCAAGTGTAAGCTATAGTACAATTCATAACAAATAAACTGAAATTAATGCCTATTGTAAAATTATAAAATTTGTCATATTGAAAAAAGCAATAAACTGAAATTAAGATCTTAATTTAACAAAATTCTTAAAGTTCTCGAAAAATAAAAATATAAGAATGCATGTCTACTGCAGTAACACCATTCGCAAAGTGATGTTATGATTTATTAAATGTGCCAATCAAACTCTCAATATAACAAAGGCGCCGTATAAATTATTATATAGTAATAAATGGTAAAGTGCCAATAGTAAATGAATATAATAACTGAAGTGAAATTAATGAAAAGTATAATAAACTATTTGTTTTTATTTTGTATAAATATACTTGAAAAGAAAGGTATTTGGATATTCACATTGTAAGTAATGTTTATATTTTTTTAATTATAATATTTTTCTGCTTTATCTAAAATTAAATCATCATTTTTTTTAGCATAATTCATTACTATATTTCTAAAAATAGATCTTTGTAAATTGCTAGCAAAGATTCCTTATTAATGTTAAATTGAAAGGCTTCTCTTTTATCATACATATTGTTTTTTAAATAATTATTATCTATATTTAATTGTAGATCTCACTAATTTGCATTTTTCTAATTCAGAATTTGTTCTAATTAATTCCAGATACTGCCCATAAAAACTAAAGTTAGGAATATAATTTAATCTATTACTAAAATAACTAAATCATCTATGAATCTAAAAATATTATTTTCTTTGCTGTAGATAATTTCACTTGCCGTTAATAGCTTAATCTAGGGATGGGCAAACTTTTGCGGTCGTGGGCTGAAAATCGAAAATTAAAAAAAAAAGTTGATAATTTTTCTAAAATTTTAAAACAATATATAAGTATTGTTATTGTAATACGTTAATGGGATGAATGAAATTGAGATTTCATTTTTAAGCTTTCATCATAAGCTTACAGTCTCATATTTATTTTTCTAGTCTGGACATAAAACATCACAAGCTTGAAGTATGCATTGTTTAATGACCTCCCCATCAGTGAGAGCTTTATTATTTTTAGCAATATTGTATGCTACAATGTAACTAGCATGAATAGCTGCTTCTTGTGGATACTATTTACTTTCTTGAAAAAGTTTGTCGGTCAAATAATTCTTTACAAAGACTTTCTGTATTGTGTTATCTTTCATATTCGAACATTGTATCTTAATTGGAACTCTTATGTTTAGATGTGAAATGACGAGAAATGCTATATTCTTTGAAAACTGCTACAGCTTCATTGCAGATGAGACACACTGGTTTATCTTGTAAAATGTAAAAAAAAAAATATTTCCAGTTACATTAATCAATAAAAGCACGACACTCTGAATCAGCTTTACGTTTTCTAGTAGCCATTTTGGAGCTGAAATATTTTACGAATAACCCAAACAAGCACTAGCATAACTATACTTTTAATAATTTCACCACTATTCACAACGATGCTATACTTCCATTATCTTCCCAAGCGCATTCAATAATATTAGAACTCACTCCAAAAGAAAATGCCCCTGGATGGAGTTTAAAATGCACAGTCTGACTCATGGGAGTTCTAATTCACCTATATTGGATTCCCATATGTCTGGTCTCCGAGAAAGAGATAGCGCCAATCTACATCTGCATTTAACAAAGAACTTCCTCTTTTAACACTTAAACGATTAAAAGCTGTCTGTTCTTGCTATTTTCGTCGATTTATGTATAGTAGAACAGATACAGAGAATGTATAAAGATCATCAGTCCTTTGGAAAAAAAGAAAATAATATTAAAACAAAGTAGAGATGGATATATAATATATAATTATCTATTTATTTTAATTTGTCTCGGACTGGCAAATTAAAATTCCATCGGCGTGCTGGATAGAATTTTCCAGCGGGCCGGGGTTGAACCACGGGCCGTGGCTTGCCAACCCCTGTCTTAAACCAATAAAACAAACTCGTATTACATAAATTATATTTTCACAGATATATATATATATTGTATACTTAGCTGTTGAATAAATTATTTAAAACAATAATAAAAGCTTTTTTAACTGAAGTAGTAAGGTTCAGAACTCGATGAATGAAGGTTCAGCTCTTCCTGAAACTGATAAGGAACATAATTAGTTCCTTAAAAAAATATTGTATGTGTTACGGCCAAAGCCCGAAGTCGGCCAGTTCCCGAATTGGCCGGCCGAATCGCGAAAAGCCAATATCGCCTCACAACGATCGGCCAAAGTCAGAAGAAAAAGGTCATGAGCAAATTTTGGGTGTTTGTATACCGTAATGCTAATGATAATCACATTATAGCTGCCACAGAGGAGTTTTCCGACGAATCCGCTCCACTCAGGTGCCTAGGATCGTCCTTCGGTACAAAGGCCAAGGATTGGCCCTAATTGGATTGTAGTGTGAAGGGAGAAGTTTTAGTAAGTAAGGATCTCACAGTACCAGAAACTCCTGGTCTCTTATAAAAATTTCCTCTCCCTTGGAGAAAACAAACAAAAAATAATCACATTATCTACTGAATTAGTTTATTACAGAAAATTTTCAGTATCATCACTTGTTACAACAATATGAACTTTTATGACATTTGAACTTGCACAGCAGTTTGTTATTTTTACATCTGCAGCGATTTGTTGAGCACTTGGTAGTGCAACTGCATCGAGTGTAGCATTGGCCATCGGTCAGCGATTATGACGAGACAACGGTTAGTAATGATTTTTACTCTATGCGCACGGATGCCAATGTAAGTAGTTTATCTTGCAAAATGGAAAACTCACTTATGGAGTACAGTTGTTTGAGAACACCATGTTCTGTTCCTAGCTTGTAGAAAGTGCTCCTACCGAACAGTCTTGCTTCGGCACTTCGAACATTGGTCAGGGAGTTCCAGGCACTTCGGGAAGTGACCGTCCAAAGTCGCATATACGCTATTCATTTCCAATACATCGGACATTGGCCATACGCCTCGACCAATGTGCGATTTGGCTGGCAAATTCGGGAACTGGCCAAACTTCGGCGATAAAATGTACACGGCAGTATGGATAAATTAAAAATATCAATAGAAATGGGTTGGCCTTGAAATTTTAGGAATTAAGGATTAAACCAGTTTACACATAATAATACTTCAAAAAAAAATTACTTGAGAAATTTCAAATTAAACATTACTGAACCATAAAGACGGCAATAAATAATATTAGTATGTATTGTTTGTTTTAGTTTGCTTATGACGTAAAATACATAAGAATCATAAGGAAGATGTATAGCAATGTGTAATGCTTATAGATCAATGTTTCGATTCATTTTGGATGAATCTGTTATTTTATCAGGCATTAATTTTCCTTTTCTCATATATGCTTTATTTTGCACAAAATTATAATTCCCCAATAATATGTAACATGTGATAAAACAGGGTAATATATTTTTCCCATCACAATAAACTAAAGTAATAAGAACATGAGTTCAATTCACGAATGTTTTACCATTGCCACTCTTTAATTTTACACTTCTTTTACAAAGAAACGTTTCCTTTTATGTAACAAAATGGGATATATGTTATGCTGTGTACATTATGTATAACAATATGCAGGTAAAGTAATGATTAAAAGCGACAATCACTAATTTCAGTAATCCGGATAATGGTTCCCATAGCCATGAAAGGGGTAAATACGTTTTTAAGATTACTCCCTAATAGGACCCACACAAAATATTTACCAACGTTTTTCTAATTCCAGAGAATAATGCTGTTTTATATTATATTCCGCAACGCGAAAATAGGATCTTTAAATATAAATAATAAATTAAATAACATATAAATTTTCGTAAATTTTATAAAATATGTTATTTTTCGACGAAAATTTCTTTTCATTTTTTTTTTTGTATATATATAAATAAATTTAAAATAATTGAATATTTTTGATCGACAGGAATTTTCATCCACAAAGAAAACAAGTATAAAATGTTATTTCGTTTCAGTTTCTTGCACTACTACATAAATTATTTGAACGATTTGAACAGATGTTAATAATAAAGCAATTGATGGTTCTAAGAATATATGTTAAAAAATAGTGCAACTGTAGCTAAATCTATCTCTCAATTCATGTGTGTTTTCGTTAATGTATACATTTTTGAAAAAAAAATTAATTCTATATAATAAACATTAATTCTGATAAAATTCCTACACAAGATAATGCTTATTATCAAAGCTAATTTTAAACTCTTACAATATAACTGGGAGCTTATTTCTAACTGAAAATCATTGTGAAGTCAAAACTTTAATTTTGATACAGTTAAGTTTGCTCCCTAAACTTTCAGCAAACTAATTCTACTTTACTGCTCAGACTTAACTTTTATTTGAAATATATCCTATTAACCAAACTCTTAAAGCAATCATTCAACAATTTCCCGTAACTCACTTGAAGCCTCAACCGTTTCTCAGCAGGGAGTGACCCTGTAGATTTCACCTTAATGGTCTCAATATTAACCGAGGAAAATTTACTGCCCGATATGTCATCCAAGTTCAACTAATCTTCATTTTTCATCGTAATTTTACTAAGCTGCCTCAAAATAGCTTAATTTAAATCCTTCAACTCAACTCTACCCCTTTCGACCATCATCTCAATCCAAGCCAAATTAATCAATGGATTCCAGTTAGTTTTACACCTCCCGGCAATTTTGGGCGATGCATAGACAGTTCTGGCACTTTGGGATTTTAAAATACTATTAGTTCGCTGCGGCAGTGACTTCAACTGCCGGCGAGTCATTCTCCATAGGATATAGTGCACTTGTGGACAGCAGTATAAATGATGATGACGAAGAAGCGTCATAATTAACAGTCTTTACTTTTAAACTTTACAGAAGATGTCGCTACCATCGATGCATTCAGAGTCCTCCCCCCTCCCCCGCTGTAATGAGAAGGCCTTTGTTACAACGATATGTTCCAACATCATTCATTAACTGAAAATGCGTAAGTTTTCCCAGACGCTTTTGTTCTGCTATTAACTTTAAACCGCCTCCATCAGTCCACTCTGTAGGGCCATGCGAATAAATCGATCCCCATTTTTCAGAATATTCGATTAAGTGCTTTTAAATCTTTGCTTTAGGCGAATTCTTAGATTTATGGTATCGGATTTAGGTAATCCACGAAAGGAATGGGGCAAGTAAAGGGTTCTTCAAGGTCATTCAGGTGGAAGTTGTTAGGGTATAATTTATACTTATCGATAATTTAGAGGCGTGTAAATTGACTAAGTAATGGGTCTATTAATTTCGAAAATAATTAAGGCAGATGTTTTTCCAACGTGTCGTAAAAATCTAATTCTGCATATTGAAAAAGGCGTGCATTTGTAAAACGAATTAAGTGAGATGCGATGTTTTCTCTCTTTACCCATTTTTTCAATAAAATACATTTATGTAGTAAAAAAAATAATAATCTATTTGAATTGTTCTGGATCTTCGCAGCGGTTATTCTTCAAAAATGTATTTAATATGTGGAAAAATTTTATTATATATTAACAATTTTAATAAAATCTGTCTTTACTTTAAATTCCAAACTGAAGTAAAACATGCTTTTATTGGAAGATTAAATCAAAATTTTGTAATATGTTTTACTGATTTAATAAAAATAAAGTAGTGTTATTAGTTAAAGTATACTATATTAAGTTTAATAATATAGTTTATTTTTTAGATAAACTACTTCAAATAAAATCAAATTACTACAAATTAAAAAAAATAAAACACATCGGAAACACTAAGTATTAGAACGAAGAAAACTCAAATCATGTAACTTAATGTAAAATAATAAAATATTAGGTACAAGCATTGAAATATTGAAAATATTTTGATTAGACTTGATTGTAGATTGTAGATTACTTGACTTTTTGTAAACTCAAGATTTTTTTTTCCTTTTTCAATTATAGACATCTGCATGAATTTAAAATACATTACAAAGTGTATTTTAGTGCTCAATAGCTCTAAGAAAACTTTAACGAAACAAAATTTCTGAAATTATGTTTCTTAAAAATATTTTTGATTTTGCTTGTTTTCAACTATAAAAGATAGCTTTAAAATCTATTGAATTTATCCCCTAATAAATACAATTAGTATCATAAAATGAAATCAAAACACCTAGAAATATATCCTTAGTTGTACATTGTTTGATTAAAAGACAAACTAAAAGCTCATTTCCCATTTATACTGTTGTAAAAATTGAAAAAATAATTACATTTTAAAATATTTATGTCACAAAAGATTTTCCTTCCTAAAATACTTCAAAAACTAAAGCTAAGTTAAAACAAATAAATTTTAAAAAATTACAATTAATTTTTTGCATTAAGCGTGAGTTTGATAAAATTTTATAATCTGTAATTTTCTCACTAATTAATTAAATTCAATACAATTATCTGCTATCAATATATGGATTACTGTTAACTCCCTTTTACAAATTGGTAATCCATGTAAGAAATTTGAAAATAAATTTTCAAAATCATAAAGAACTCAACAATACTAAAACATTTTAAATACTATTTTATACGGATTTTCTACTGTGTTCATCGTCTTACTTTAAAAAAAAAGTTTACATTGCAATGTCTACCAAAGCAGGTTTTTTTGTAAGTTTAATCTTTCTGCTTCATTGATTTTGATGCTAGAAAGTATGAAAAATTAAAATAACGTTGAATACATCATCCAATCTGAATGCGTTCTGTACTACAAACCACAAAACATAGAAAAATATTGTGCATGTATATTGAAGACAAATATTTCTTTTGAAGGGCACTATTCTGTGTTATAAAATATTTTATTTATTTATTTTTTGCTGAGCATTATATTTAATTTTATTAAGAAAAAAGAAAAAAATATAATAATGCAGAAGCATTTTTAAAACATTTATTTGAAACTTAAGAAGCTATATATATATGAGTGCATAAAAATTACTATAATTAGGTATTTTTAAATAAATATAATAAATGAATAAAAACGCTTTTTCAAGTCGATATATTTTTTTAAGGTATCATTGCAAAAACATAATTAAAAAGTAAAAATAGCAGCGTCTCAAAATCTATTCATAAGCAAAACTACTTGCATTTAAAATGATAATTCATGGCTATTTCTATTCAAAACACATACTTCGAAAATTAGAATTCACAAACCAATTCCAACTTAACTGAAACGATTGCATTAATGTTGCATTCGAAATTATGGGTATTGGAAAAGCTCCAAAATTAATTTCTATTTCCCAACAACATTTTTTAGCAGTAAAAATATGTTCTTGCACACGACAAAAAATAATGTATCTACTTCATTCAACATAACACGAAAATGCTATTTATAATGGTATCAATGATACTGGAGAACAAAAAAAAAAGATGAAATATCTTACAGCGGCAATTATACGATGAGTAATTTTATCATCCGAAAATCCTTAAGTACAGGTGAAATTTTCCGTGGAGAATGAAGCATGGGAAGGTGCTTTAAAATAAATTGAGATAGCTTTTGGACGGAATTATCTAGTGCGGCGAATGACATTCTTGTCGTTCCTCTGGAGCACAATTTTCACATTCCTTCTTCACATTGCCCAAGCACAATCACAACGTCCTTCGGGAACGGGAAATATTCAAGCTTCTTCGGCTGAACAAACTGCTTGGATTGATTAAACTTGATGCATTAAATTTCCCCAATCATTAATTAAATGAAAATTTGAGTTCATTATTTTAAGAGCTTCAATTAGTACTGTCAGCAAATATTCTAGAACACATAAAGGAGATAATAATGTAATTTTTCGCAAATCAAAATTTGAGTAAATTCCACAAAAAAAAAATGTTAGAAATATTATATTTAGAATAATACTATATGATTTTGATCCAAGGTCTTAAGTAGGAGGCACTTTTTATTATAATTTCGAATTAAATGTCTGTATAGTCTAAGGATAGATGCATTTATTTAAAAGATCGTTCTCTTGAATTTACATCAATGCTTCTGAAACTTTCAATATTTTGACCCAGTATTCAATCATAATTTTCATCGTGCCCTTCTCCAAACAGTATTAATGAATTCAATTCAATTACATTATACTTTGATGCTAAAGCTAGAATACGACTTTAACCTTTTAAGTGTCACCGGCGTATAGAAACGTCCCACTCAGCTAAAGCTTTTTTTTATTTTACGTATATATACGTCTTTCTGAAGTATCATCTTTTCTGTGCACTGCTATCCATAAAATTATTCCGAAGGTTATGGAATGCATTAAAAGGACCTTGGCAGTGTGTCCGATGGCATTGGGAGAGCGAATTGCGTAACTTTTAATCGGCAGTTAAAGGATTAAATTTAAACCGAACAAATTATCAAGATAAGTGTTAATTTTTGCATACAATTTAGTATATGACACAACCATTGAGTCACTGGTAATTATTAAACTGGTTCTTAACTTAGTATTATTAAATTAATTTCATATACATTGTGTAGTACTGATGTATTTATAAGTGTATTATATACGTGCAAATATGTATTTTATTATTTATTATGTCAGAATGTATGTCGTTTACTTTCAGTAAATAAGTAATTTTTTTTAAAATAATCTTTGTTTTTGACTTTTCAATATGCTCGCCCCCCCCTCGTAGAGTTGTCATGCCCCTCAAGGGAGAGGGGGCGACCAACAGTTTCAGAAACGCTTATTTACATGACAAATTATACAGATTAAAGTTTTGATACGCACACTTAATCATTAAAAAATAAGTTTCTGATTTAATATTTTCAATGAAATGTTCCCTACAATTTTAAAACATGTTGTAAATACTTTAACTAATTAAAAATTATTATTACGAACGATTTATAATTCACTAATTTTGTATCTAGAAATTTAGCGTTTTCATTTAACAAAATGAGTGTATTTATTTGGATGCAATTAATTATTTATTACTTAATGTATACGCGCGCGCGCGCGTCTGGGTATTATCGACAGCAATATTAAAAATTTACATACCTCAATACCCTTCAAAAATTTTATATCACTTAATGTGAGTATCTAATTCGTATTTTTCATTCATATTTAAAATTGGGAAAATTAGTCAGTTTTCTTTTCAAAGAATTGTCCTTTGTATTATTGCAATGAGTTTATAATACAAACTAACGGCTGTAGTTACCGTTTACTGGAAAAGTAAACGGTACTTTTACAGTTTATTTTTTAAGGAAGTTCCCTTTATTATTACAATGACTTTATAATACAAACTAGTGGCTGTAGTTACAATTTACTGGATCGGAGTGCAGTTAATTAATCGAAGTTAATTGAAATGAAATCGTGGGTTTAAAGCATCATTACGCTACTATTATTTTTTAGCTCTGGTTACACAACTGCGAGTTTGAAATCTCATTGGTCAAAATAGACCCTGTGACCTCAACTGGTTTGTTTATTTTTAAGCTCAATTCTGTATCAAATATGCCACGAAAATCATTTAACACGAAATTGAGTTGACTGAAACATTTTTACGTGTAAAAGATATTGCACGCAAAAAAAAAGAAGAAAAATATATATTCAATGAAACTAAATTTATTAGAGTAATTTTTGTTTACATAGAACTGTATATATGCATGCATTTAATGAAAATCAATGAATTAAAAACTTCAACAAGAACTTAATCAAATTTAATACAACATTTTGCGAGACCAAAATCTTTACAGATCTCCGTTTTCGTCTTATGTATTTAATCAACAGCTTTAAGGAACTCCACCTTCATTTTAAGCGAAATAATATTTTACTTTCTCCCTGAACTCTTTTCTATTTTGGTTAACATTTTAGTTAAAAAATTTTAGTAAAAAGTTTTTACGGCACTGCGATATACTCTTGCCCCAGAATTCCAAAGTCAACTGATGAATTGGTGTTTGTAAGATGGTATTATATGTTTTTATGTGGTGTTTGTAAAGGTGGAGGTTTAAAGTAGCTGAGAAAAACAAAATTGTGGCTCATGTCACTGTCTATTCCAAGGATATTTCAAAGCCAAGTTAACCACTTTTCTACGGAATATGTCAAACCACCGCTCTTTCATTTCACACTCATCTTAACTCTCGTCTGCGTGGCTGGTATCTTCCGTACGTTTTCATTCCCAGATGGGAAATTGTTTCGTGTTAAGTGAGTCTCATTTCATGTTAAGAGTAAAAAAACATGACAATATATAGTAGTTTGTTAGGATCGTTTTCTTTTTTCATGTTAACCAATATTTCGCCTTAAGCGTTTTCGCGTTAAATGTATTTTACTCTCTGTACATCATTCTTCTAATTCTTCTCTCTCTGCCGGATTCCATTTTTTCTTAATAATCTAATTGTTTAATCATTGAAATTTTTAAAATTTTACCTTTTTATGGCTGAAATATATCCAAACATAACATATGAGAAACATCTTACTGTGCAAGTGCTTTTAAAACTAATCCAACTTTGAGCCAGTTCAAAATTTCGTAACCTGCTCTGGGATTAGAGAGTGAACCTCGTGATGCGGCATGAAATGAATTTGGGTGAAAAACCGATTTCCTTCTTTTGAAACGTCTATCCAGTTAACATTTAATAAGGTTAATAGAGAGCTTCAAGTTTATATAAACAAAATATGTATCAGTAAATATTTATTTTCCCCCTCAAAGCAGCTTTATTGCAAGGTTTTATACTATCTGTACAACCTGAAGTACTTAGAGTAAATATTTTTTTATTTTACTCTGTTTATCACACACACACACACATTCTAAATAGCATATATGTGATTTTTTTAAAATAAAATAATGTTCCTTAAAATCTTGTAATATTATAGAAATTAATTCCAGAATTCGGAAAAATTATTAAAACCAGAATAAATATTCTATTTTTTTTTGTAAAACTAAAAAAAAAATGTGACTTTTTAAATTCAGACGACAAAACGAAAAGCGTACCTATCCTGAAGTTAACTACAAAATTAATTTTATTAAATTAAATAAAATTGGAATATAAATTACAGTTGAAAATAAGGTAATTATAAAATCTCAAGATATATGATGTAATGGAGAGTGTTTCCCACTCATACTTGGAGTGTAGTCTGGCTCTAACTTTCAAGTGTAAAATACACTACTAGACAGCGTCTCACGTTTTGCCAGTAATGACTACAAGTACCTCTCGTTGTCAGAGAGTAAGAACATTTTCGCCATCTGCACCAAGTGTCAGGCTCATGGTCTTCTTCCAAGCACATCCTCAGTTCTAAGGATAGATCACCTTCGTGCACTCGAATTTTTGAGTTAACAACCTTTTAGTTCTGATCTGGCATCATCAGTTTCTAGAGGAGTAGTAATAACAACACCACTAATCAGAAAGGTATTATAAGTAAAGTACATTTCACTATATCAATATTTTCTTTCTTGTGTTGTTTTAAAAGGACATCATAAGGTATACTAAAAAAATGAAATACATTTTCATTTTCATCAAATTTGTATTACTAACTCTTAAAAATAAATGCATGAATAATACAGAAAGAAAATTATGTTTCATGGTAAACTGTAAGACAAGGCATAACTCAGTGCTTAAATTATGAGAGCATTTTCCAACAAAATTAAGTACCCAAAATTTTTAACTGAGAGTTATACATTTGGATGTGATTTAAAATCATTGCAAAACGCAGTAATTTATGAAAATAATGTACTACAGCTAGCGAGTTTTTATTAATGTCGATCTTACAGCCACACGAGCTCTATTGGCGACGGACGATGTAGATTTGAACCGTGATTACGTGACAAGGTTGACACCTAAGTAGGCAACTAACTATCCTAATTTCTCCACCGCTCCAACAAGCTGACTTTGAGACACAGCCCGCTATGCGACGTAACTTCTTGGCATCAGGATTTCAAACCGTGGTTTGAGAATAATTTCAAGGAGTTCGTGACCATGACCACTAGGCTAGAGTGGTCACAAAATGTACTTCACAGATGGCATGATTCATACTGAACAAATATCCAAAAGAGGATTTTCTCGATCGTTTTTCCTCACTTACGTAATTTCAACAAGCTACCTTCCGCTTCTTAAGCAAATTGTTGCAGTTTTTCCTTAAAAAAATAAATTTCCCTAAAAATTTTGTTTCTTGTATTTTATTCGAAGTTAAAAATGTGTCATCAAATAAAATTAAATTAAAGAAAGAAATGATGAAAGAAAAGCTAAAATACCAAATAGGAAGAAAATGAATATTTTAAACACTTTCACTGTGAACGAAATAAATAACTCCTTAGAAGAAATATGATTCAGAAAAAATTCCTTTTGACTATGTTCTTTGAGCTATTTTTTAAAAGAGAAATAAGCAAAAAAAAAGGCGGAGAATTTCGTCTCCAGATTGTGGCAAAGAATTTTTAACGCAATTGTAAATCAGACTCAAAATTCACCCGGCAATCTAAGACTTTTCCTCAGGGACATTATATTCCGCCACGAGATCACTCATTTTATTCCAGTAAATACTCCCGAGCCTTAACGAAATAAAACATTTTTTTTCACAAGGAAAATAATGACGTATGAAATGACACGGATGTCTCAGGTGGATAAGAATAGAAGTTATAACTACTGAAATTCAATTGATTCATTCGTGTTTTGAATGCAATGGTACTAGGATAATACGATGTTAGATTTTATTAATCCGAATTTTGGATTTTCAAAATATGAGTTTCATTTGTTCGACTGGGCTATATTGTCAGGTAAAATGTCATGAATGAGCTGTACTTCTGATTTTTTGAAAGAAAAGTATTTTCTTATCGGTACAGACTGAAGTCACCTAATATCCAACTCGAAGATGGGAAAAAAGGGTTTTCCTGGAAGATTGATGGTTTGTGGTGACATTAATTGTTATAAATTTCCTATGTGAGAAATTATCTTGATACACTTTATACTGCTATAATTTGATTGCCAGAAGAACAGAGTTTTGAAAAAAAAATAGCGAAAACAAGAGAGAGAATAAAAAGAGTCAGAAAGTCACTATTTAAATTTCTTTTATTTTTAGCATTATTTTATTATTATAAATACTTCTAGCATTTATATAAGTATAGTAGTTTCACTAACATAATGTAGCTGTGTTAACTAATGAAATTGTTGCTAAGCGACAACTTAAAACAAGATATCAATCATTGGCATGGCCAAATAATTTTAACACATTTTCCACATGTTGTATTTTACAATAATGCAACTATTTCCACCAAAATGCAGGTAGATTTTTTTTTAAAAAAAACTTTTTAAAAACAATAATTTTACTAGGTAAAATTTGAGAAAATTTTGTTATAAACTAGCAAAATTCAGGAAAATTTGTAGGAAAATTCAGGAAAACTACGGGAAAATTTAAATATGATTTGGCTCTTCTAGGGCACAAATGCGACCAAATGCCGAAACCCCGAGGTCAATGGGTTGCTTATTGGCTGAGAAAAAGGTACGACAAAATATGGAACGAAGACAAAGACGAAATTTGCGTCCAAATAGCGCTTTTGTTCCACTACGGGAAAAACAAGCTAAAAATTCTATAATAAAATTGTGTTGGTTTTTTTAATATATACCGTAAAATCCGCCGTAAAACGTGCACCTATACTTTCCAGCTGTAAGTTTTAATTTTTAGGTATATTACCCGTATACGAGCACCTCCTATTTTACGATGGAACCTGAAATCTATTTGAGTTATTATACTATCTTTTGAAGTCATCTATTGAAGGCATTATACCAAGATTAAAAAAAAATATTGTACTTTTACAATTACTAACTTTTAAGTTTATTAGGAATGTCGTTTCTTTTAAGTAAACAGTATTTCGATCTATGTTTTTTTCAAATGCCCTACTCTCCTTTTTTATTTTTTAAGCTATCATTTTTATATCCGGCGTATAATGCGGACCCGTAAATTTTGATCGTATTTTTTATGCTAAGAAAACGCATTATACACCGGATATTTTACGGTACTTGAAACATTTAATGTTTAACATGGTTTAAAACATAGCTTTATCATAAAATAATGATTTTATATAAATTTTTTTGCTTAAAATTATGAAAACGTGCATGTTATTAGTGGTTGAACTTTAAATTACTTTTAGCAAATCTTATTAATAAAGCAAATTATATAAGAGTCAATAATTGAAGCAAAGAAAGTATATTCATATTGGGAATTTTCTTAAAGCAGTCAATGGAAAAGTATTAAGAACTATTAAGATTTGAATTGGAAATATTGGAAGCAAAAAATTACAAATTGTTTATAGTAATATGAATTTATACCATAAATGATATACTCGTTTTACCAAAACCATACTTTTAAATGAATTAATATGAAATTAATAAATAGAATAATAGTAAAAATAAAGAAAATTTATATTTAAAAAAGAATGAGCAACAAACAAGAAAAAATAAGCATAATTATAAAATCCACATTATTTCTTAAAATTAAAAAGAATTAAAAAATCATATTTAAAAAAATTAATTAGAAGTTTGAATCACTTTTTTTTTTGCTTTTGCTTGAAAATTATTTCTTCTTTTTCCGTACTATAGTAGTTTAAAAAACTTTATTTTCCTTTTAGAAATTAATGTTTTTTTAACTTCCAAATTAAAAAAAAAAATTTAAAAAAAACTTTAAAAAAAAAAGTAGAATAAACAGTCTTTAATTTTTCGACGAAGAAAATTACTTATCAGAACTTTGTAAATTATATTTTCAGGTATTTAATTATATTCTGTACAGTATCGAACAAACAAAAATCATTTGTATGTAACCGTTAGGCCACACAGTACTTATTAACAGGTGGTATGGGTTAATGGTTTCTGCCTAAAAATTAATTAATTCTCAAATTTTTTTTTATCCCAAAAAATTTCATTTAAAGATGTGATTAACGATATCAAATCTCTCTATCTTACAAAAAGAAACTGTGCGCTTGTCATTGTTAGGATGCATAGCTTTATCTGCTTTTGCAATATATTTGTCCGAAGTTTAAATTTGGAGTGGTAGTAAAAAGAGGGATGTGCCAGCTCAGGTACCTTGTCACTTGACTATGGTTCAGAATTACGAGGTCAGTCGCCAAAATCCTTCGAGTAGCTGAACAGTGCGACCTTAATATTTTCAAACTCACTCTTTTACCCCAAATTTACTGTGCTTAAATTTAGCTACTTTGGTTTTCTTAGTACTATTGGTATTAAATAAATAATTCGTTCAAGGACTACATCGATGCAGAATTCTGGTAAATATTCAAACCTCTTACAGCAGGTTTTGACAACGCAAAATATGACAAGTTACCGGATTCTCATAGACATGGGAACATCAAAACCAATAATGAACCAGAAATCTTAAAATCCTATTGCTTCAAAATAATGGAATTATTTCTCTTAAGTTTGGATTAGCGTTCGAATGTGTAAACATTTTTATAATCTAAATAAGCAGAAGGGCATTATATAACAAAAAATTACTTTAAAATTTGTCAGAAATTTAATAAAGTAGATATTGTAATATTTGAATATTTAGGTTCAAAAAATATTTTTCAGTCGCATAACTAAATATTTGCCAAATAAAATGTCACAAATCGATGTCATTCTTAAAAAATTGAACGATTTTTTCAATTTTTAAATCTGGAAATTACTGTTTGGACATGAAAAATAAGGAATATGAGGAATTTTTTTAATAATGATTTTTATTTAATCATGTTTAACAAATAATTGTAATTTAAATTGTATTATTAAATTTACGGTTATAATATATTTTTATGTTTATTTTAATATTCGTTCATTTCAAGTAATCCAATTTTTCCTACTGTAAAGTCATTGAAATTTTAGTAATAATATTCTGGTTTGAGTTTTTAAATAACTGACAAAGGTTATTAAATTAAAAATCGTTATGAACTAAATAAAATAATTTTAAGCTTACAGAGGCAAAGGAGCATATATTAATTTGATGTTTCTCATTAACAAATAGTTTCCTGTTTTTTAAAAGACTGTTTAAGTAGTAAATGAATAATTTTAGAAAAATAGAACATATTAGTTGTAAAAAACTAATTATTATTTTTTAAAAAAACCTATTGATTTAAACTGCTTAATAATTCCTGACCTAATAGAGAAATTATAAATGATTGAATAATTTTTCTTAGGACAGTTTATATCTTTGAAAATATTAATAAATCGTTGTAAGGTATATATCTAGATTAATATTTTTCTTACTAAGCCGATACCCCACAAATATTATGGTACTAAATAAAATTTACAGAAATTATGAATTGCCATATATTTTCACGTATTGCATTTTTTTTATTTTCCCCGGAAACAAATTTAATTTACTCAATTGTTTTTCAAATTGCATTGCAATTCACACAAACACAATTTTTTTTTCAAAAACAATTTTTTTTTAGAAAATTTGCGGATTTTTTTTTTTTAAACGTCTGTTTTGCCAGTTTTTTTTTCCAAGCATAATTTAATGTTCTAGACTCTTTTATAATATTGCTATATCTATTTTATCTTCTTTTGTTACTGGGTATGGACCAATTTAAAAAAAAAATTAAAAATCATATAATAAAAAAAAATATGTGCATAGTTTTAATATAATCTAAAAGTCCTGTAGTAGGAAGATTTTCTTATTCTTTATTCGTTCCCAATTTGCTTCTCTCAAAATTTCTACATTTCTCTAGAGATAATGTAGACTCTCTATAAACAACATCTAGAATAAAACTAAGATAAATTCTTTACTATTCTATAATATGCTTAAAAGTTATGGAGAATTGAATTGCAAACGCAAGCTTCCATTATCTTTTTGAATTTCTATACTCTAAATATCCGAAAATATATAATACGACCTTGCCGGAATAGGCTGAAATTGAATTTTAAAACTTTCCTAAGGAAACTGTCAAAATTATTTTGTTTTGAAATTTAATGCTCAATTTTTTTTCATTTTGACATCCATTATTTTCTTGGAGTTTCAAAGTCAACACACACACATATAATTATAGTAGTATTTATATTTCATTTCTGTTCGTTCCTGTAGTATTATAAATTCAAGTAAAAAATATGTTTATATTAAAAAAATAACTTTTTTTTATTTTGCACACATTTTATTTATTTTTTAAATATATCGTCACAATTTAAAATGACATTTGGATGTTTAATGATATATTCTTTATAATTCGTTGTGGGGGGTAACCATGATTATAAAACAATACTTATAAATTTGTATGATTTTATACATTATATCGAATAATGTTTAGTTTTTAAATGTTTCTGCAACTCATGCAAAGTTTAATAAAAAAACTAATTATCTAGTTTGAATATTTGGTTTTTAGAATTTGCAGGTGTAGCATTTACAGTTCCGGTATAGTGGTTAGCGACGCTAACTGCTGTGCCGTAGAACATGGGTTCGAATCCTGGAGATGACATGGATATTTGTAAGTGTATAGTGCCTTTGTGTGTGTGTGTGGCATGGGATCACTGTAAATAGCCATCGAGCCACAAGTCCTCTCGTGAGGTTGGTGAATGGGAAAGAGAGATGGGAGGCCTTGGCCCTCCCCAGGGTGTTCACCCTCAAAATTGGTGGGGAACCGAGCTAAATCTTACTGTCATATACATTGTGCTCAAGGCTATGGCCAACGACAGGCGTACATCGAGCCCCTAGCCATGGTGAGTTTCGTGGGCCTGGATCTGATGCAGTCAAGACCAGGTAGCATAAGAAACAACAACCCAGCTAATAGAAAATGTTTTATTTTTATTTTTTAGATACAAACATATTCTTTGTAACAAATATGTTTAAAAAAAAAGGGGGGGGGTGACAAGATTGCATGTTTGATACTGATTACTAAGTAATATTTAGGTTTCACGTGATGGAATATTTTGATCACTGGAATGCTTGTGATGAATAATATTAGTATAAATACTTCCATGAACTACTAATTTCTCCCTGAAGTGTAATGCGTAAAAATCAACCAAACTGCAAAATAATTTGTTGGTATAATATTGTATCACTAACAACTATATCATATAAAGGAATTATTGTAAGGTGTTTACAAATATATTGTCACACATTGCAACCAATATATATATACTAGCTTTCATGGCCCGGCGTTGCACGGGCTTTTACCGAGTGCATACATAAGTGCATATGTGAAATTAACATGAGGATTAAGTTATACTGAGGGTATAACTTAATCCCCATGTTAATATCCTCCTTTCTTTCTGACGCCAACACTTTTGTGTGGTTTTGACCCGTACGATGTAAGTGCATGACCCGTGAGTGCGTGTCATGGCTTTGTCGCTTAACATTTTCCCTTCTCTTCACAAATTCAACACTTCCAATATTATTTTTCGAAATTACTTTGATTTCTTTGTTTCTTTCCTCTCCGCTTAGCCCGGCGTTGCACGGGCTTTTACCGAGTGAATAACTTCATCTCCATGGAAATTTCGTGTTTCCCTCAGGCCGATAGCACTTATGTGCGCGATGTGAGTGATTTCTTTAACTATGTCATTAAAACTCCCTTTTTCGAAATTTGTTCTTGCGTTGGTGTGGTGTTTTAATTATTAGAGATGGGTGAAAGCTCAAGGCTGGTCAAGGCTTCACCGTCACTTCACCATGGTTGAAAATTTCGAGGTCCATCGCCAATAACCCTCGAATAGGCGAACAGTGCGAATTTAAAAATCACTCACTCAGCTTTCAGTTCTTTCGTTGCAATTTTTTAGTCCCCGGAAACGAAAATGTAGCCTTTTTAAAGATATTTGTATGTTAAAAAAGACAGAAAAGTAGAAATTTTTCAAATTTCAAAATTTCACTACTATTTTAAATATTGAAGTAAAATTGTGAGGATTTTTTGAAATATTCGACACACGGGAAAAATGTTCCATGCAATTATCTTTATAAAAGAAGAAATTATTAAATGATTGTTTTAAGTATTTTGAGTGTTTTATTAAAATTTGTTTCGAATGCATAACATACTTCCATTGAAATTCACCTTCCTTTATCAAAGTGCCTGGTATGTGACTGATTCCTTTATATTAACGTCACTACAATTTCCTTTTTTTTAAAAAAGAAATATATCTTCCAGATCTTACTAATGTCAAACAGGTTTCAGTTCTCTTTCTACAGCAAGGTGTTACAGTGGCTTTTTTGAGTGTAGAACTATTTTCCCCCTGACTCTCCCCTCAGATAAAAGATTTATCTTCAAGTTTCTATTCATGACATATCAAAAACTATATTGCTTTAGTAAAAAAATAATAAATTTAAACAATAAAAAGAAAACTATTTTGATGCTTGAGTAAAAAAAAAAGTCATCATTTTTTAATAATAGATAATATTTAGGAATCTAAAATAATAAAATAATTTTCAGGTTTTCATTAATCAATCAATCGCTACTTACAGTTAGCTTAAAAATGTCTCTCTAGAACGTATTTTTATCCAAAATAATAGGCGATATACTTTTTATTAACAAATAATTAATTTAATAAGGAAATAATAGAAATATTCATTTGATTTTAAAAAATATATTAATTTAAATCCACATTATCTATAAATAATAATAAAAAAAATTCTACAGATAGCTCTTGAAACGTTTGAATGTTTGATAAAACATATGTAAATGCTAAGAAAAACACTATGTGAAAAACCTAGTTGTAAGTACACATTCACTGAAAAAAAGCATTCAAAAAGAAAATAATACTATCTGATAAAAACATTTAATTTTTTTATTTTAATTTTAGTTTTTCATTCGACACTGTGTTAATTAAATTATTTAAACACGTATCTGAAGAAAAAAGTTTTTTTTTTTATACAAAACTAACTTTTTTTTTGTTGATAAAATTGATTTAAAATGTTCATAAGCCTTTATTTACATATTCACAGTATAAAATTCAAAAAGAAAATAATACATGTGATAGAAAATATATTTCAGAATATTTCCTTTTTCATGATATATTTTTCTTATATTCCACTGTTCTTCAATAAAGCATTCTAAGAATAAAAAAAACTATCGGTTGTGTCCTGCGCCAAATGATATAAGGGAATTCCCCTTTTTACTACGTCAGCGAAAGACTCAAAACAACCGCAACCTTTCACGTCTTCCAAACAGAAAGCAAACGCAAAGTGAATGACCTTGACGTAATTGAGAATTTTTTTAAACTTTTCATTTTTCTTTTTTTGAGAGATTAACTTTTACGTTAATGACTTGAGCATGGTTGAAAATTTCGAGGTCCGTCACCAAAAACCATCGAACAGGCAAACAGTGCGAATTAAATTACCCACTCACTTTCCAATTCTTTTATTGCAATTTTTTATTGCCCGGAAACAAAACTGTAGCATTTTTAAAAATAGTTGTGTGCTGAAAAAAAGACAGGAAGTATAAATTTTTCAAATTACAAAATTTCACTACTATTTTAATTTTTGAAGTAAAATTGTGAAAATTTTTTGAAATATTCGACACGGGGGAAAAAGGTTTCATTTAATTACCTATATAAAAGAAGAAATTATTAAATGATTGATTTAAGTATTTTGAGTGTTTTATTAAAATTTGTTCAAAATTTGTTGGCTTTTTTTTGAAAATCACTGATTCTAAAAGTTTTAAAAATTATTTTTATTTAAAAGTAACAATGTTGATTAATTTTAGAAAAAATCATAAAATATGCAAAATATCTTTGTTTTCTAAAAAAATTTTTTTTTAAATTTAAAAAAAAAATAGTTTTTGGCATTTTATTTTTTTAATCACTGATTCTAAATATCAATGAACTTTTTAAAAATCATTTTCTTTTAAATTCATCGATAATTATAAAATACAAAACTATAACTTATAAATATTTTTACGTTAAAATTGATTAAAAATGTTCATGTAGCAATAAATTGTGACATTCCGTTTGCTTAAATAATGGCAGCACTGAAAATTTACGTGGGAAAAATAAACAGAAATGAAAGCTTCTTGTTAGGAATTGTTGAAAAAGATAGAAATTACTTTAAATGATTAAAAATCAGAAAAAAACCTTTTTGAAGTCAAAAAAAAAAAAAAAAATGAAAAAAACATTAAAATAACAGAGGATCATGTTAAAATAAGTATTTATCAGTAAAATTAATTTACGTGGGAAAAATTAGCAGAAATGAAAAAAAAGAGAGCCCGGATTCGAACTCGTAGCGACACGATCCGCTCTACGGTGTAGCGGAAGCGACGCGCTATCCAGACCCGTAGCGAAAAATGAAAATGGGGAACAATAATGAATTGGAGGTTCAAATTGAAATTAATTTTTAATTGGAGGGAATCCACAGGATATTCGCATAACGATTGAAAGATTTCGATTGAAGATTACATTTAAATGTATTGCAAAAAATTTATTGATTTTTGATATTTTAATAAAAAGCAATTAATAATAAAGAATACATAATATATGAACATAGCTTTTTTTTTCTAAGGAAGTTATGCAAAAAAAAAAAGTTTCGAAATGGGCAAATTTTTCGATTTTATTATGAAATTACATGTCAAAAAAAAGAAATATACATTAGGCAATATTTTAAAGTAAACTATAAGTTTTATGAAAGAGAACAAAAATTTCGATACTGATAAATATTTTTAAAAAATGAATCTCAGAAATACATTGAATGCATTTTATCATCTTAATCTGACATATATAGTTATTTAAATTTTTAAAATTATATAAAGAAAAATTGAAGAAAAAAAATTTACTTTTTCACTCGCATTTTTTTTTTTTGTTTTTACTCGCCAAAGTTACTGATTCCCCCTGTTTAAGGCAGAATTTTTAAGTGTAACCCTTGAGTTAGATGCGGTCGACGGCGAAACAGGTCAAAAGTCTTTGGCGCAAAGCTAATTTTCGACGCCAATGTTTGGCTAAATGTAAAATCACGTATATTTAATTATTTTAAAAATCATTACCTTCATTTTTAGGGCATAATTTGTAACTTTCTGCTCTCAAACTTCACAAACTATTTGCAAAAATAACGTACTTTGAAATAAAAAATGTACAAATTACTACTGTTTAAGTTATTTCTCAGAAAAACAGCAGTTTACGAAAATCACAAAATGTTTTTTAAATCCGTAATTTTGGAGTAATTTTTTCAATCTCCGTATATGTTACGGATAATATTGCTTTACACACGGAAAAAAGGTTTTGGGAGATTACCTTCATAAATGACGAAGTTATTCAATGTGAAGTAAAAATTGGGACTACTTTTTAAAAATTCTTTAAAAAAAAGGTTTTGGGAATTTTATTTTTTAAATGAATGGATCTAAAAGTGAAAGGCTTGAAGTTAATTAGTGTAGAATATCGATTTAATAACACGAAAAGAAATTCATACGCAACGATTTAGAAATAATTTTTATAAAAACGCATCAGTTGTAATACTATTTTAAAAAATTCGAAAAAAAAATAGAAAATATCGTTATTTTATAAAAAACATTATACCGAATTGTGGCGAAATAAATGACCTTTCCGATTTTGTAATAATTTTTGTTTGATTTCAATACCGAAAATTGGATGACAATTTTAATATGGTCGAAAACGTCGGATCACCGCTCGGCCGAAACGGAACGGAAGTTCCACCAAGTAAACAACCGGTAGGAGTTAAAACAATTAGGCGTTTTAAGATTTTTAATTAATATCTTTACAACTAATTACAATATCGGAATATAAATGGACAATACAGCTTCCCCGGAAAATTCCCGATCTTTTGGTACCTTCCGCGACTTTCTGCGTGGTGCGGTTCGTGAGAAGATAGACGCACATAGATAGATAGATAGATACGTTTGTTTACCTTCGAATTTTAATAGTGTAAGAAGATATATATATATATATATATATTTAAGTTTGACTTTCGCACATTTTAAATAATAACCAGGATTTCCATCACATACATACTTTCTTGACATAAATCTTTTATAACCTTTTTCCTTGGAATAGAAACTTTCGAATTACTTTTTGAAACTCTTTCCATTTTAATTCTGAAATTTTTTTTCTCAAATGTGAAGACCTTAATATTTTTCTGTAATTATCTTTCAAATACTCATCTTTTTCACAATTGTGTCGCAGAGCGACAAAGTACTTTACCAGAATAGTCAGTGGTTTCGGCAATAACATCATCCACAAAAGTTTTGATCAATAAATATCGAAAATAATATATTAGATTATCAGTTGAAACTGGGTTGTTATAGGATAATTTTTTCATACTAAATATTTCTTACTATAGTGGAATCATGCTAATGATATGTGGCTCCTTGCACGTTTTGCAACTCTTCTTTTTTGGAATTCCAAATACCGACGGCACATTGGTGAAGAATATATTCTTCATCATTGTCATAATTAAAATAATTTTGCATCTAGTTCGAAAGCTGTTTTTCTTTTAAATATAACTGTAAAATTTAAATATAGTTGTCAAAATATAATTAAAATAATCTGAGATTTTCAGTATTAAACAACTTACATTAAAAATACAGTGTGTAGTAAAATTAAATGATTGTTTTTACAGTTTCTTCTTTAAATCGATGCTTTATTTTTTTCATTTTATGATAATTTTAAATTTATGGATGGAATGTACGGATTTTTAAGTCTACGGTATTTGGCATTTTATGAAAGATGTGTATAGATTTTCAAACATGTAAAGATGTTAAAAAGTAAAATAGTGTCCCCTGCAGGAAACTTTATTAAGAACTGCCGATAATATATTTCCTACCATTAAACATTTTTTTGAATTTTCCAAAATTAAAATTAAGGTATATAGGGAAGTTTTTTTCTATAATGTGGAATTAAGAAAATTGCAACATTTCTGTGGTTTGCAGTTCGTATATATATGATCTTCAAAAACTATTAAATGTAACGATTATAAAATATAAAGCAGTTAATCATAGACTTAACTTACAATTTAGTGTTTCCATTATACATGTATATTATTAGCATAAATTATTATTTTGAAAGAGGAATGCCTACTTTTTGATGATATAAGCTTTGTTTTTCTTTAAGACAAACATTTCATTTACACGTGTTTCTAGAATTATACTATTTTGTAATATGAACATACAATATTAATTCACAAATTAAAACATTCTTATAATTAAATTGAGTGATTTTACTTTGCCTGCATGTTTTTAATTTGATTAAGATACATTATTCTAATTTCCCTGGAAGTAGTCTCTTCGTACCATCGTAAAACGAATAGTATACATCATTAGTAAATAAAGAAATAATTCTTTTTTTTAAATAATTTATTTTGATAAGAGCATTAGAATGAATCTATACAGCAGAATTTATTTGAGATTTATTTAATTTTTAATCAAAAGTTTACTTTTTTTAAGAAATTGAAAGAGATATATATATATTTTAAAGAAAGTCAATACTTTTAATTTTACAAAATAGGTCAAAACATTTAATTTTTTAACTAACGTATTGTTTATATATTTCCCATCAGACACGACGATTTAGAGCTTTAAGCCTAAAAAAATCCAAAGTTATGATCCAATCGTATATAATCACATCGCTGAAGCAAATAAATATGTTTTAAAATTATTTATCTCAGAATAAATCACACTCATTTTTATTCATTAATTAGCCAACGTTATTTTTCGCTATTATGCAATTTTTTTCGTTTTGATAATATACAAAAAAGTTTAAAATGAACTTTTGAATTAAAACGTTTTTTTAAAAAAAATAAAATAGTTAAATTTATAATTCGTCTTTTAAACGAACTTTTAATCAGCTTTATATAGTAAAATATTTAATGAAATGCCCTACACACTTTTGCTGTACATATGCCATAACATTTATTGTAAAATTTAATGCACGCTGACTATTGTAGAAGAGATAATATTTTAAATTAACTTCACAATTTTTTTAAATTTAATTTTTTAAACAGAAATTAAATGATTTGAATTTTGCTGTTTTTTGAACAAAATATCCGTTTAATGTATTGCATATACATATTTGGCATATATAAAGCTTTAGAACAAACGAAAAATTTATTTAAAAAAAACATTAAATTAAACGTTTTTACATTAAACGTAACGTATCTTTTTAATGGAGAGATATTTTGATAACAGAACATAAGCATTGAAATTTACATATCACAGTTAAAAATCACAGTGCAATTTTTAAGCTCTTAATAAAATGTTTTTATTTATGTTATATGAAATTATTGTCTCAAATATAATTTTCTTCAAGTATTAGCACACACAATAATTTATTATTTTAAGTTATAGCACATTGCTAATGCCTTAAGAGTTTCTTTCATCTCGTTAATATTTTCCTTTTTACACAATAATGCTAAGAAGAAATGAAAAAAGTAATAAAATAATAATTAAGTTTTCAAGCATAAACTTTTTATGTAGCTTAATATAAAAAATGGAAAAAAATTAAATACAGGAGAAATAACAGAAATGATTAAAATAGAATAGAGATACTGGGGAAAAAGCCATATACTTTATGTTATCTCACTCTGCTTCAGATAATACAGTAAAATTACATAGGATTGATTTTTCTTTGAAAGAATTTCTCTGTGTTTGTAAGCGGTTTTTTCTTTGATTAGATTTTAAATCGATTTGAAACTAATTTAAAATTTAATTTCTTTTGACCGCTTACCAATATTGTATATCATGTGTTTTCAGCAGTTCCTTAGTTTTTTCATTGAGTTTGCAATATTTCCTAAATTGAATTATATAGTTTATTATTTTTACTCTTTATTTAATCTGAGTTGAAAGGCTCGTATGTTAGCATTTTTTAATGTAATTCTTTTTAAGTAGAATTCGTTACCATTCTATATTGTAGAAAAAAGTTATATAAATTTTGATCTAGAGGAGATATTAATTTTATTAGTTCTTTATAAGGAACCTCAGTGGATGAGTGATAGTTTATCGCGCTTCCGTGCCACAGGTCCGGTGTTCAAATCCTGGGCTGGGCAAAGTCGACTCAGACTTTCATTCCTACAGTGGGTCGATAAATGAGTACCAAACCTGCTTGAAAACTAAACACTGGGGCTTAGCGTCAGACTGACCACTTGACTGAAGCATCTAAACATGCACCCCGGCGCCTACAGACACATAAAATGAGTTAGGTACAGTACGCCTTGGCCCTAATGGGCTGTTGCCACTGAGTTCGGTTCAGTTCTTTATAATGCATATTGTACAGATAATCTTTATTTTGTAAATTTTTATAATGTTACTAATAAGTCTGTTCAACCTTAAAAGACGGAAGGTCAAGATGTGTAAACTAAATGAAATAATCAATTCTAATTTATAATCTTATTTAATATGTGTTGAATCTTATAAAGATTGGGTTTATATATATATATAGCTTAGAAATGTATCATTGTTTTTCTTGTTTTCCTGAATACTTTCTATCTGACATATAGTATATCAAAACTAATAAATTCAAAGACTTTACTAAATGTTTTTTCTTCATTTTTTTCATACAAAATGGGTATATGATGCTTTTTTTTTTATTTTGTCTTACTTTCATAAGCACGAAAAGCCCCAAACTCCTGTCGTTTCTTGCCATTTGCCAATGAAAATAGTAATTTCATTTAGTGACAAAAATAACAGAAAAGCAACCAACGACAAAAGGGCTACCCTGAAGATGAATTTATTTTTGAAAATAACTCTCTCTCTCTCTCTTCTAAAGCAGAAACTTATAAATGGGGGGGGGAGGATTTGCTATAAAAAGTCTCAGACATTGGTATCATTTTCTGACTTCCTATTACTTTATACAGAACAAAATATTTTAAAATATAATCTGTCTTATACTAAATGATGACCTATACCTTAATGATAATCAAATTTTCACTTTGCACATAAAAAATTAATAATTATTTATTAATTGTTTTGAAAAATTAAAAAACAAACGAAGAGTTTAATGAAAATGTCTTTGAACTGCGAAGTTGTGAATAATTATGAAAATTAATAACTTTTTTCTCTTTAAAAAACTGTATCGAGCTTAGTTTTGGTTTATTTACATGAAAAAATTCTGATTTTAAATTTTCTCTTAACTTTTTCTTTTATTTATGATGGTATAAAGACCTTAAATCCAACATGAGATAATATATATTTTTTATTTTACCGACCAAACGAGAAATACCATTTTATAATCAGAACTTTACTTCCTAAAAATTTCTCTGTGCAAACTTCAAAGTGAGATGATGCAAATTTGCATCAACCACCGTTTCTGACGAATACGGGAATTAAATATCGAAAATCACATAATTTTCGAAGATCTTAGATTCTTTCTTAAATTCTGCGTAAGTTTATGCTTTTCACTTTGTCACTTTGCCAATAAAATGTGGAACTATAAAAAGGTTTCTTCAATTACTTGATTGAAACCACACACCATGTTTGATCCCAGGAAAAACATCACAAAATTAAGCTTACAATTCATTCAGAATCTTACTCATTTCAGAAATCTCAGCAATCATACCTTGCCCAATCGAAAGCCTCTTGAAACTTCGATATAGTCATTTAGTTTCTCCTAGTTAATACATCTATTGCTCAAAGTCGGTGGGTGATGCAAAGTTGCATCATCTAGATTTAAAAAGTGTCAAATTGGCAATTTTTGAAGAAATAAATTTTTGATTTAAGATGTATTTACTTTTAGGTGGATAAACTGAAAGAATTATTTATCACACGATATCTTGAAAGGCTTTATACCATCATAAAAAAAAGAGAGAGAGAGAGAGAGAGAGAGAGAAATTCTTTGAACTTTAGTTAAAGTGTAGTCGGTACTCCCTATACCACTTATGTTAAAATGAGGTTTTTTATTTACCTTTTTCTCAGAAACTGTTAAATATAAAAACTTCAAATTTTGTCAGTATATTAATTATACTTTTATATTTATACTTAAGTGACATTTTTTAAATATACTGTTAAGTTTCTTCAAAACCATGCATTGTAAAAGTATCACTATGAATTTTTTGAAAATTTTCATTTTTTTTTTTCATGATAACTGAGTTTTACAAAAGTATTTTGGGAATATTGATAAAATCTCACTTCAGTATATATATAGTTATATATCAGTTATATTCAGTAAAATTGTTGTGAGAGCATAGTCAATGGGTTCTGAGAAAAAGGTACACGCAGTTTCAAAAACTTCATTTTGAGAAAATAGCTTTTTTAATATAAAATGCTACTTCATCATAAAAATTATGAATTACATCATGTATTGGTCCCATTTTTTTAAACATTTGCTTAACCTATATTTATTTTAAGACTATTTTGCTTCCTACTTTACTTAAATTGCCCAGAAAATACATACATATCATTTTTCAGCTTTTGTTTAACGAGATATTTTGTAATATTTACATTAGTTTTTCTCAAAACCTGTACCTATTTTTGAAGAATTTTTAGTCTTCATATGTTACAAACATCAAAGTTAATTGAAAAAACATCATGAATGCCTTGTAAAAATATCACAATATGCAAAAGTAAGGATTTAAAATATGTGATTATACGACATTTCTCGAAAGTTTTCATTAATGTTTTGTATATTCAAATGCAAACAGTATTTCTATAAGAATTAGATCTCAAACAATTCTCTAAACTGATCAAATGATTTCTTAAACAAACAAAATAAAACTGTTTTTATCTTTTTAAAGATGAAATTTATGTAATTTTATGTGTATAACAAGCTTTACAGGCAACGACAAAAATCATCACATATCAGTATATCATCACTTATACCTATATACCTTTTTCTCAGAAACTGTTGAATATTAAGATTTCAGATTTTGTCTGAATATTAATTATACTTTAATATTTATACTGAAGTGAGATATTTCAAATATATTGTTAAGTTTTTATTTCAAAATCATGCAACGTAAAAGTATCACTATGAATTTCTTGAAAATTTTCAATTTTTTTCTACGTAAATGCAGTATGGTAAAATATTTTGGGAAAATTTATAAAGGCTCACTTCAGTTATGTTTCATTGACATTTTATGAGCATCCTTTCATTATTTTCTGAGAAAAGAGTACATACTTTTGATAAACTTGCATTTTGAGAATAATGCATTTTCAACATGAAATGTCACTTCATCACAAACATTATGAATTACAACATGTATTTGCCCCATTTTATAAGGCATTAGTATCATGTCAGTATGTTTTAAGTAAAATAGGAAATAAAAAAGTTTTTAAATACTTAGAAAATACATACATAGCATTTTTCAGTTTTTATTTCACAAGTTATTTTCTAAAAGTTACATCTATTTTCTCAAAATATGTATAAAGTTTTGAAGAATTTGTAGCTGTTAATCATTACAAATATCTAAATATCAAAGTTGACAGTAAATTATCATAAATTTAATGTGAAAAAATTTATCTATATGGTTTTGTGTGCATTTGAAAAAAATATGATTTTACGTCATTTCGAAAGTTTTCATCAGTGTTTTTTGTATTCACATGCAAACATAAGTTTCTAAAACTTTTAAATTTCAAAAGTTTCTTTAAGCTGGACACATGATTTCTTAAACAGCCAAAATAAAACTGTTTTTATGTTTTTAAACATGATATTTACGTATTTTTATGTATTTAACCAGCTTCTTTCAACGATAAAATGGTATTGCACATCTCAATTTTTGTATGTACAATTCATTCAGAAACTTTTGAATATTTAAGTTTAAAAACTTGTCTGTATAATAAAAAAACATTTATATTTATGCTAAATTTATATTTTTTCAAAAAAAAATTAGTTTTTTCAACTTTTAATTATCATAACTGAATTTATTCAAAGTTGTCATTTTTTGACACATGTGCTCTTAGCTAAATGTTTTGTTTTTTGTATTATTTTCAAAATATCACTTCAGTACGCACAAGTATGCATAAGGAATATGTAATGTAAACTTGCGTACGTACGTATTCACATACGTAAATTTAGAAAAAATTTAATTTTTAAGCACAATTTTAAAACTATAATTTTTAGAAAACAGAAGTTATGAAAAAATATTTCCTTGTCAAAGTGATCATTTTCTAAATTCTGAGTCATTCTAATTTAAAACACTTGGAAAGATGTTGTAACTAGAAATCCCGCCACAAAACTAATACAGCTAATTTTATAGTTATACTATTATCTAAAATTAACTGCGTTTGAATAAACAAAAATAATACTTTGCAAATGTTTCAGAATATTTAAAAGGCAAATATATGTCAAAAGGGGGCGTGTCCCGCCAGTTGATGATTTTTTAATAGTAATTTTGACATACTTCTATTTGAAAATATGGCATATATGAAAAATCCCTAGAAAGGTAATGAAATACAGATTTAAGAAGTATCAAAAACTAAAAATCAATAATTTCATGATTTTTACCATACTGACTGCCCTAAAATTTAGAATTACTAAAAAAAAAAAATTAAGGAACAGAGTTTGAAAGGAAAGAGAAACTAGGATCTTTTAATATACACATTCAATTAAAAGATGATTAAAACCACTTTCCGAGAAAACACATGAACTACATCATTTATGAAATATATATTAAAGTTATTCTTAATCAATTGAGCCAAATAGAATGCAATAATGCAATTAAACATGCAATTAGACATAACTGGTGTATTTCCTTTCTTTTTCATTTTATCGTATTGAGTTTTAAAATGAAACATTTGTCTTTGAAATTTAGATTACTTGATAAAAAATATTCTTCCACAAAATAGGCATATTATTATTCGTTATAATATATGTATGATTTTTTATATCAGAATTATTTATATTTTTCTTAATTAGGGTCAGTTTAAGTGTTATATTTATTTGAAATTAAATATCCTTGAATAATAGAAGTTAGAGATTTAATTAAATTTATTTTATGTATTATTCATACAATATTCTCCTAACATTTCAGCACTTCATTAGACAAAAACGTAACTTTTCATTTTCGACATATATATATATAACTTACGAAATAGCTGAACAAATTACTTCCTACTAAGCAGGTAACAGAGTCTGTATTTTTTAAATAAATTTTATATAATGTTTCACTTTAATCAAAAATTCACTAGACATTTTTTCATAAACAAAGGCAAAAATTCGACAAATTACCTCTTATGAAATGGAAAATATTTGCATTAATTACACTTAACCCACCCTTTCTACTTTTTGTTTTGTTTCATGAGATGGATAGTGTTTATTTCTTTTTCTGTGCTGCTTCTTAGCAATTGACTATTGACAGTAGACTCCATGATAGTGAAATACATAACTTTATGAGTTTCACTTAAAAAAGATACACTCTATTAACTAGATTTCTCATAAAGTTTCTAACTAGATTTCACTAATGATTTCTAGGGCATAAAGTGTTTATACGAGATGTGGCTGTTAAGTAAAGAGGCTGATGTTATAAAACATTTTATTTTGATTTTATACATATTTATTCACATCATCCTCAATATACGACTCTCCTCTATCCCTGCTGAGCTTAATGCGAATATTGCATTGTTTGAAACAGTGCTGGAAGTCTTCTTTGGTCAGCTACTATAGGACGTGTACCGCTTACTCATTCACAACCTCAATTAACTCAATTCGTGTTCCTTTTAATGCAGATTTATCTTAGTAAGCATATGGAATTTGCATGGCGCAAGATCTGGCGAATAAAACGGATGGTCCAACACTAAAATGCTGTACTTGGGAAGAAACTTCTTGACAGACAATTCAGAATGGACCGGCGCATTGTTGCAGAATCCGTGATTTGTCCTTCCATGATACGGGTCGTTTCTTCATTATTCCCTTCACTGAATACAGCAAGAAATGGAAGGTAGTAATGTTAATTAATAGTTTAACCTTCAAGAAACCATTGAAGGTACATAATCCCATGAACATTGGAAAAAAACAATCATCAATCCTTTTGAACTTTAATTGGGTCATTCGAGCATTTTTGGTTCTTATTGAAGATAGACTCTTGCGATCCATGAATCCGTACTTTATTTAAGAATTTGTTTTGTTTGGTAAACCCTCACGATTTACCACCAGTTATTATCCTTTCCAATGAAATTGGGTCTTTTTCAATGACATTCAAGGAATCAGTACAAACATTTTGGCAAGATTCGTGTCGTTCAAACATGAGAATTGCAGTCATAATTTTGGCACACTTTTTGGATGCCAAAAATAATATGTAAAATTTGGTGTAGGGATTCTTTTCCCGTTTCTATAGCCTCAGCAAATGTACGAATACTTATCCGACTTCAAGATCGAACCAGATTACCATTTACTTCGGCACTGCCATCCGTGTTTGACATGAAAGCGTGATGCGAGCATGGATCATTTTCAACATTGTCTCAGTTACTTTAAAAACTCTTAAACCACTCAAAAGCACGTGCACTCAATAAACCTTCATTGCTTTACCCTTCTTTTAATAAATTATAAGATTCAGTAGTGGCTTTTGTAAGTTAAGAAAAGTCAGCAGGCTAAAAATCTTTAGATTTTGATATTTCTAAATTCTCTAATTCTTGATTTTTCCAGTGATACAACATATTTGTTATTTTATGAATTAGAAGTATGTCAAAATGACTTTTAAAATTATAATCAGCTGACATACTACGCACACTTTGACACTGACCTTTTAAACCTGAGAAGCACTTCCAAAGCCTCTCAAATTGTTTTATTTATTCATGCGCAATTAACAGTAGAGTAACTGCAAGTATAACTATTAAGTCTGTTTATCTGTTTTGTAGCGAAGTTTCATTTATTTTGTAGAATTTAATGAAAGCATTTAGATATTAATGCTAATCGAACAATAATAATGTAAAGAAATCATGAGCAAAAGAAAAAAAAATTCACAATTTGAATGTGAATCTTCTACTTTGAAAAAAAAAATATATGCATTGAAGCATTTTAACTTAATGTTTATGATATGGTTTCTTCTTTTAATGCTGGTAATACATCAAAATTTTAAAAAAATGTATCAAAATTAAGGAGTAGAACTTGGCGAATAAGCTGGAAATGCCATAAAATGTACTGATATGGAGTCTAATGAAGACAAAATGTGAATTTTCTGCACAATACAAACATATATAATAAAAAAGACTAAAAATAAGGAAATGAGTTAATGTTTTAAAAAAATTAGGCAAAAATAAGGCAGGATTTTTGATAAAGGAAGATTGCATACAAATTTACTCTTTCCAAAAAATTTCATTTTTAAAATTGTGTTAAAAAATGAATTTTTCTCTAAAAATACTGTATAAATTCACTGCCACTTTACATTATATATTTCTTGTGTACACTCGTGAATACTGAAGTGAAATTTTTGAAATATTGCAAAAACTTTTAGCTAGATAGCACATATCGTAACAAAAAGGGACAATTTTGAATAAATTCATAAAGATGCTCAGTAAAAGTTTGTTTTCGAAAAAACTAAATAACGTATTTGAAAAATCTCACTTCAGTATAAAGATAAATGCGTATTTATTATACAGACAAGTTTTTAAGCTTTAATACTCAAAAATTGTTATATTTTAGATCAATAATCAATGTCTTAAGTATACAATTGGTGCAAAGTGTGACCGTGAATAAGTTGATAATTTTTCTCATGATCAATGATTGAAGTAAAAATGGAGTGAACATTCCACAAATTCACAGTTTAGTCCTTGATGACCGATGAATAACATTAAACTAAATTAATGATATACGGCCATAAGTGATAAAAGTGCACAGCTAATTATTTAGAATAAGCCGAATAATCGCAATATTACAGCAAGAGGAATGCCAATAATATTTAATACAAAATGTTGCAATCTCAATGGTCCTTTTTTCGTAACTTCTACAAAAATAATACTTAGTTTTGAATTGATGGACTTAAATAATTAAAAAAAAGTTTTAATAATATTGATGTAATTAAATTAATTTTAAATAAGAATATTACTTTTTCTATTATTGTATAACTTTTTCGATGCAGGAATTAGATCTTCAACATAATTCACAGATTCAGACAAAATGGACAGCAAGAGACAACACATATACTTTGATACCAACGTTCCACTTAGTTCCCCCCCCAAGATGACTATACTTTGCTGTCCAGTTATTTTACAGATAGCGTTTTACATGTTACACTTGTTTAGTTTCAATGAAGTTAAATTCTTTTTCATTGAGATAAAGCTTAAAGATGTGAATACTGTATGTGTGTGAATGATATAACTACTTAAATAATAACAAGTACGTATTAAATATTTTAAGGAATTTATTCTGAAACTCGAACTATTTGGGTTAAACAAGTATCATAGTATAAAAAAATAACAAAATATTTTAGATTTTGCCAAAAGGTTATAAATATATTTTTGGGATAAATTTCTATATTCATACGCACTGAGGGACCAAAAACTTATGGATACCCAGATTTCCTGTTCTTTAGCACTAATATCACGTGGTATCTTCTCTAATGACAGCAGCTATTTTTCTAGGCATGGATTCTACAAGTTATTGAAGTTTCAAAGCTATTAGTCCTAACTGAGTGAGTGAGTGAATATTAACGTCGCACTGTTCAGCTACACGAGGGTTTTTGGCGACGGTCCTCGTAATTTGGAACCATGCTCAAGTGACGAGGAGGACACCTGAGCTGACACCCCTGTCCTAACTACCACACCACACCAACAGGAGGGCGTTTGAGCTCTCGACAGATTTAACGTGCATCGCACCCCTACACGGAGGGTCTTTAGTGGTCCTGGGCTCGAACTCACGACATACCTGCATGATTTGATACCTTGACCACTTGGCAACCACGGCCACTAGTCGCAACTGAAATTCGCCGTGATGTATGTTGTTGTTATACACAACGCTTGTTAATCTCTTGGAATTCCTTACTTTCAAAAGGGACTTACAACTACTAATCTGCTCAAAGATTTTTGATCAGGCTGTCATTATTTTGAAGGCTTGAGATACTGTTATACCGTAGCGTAACGGAGAACTTTAAGGCCCCCTTAAAAGTCATGTTTTGGGCCCCAATACGGATCTTATAAAGGATTGCAAAACCATATATAGGGCTTTGGGCCCAATAGAACCCTGACTCCCTCCATGATGCGGGGGTGCATGTTACACCACTGCTGTTTTGGAAGAAAAAGCCAGAAGTTTAGCTAATTTGGATATCCCATAACTTCTCCTTTGAGCCCTTAAAAATCATGTTATGTCTCATGACAAACAATTTTTTAACAAAAACATCAACTTAACCTTTTGACCAATAAAAATCCTTTCAGTAATAAAAAAGGTTTATTGTATATATAGGTAATTTAAGTTTGATCATTAATTTTTAAAAGGTGAATCAGTATTCATTTATGTATATGATTTTATTTCGGTTCATCACCGAGTTACAATGCAAGCAATGGACAAATATTGCCTCATTCCGGACAGACTGGGTTTCGAAAATGCAGTCAATATTTAACAGTCATAGATATTATACGGTTTCCAGGGTCAGCATTTCCGTCATCGTTGCATGGAGCATAATGAATACCGTTTGGAGAAAATAATTGTTATTTACAAAATCAAAGATTTATTTATTTATTACACATGTTTGGATCCGTATCCAATATTTTATGTTATTTTAAAAATATAATTTTTTTTATCAATTTAAGGGGGCATCTTTATTACGAAATCCGAGCACCATACATACATACAAACTCATATGTACATGCTTGTGTGAGAGGTGTGTTTGTATAAATTTGCTTATAATTATCAATATTAGCTATTCCATATATTAGAATTTCGATAGTTTCTACAACGTTTGCAAATTCTCCAGTTCTCTAATAGGGTCGTGGTAGCTGATTGGACATGCTTGGTAAACATGTGCCGCGTAACCCTGCACTTCACGCGCAGGGTATGTCATACTTACCACCTAACATTTTTTCAAGTCTCCATTTAAACGTTTTTCAGAAAAAGAATAGTTTCTCGTGTAGCTGACTTTAAGGCCATATCCTTTGATGGGGCCTTAGTTTATAGGCGAATTCTAAATGTATATTTTTCGATACTATTTTATCGGGTATATCATATCCTGAGCGTGAATTGCTGCTACAGTTCTAAATGCAAGAGCATGCTTTAAAATCTTCCTTATGCCATGGCGTATTATTGTAGTTATGATGAAGAAATGTGATATTTAAGTAATTTAATAGATACAGTATTTAATAGACGTAGTAAACAGTATTTTCAGATGAAGAAAAACTCTTTGCGGGGATGATGAGGAAGAATCGAATGATGGAGAATACAACAGCAAATACGATTCCTCTACTGAAATCTATCTAGATAATTTAATTGAACGAGCAATTATCGTCCTTGATAAAATGACCAGATCATATTCAATGGCTAGAAAATGTAATCCCTTTAACCTATGACAATGTTTTTCGTGTTGTTGAGATAATAAATGCGCAAATTATTTTGTTTAGTAGTCAGAAATCACCTACTAAACATTGAACCAGACGCTGATTTCTGAAGTGTTTTATATCCGTATTATTATATTATATCCGTCTTCTATTTACCGAAGAACGTAAATAATGTAGAAATTAGCTAGCAAAACTTCTACGAAATTAAAAAATAAATAAATAAAATCCAGTGAAAACATCACATTTACTCGCGACGAAGACTAAAGAAGTGTATAAACAATGTACTGAATGCTCTAATAAAAGGAACAGAAAAACTAAATTTTCGTGTGAAGAGTGTAAAAAACATATCGGACGTTTCCTACTTTTCTTTTTTTCCCACTTTTGTATGCAATTTTTAAGGTAAAAATAGAATGTAAGCACCCTTGGGTATGAGATACCCTACACGTGAAGTGAAATTCGTTTTTTCGCGCGTGAAGTGCTGGGTTAAGATCTGCCATATAGAAAGGTTGATTATTTATACAAAAAAAAATAGAAAATGCAGTTTTTATTTCCTATTTTTTTATTGAAGATTTAAATATTAAGATAAAATCGTTAAGAAAAAGCGAAATTGATAAAAAAAAAATAGAAATTATGCACACAAAAAAATATCAAAAAACAATAGTAATCTACATCAATAGTAAAGCCATAATTTAATATCCTTTGAAATACTATGCATCATCTTTAATTACTGGCTGCATTGGATACGTAATCAAGAAATCATAATTGAATAGAAATGAATGTAGGTTATAATATATAAGACATAAATTATTAAGATAAAATATGAAGTATTTGTTTAATATAAATGGAATTCCAACGTGAATATCTTATTGGTTTATTCATATTATTAAATGAAAGATTTAAAAAATGCAGTACTTCCTTCTTTCACAAATACGAATTATTTAATTATTTGGCATTAAAAACTTCTCTGTTCAAATTCAATTATTAATAGCTATTTGTAGAGCAAATAATAAATTATCTGCATATATCATCTGCAAATAGCATGCACAAGAGTTCGGAAGTATAATTGTATAACTATTATGAGATAGATTTATCACGTTGTACGTGCGACAGACTGAAAAATATACATTTTATAAATATACTACTTTAAATTTTATAAATATTTCAAAAGTATGATTAAAAAAAATGTGATTGTATAAAAAGCTGACCACGTTAAATTTTTTCTCATTTTTTGAGACTTTATTTCGTTTTTTAAATTTTTTTATTCTAGATAACTTTTGAACAATTTTATTTATTCAAAACTCGTTTTTCTAATTTAAAAATGCAGTAAAAAGCTGACTTTGCTTTAATTTCTGTTTAAGTATATAGTTTAATATTTAATTTATAGTATATAATAGTCTATACAATACGAAAACATCTGTTCTAAGCTTATACATTTACTCAGAACTCGTACACAAATAAAAGTAACATCTACAGTTACTAAATTCTATAGTCGTTTCTTTATATTTTTTACTCCTCCTGGTAAGAGTTAACCTTATTTCAATTAAAATAAACTAAACGTTTTATAAGTGAAAAAGAAATAATCTTGCTTGGCTTAAAATAGATTTCTTTCAGGAAATCTAAGCAGAATACTACGGTTTCTTTTCCTAAGAAATTGTACGATAGAGAGTGGCTGAAGTGTGTAACTGGTGGTGAAATTGTCTAAAATTGAAATTTGAAACTCTGCTAGCAAAGTGTCAGTCCTGTTTCGAAACGTAATTTTAAAAGTTTATCATTCTGACATTCATATAAACGACCCAGGAAGTTCAAAAGGTTTTGTAAGCAGAAAGTAATATTCAATTTTGTAAGCTTTACCCACTAGAGTCACGTTTTTACTGTGTATATATGATTATCTTCGTTTTATATAAACTCAGAAGAAAAGGAAAAGGCAAAATAATTTGACATTTTGGAACATTTTTTTGGAATTTTTAATTTTTGATTTAAATTTTCACGTTTCAAAGAGGTACTGACTCTTATGTTCGTAGGCTCTAGTTTGTATATTTACCTTATATTATGAATACGCTTTTGACGCAATTCGCGAATAACTTTTAAATAATGATTTTGATACGATTTCAGGTACTCGAAAGAAATAAAGAAATGAGTGGAAAATTAAGTTTCTTACATTTGTCTGCCAATAAAAGTACTATATATCCTGGCTCATAACACACGCCTAGACTTTTAAGCAGCATTTCTTTTGTAAGTTTACCTTGCAATGTATATATTTTTTCACAAAAAAGTCTGAGATATACATATTAAATGTTCGTATCTTCTGAAGTCTAGAAATAGTCCGTAAGTTGGTAATGAGCGTATAGAGGGAAATTAAACTACTGATAATTAAAGCATCTTACTAAAAATTATAGTAAATTTAACAATTTAGTTGTAATGGAATATAGTTATTTATTCATGCATCAGATTCATAGTGATGGTGAAAAAATTATATAGATTTTGATGATTTGCATGAAGATATAATGAAAAACGAATATGATTGATTTTTCATGCTATCCAATCATGAATTTTTTTCAATATGTCTTAGATAAACAGAGTTTAGATATGTGCAGATATCTAATCTTTATTTTCTGCTTATATTTTCTTTATATTTGAAGCCATCGTTTTTATATTCGACGTATAGCACGCACACCTAAATTTTGATCTTATTTTTGTGTTAAAAGTATGAGCTATACGGTAATTTTTATCTAAATACCATAACATTTATGGTATTGTAGCGTACATGCAACATAGGTAAGCAAATATTTGACTTTAGCAAATTAATATGTGTATATGCTATATATAAATATATATATATATATATATATAATATATATATATATAATATATAATATATAATATATAATATAATATATAATATATAATATATATAATATATATATAATATATAATATATATATATATATATATATATATATATATATATATATATATATATATATGATGAATCTCCAGCCCTTCAAGTGTCAGTTGGGTAAACTTCATATCAGGTCAACTCAACCCACCTCCCGTATAAGAACTTTGACTGTTACTTTCGCCGGACAAAAAGAGACATTGCATTATTGCAAGGCATTCTAACTCAGTTATAGCATAAGTTTTTTCGTAGTCTCTTAAGGTTCTAGAATGATAAGCAATTGGGTGTAACACATTTGAGGCATCAGGTTGTTTCAACACAGCTATAACACTTTTTTGCGATGCATCAACAAAAACATGACAAGTTAAGTCAGGATCATACAAATGTAAAATAGGTTTCATTATTAAACTTTCTTTTAGTTTCTCAAATGCATTTTGACATTCATCAGTCCAATTAAATTTCACATCCTTTTTTAATAACATATTTAATGGGTATCTAAGATCAGCATATTCTGGAATAAACTTATGATACACATTTATTGAACCCAAGAACCTTTGAAGTTCTTTTACATTATTTGGCGGTTTCAACTTTTTGATAATGTCGATATTAGTATTATTTGGAGTAACTTTACCCTCTTGTATTTCATAACCCAGAAAGGTAATTTCAGTTTGGGCAAAGACATATTTAGATAGTTTCAATTTAAAATTTTCTTTTTGTCAAATGTCAAAAAATGTCTGTATTTCTAAATTAAAATGTTTCTATTCCCCTGATAATTCAAAGTTAAGTCATGAATGAAAACTCAACTTCTGCTATTGTATACTTATGTCTTAAAAAGTTACTTACAATTGGGAAATATATCTTTTTTCCAGTTGAAATAAATTGTGTTTCATATCTATATTGTTGTATCTATCTTTCGGGGGTTCAATGAAGATTTCTCATATCTATGTCACACACCTTCATTAGTATTATTTTGAGTTGTATTATTTTGAAATATGTTATCATGCTTTGTAAATGTCAACTATATATTGCTGTAATAATTAGTTATTGTGATTATATTGCTGTAACCCCTTAATCGGAAATATTTTGTGTATTTGTGTAACATAGTATTAGGTACTCCACGCCATGACGATTATCAAGTAATTCATAAAAGTTTTAAAAAACAATATGGCTAAGTTTTCAGTCATCGTTGTGTCGTCAGTGATCCTGTTCCTGTATTTGTACGAGCCATGCGGAGGGGGGAAATTGTGATGAATCTCCAGCCCTTCAAGTGTCAGTTGGGTAAACTTCATACCAGGACAACTCAACCCACCTCCCGTATAAGAACTTTGACTGCTACTTTCGCCAGACAAAAAGAGACACGTATACTACCGACTCACTCGCTGCTGATAAAAGCGGAAGGAGATCTCGTCTTGTCATGGTTTGGAGTACCGACGGTTTTGCTGAAGCTTGGAATAAAATATAATATGATAAACTCTGTCAATCTTAAGCATTACTCCCAAACGTGATATAAACACATATATAATATATATATATATATAGAGAGAGAGAGAGAGAGATGTTTTGGGAGAAATAACTTGTTGATAATGTCAACTGCAACAAAAAATGAGATTTTTACAAATAATTTACGAATGGTACGGAAACTCAAAGAAATGTATAGTAAAATGTAGTAAAAAATAAATAAGCATGAGTTTTTTTCCTCCAACATTTGAGAAAATAATCCGCATATGAAAAAAAAATTCCAATAGGGCTCAAGAAAGGACAACTTATTTGAGGATTTTAATAATAAATGTAATTTTATCAGGGAGATTATTGGTTACAAATAACATTTCTTTAAATATACAGAAAACTAAAAAAAATATTTCAATACAGCTATTTTCTGTATCATAATTTTTTCTAAGAATATGAAATTTAAACACATTCTTCTATAGTAGAAATACGAATGTGTCATTGATTTTAACACTTTAATTCTGAAATACCGATTTCATTCTTTATTAATTAACTCGGTTGTATTTCCAAAAAGAATGTTTGCAATTGTTAAAATATAAATAATGCATTAAATCAAGAATAAGTAGGAAACTACAAAATTAAATCTGAAAGCTTAGATTTTGTTAAATCAAGCCATCAAAATTAATTCATCGAAAGAACAGTAAAGGTTTAATTAAAAATCGCACATATTTTTAGAAATATTGTTATTATTTTTATTTCAGCACCATCTTTTATTATATCGAGCATTTCCTTCATTTGAATTATTTGAAACGTTAAATTCTTATTAATCTGTAAGCCTTGAACTTGATAAATAAATAAGTGATATCAAATCAAAACGAATTAAAAGTGATTCACGTTTGTTTGTTCTAAATTTCAAAACACAATTGTGCTATTCATAACTTCATTGCAATAAACACCACAAAAATTTAAAATAAAATACCATACTCAAGCATTGAAGATATGAGCTTATGAAATTCGATTTATAATTTTTAGGTGACTTATAGAATGCAATATTTCTCAAGGACATGTTATTTCTTCTATAACGAGAAATTTGTGCACTTTGATAAAATGATTAATTACAACAATATATATAAATTTATTACAAAAGAATAAAAGTTGAAGAGATGTTAAGTATTAACACACTATATATTAAATAAAAAAGTTATATTTACAGTTAAATATGAGAGACTAATGACTTAGATAGTCTAGATAATAATGATTGAGATACTGGATTTTTTTTTGTTGTTGCTGAAAAACTATCTACAGCAATATTATATGCAATTAACTTTTCGTTGATTATAGTTATGCATGTGGTAAAAGTAACTCTTAAAAATGTGGAATATGACTATAGCAATTAAATTTTTTCATGCAAAATTTATGGTTAAAAACTTGAATAAACTTTTAATTTTCTTGCTATTAATAATTATTCCAAAAAGGCAATAAAGTAAAAAGAAAATTTTTAAATAGTTAATTGTGTGGAAAAAAAGGCAGATAAATAATGATGGAATAAAAAGAAATTTAGAAGCTACATAAAAACAAGAACATGGCAAGAAATATTTAATGAAGGATTAAGGGCTACATTTTGTGGACTTATAACTCCAGGCTAAATGTAATATTTTTCTCTGGATTACAATAAATAATACCAATAAAACTAAAAAAGAAAGATATATATGAAATGACTTATATTTACTTCGAGGCAAATTCTCTAAATTAATTTTAAAACATATTTCAACAACGAATTTTTTCTTGATAGTATCAACTTAATGTGTTTTTCATTTTTCTTTTCAAGATAAAACTGCCAGATGGCTTAAGATTTTAGATAAAGTGAAGAGAAATATCAAGTTTAACAAAAAATATTGTCTGAATAACCCCATCAAAAGAAAAAATATGATCTTCAATTAAAAGAAATGTATTGTAAACAAATAGAAGATGGCACCCACACACTGAAATCCTCCAGTCATTTTCCCCTGAAAATAAGTAAGAAAAGTTATTGAGCTGAGAATTTGATCCTTGGATTTCTGTAAGGAGTTGGTAACTCAATTTGAAAAGCAATTCAAAATTCCAAGGACATTTAAGTAATCTAGGGCATTCTCTCGAGCCGTTCTTCTCCACAGTGAGATCGCTCATTTTATTCTGGCAAATGTTCGAGAACTATTTCAGAAAGGACATTTTTCCCTTTGGGAGGAAAAAAGGCGTACAGTTCCAAGACTTGAATTGAAGATGGAAGAGGAATAGAAGTATTTGCTACTAATCCAGTGATTCTTTTATAGAAACCGTGCTTTGAATTTTGTAACTTTTGACATGATATGAAATTGAGTTCTATGGGTCATAACCTTGAGATTTTTAAATCTCTTTCTAGCCTGAGTTATAGCTTATGTTGGTTTCATTGGTGTCCCGTGATTCATTGTGTTTTCTCCCTTTAAAACATTATGATTTCCAAAGCGCATGTATTGCAGTTTTTTGAACTATTTTATTGTAGTAAATCAGAACTATTAATGAAAAAAATTTTGAATAGACATTTCTGGTGAATTTTCTTTCATATGTTAATCTCCTATAAGTAACATGATATTGTATCAGAGATAAATTCCTTTACCAGGAATATGTTTCGGTAAATATTAACTAAAATAAATACTGTAACTAGTATTAATTTGCTTAACATTTTTAAAAATCGGAAAATCTTCAATAAAAAATTTGAAAACTAAAGTCTTGTTTATTCTTGCAATACAAAATAACGGAAATTGTCATGACAATAGCCCTTCATGGATGCAATTTTCCATGGGATGCAAATGTTTACAATGACTAAAGTACTATAAAAATTATTGCCCTTCTTTTTTTCCAATGGGGATGCATTTTAGCAACTTAACCCTAGGACAACCGGTAAGTCCCCAAATGTGAGAGCCATTTCATGGTGGCACCATCTAGTGGGAGCCTCACTACCAAATTTCGGCGTAATTTGGACGTAATAAAGTTGGTCTTTTTTCTATTTCAAGCTCTCGTCGGAGACTAAATTCTACCTTGATTAAATTTGCCGAGAGTACCAGAGCCAAATTAATATTCAATGGATATTTTACAGAACATAATCATGTTATATGCGTGCCTATGATTTTCACATCCAGAAAATCTATCAACTCCAGTCGGGGTTGAACCTGCTACCTGTGGCATAGTAAGCGGAGTCGTGAGATCCGTTTTTTTAGTGAACTGTAATAAATTCGCATGTAAAAAGAAAAATGAAACGAAATAATCTGAATATATGATAATCAGAATTTTTGAGAAAGAAATGTAAATAAATTTAATTTCAAATACCTAGACAGGACATCAGTATTATATATGTGTTTGTTTACATATGTATAACAAAGGGCAGAGAGAGAATTGATGAGCCAACTAACAAGGCAGAGCAAGGGGCTTGAAGCTTTCACATTTTCCATCACCCAAACCGACGAACATAAGTAAAATAACAGAGCTCAGATAATAATAAGCTCAGAATTTTGGACAACCAGTTCATAAATATAAAATATAGTTGAGAATGCATGAAAGAAATCATCCACCCTTTCGTCACGTATTCATTAGGTGTCCAGAACCATATTGTCAGGTTGACAACCATCCTATTGCACTTGTCACACGCCTACGCTAACACGCATGAGTACATAATACAATTAGAAAAAATGAGCATATAATATAATTATTAGATAAAACCATCCTTTTCTATACGACAATTGCTAACCTTCTACATCTTTAAAAAGAAATTTCTCGAAATGAACTTCTGTTTCAAAAATGACAATACGTATGATTAGCACAACACTGTGAACTGAATTTAATAATATATTTTCTTCATAAATATATTACATTTATTAGCATTTACTTTTAGGATAAGCTACTGCTTATTAAATCGCATACCATAAAAAAGAATAGCGGAAACAACAGCGATTTAAATAATCCAAAGATAACAGGGATTAAAATGCAATTTCCCATAACATGAAATATAACTCGTCTATGTGATTGATGGAAATATTGATATATTTATTACATCACATTACACTACAACATGATTAATAATACTCTGTTATATTTCATTTTATAGAAATCGGATACATTGGAAATTATATAGCTAGTTTTTTTAGATCCTTATTATTCCCACTTAGTCTAAGTTATACGAAATTATTACAATACTTGATTGCAATTCAACAAATATGAAGTATATAAGTAAAGTAAAAAAATCTAATCCAATCCGAATTCATTTGATACGATGGAAATCTAATGATTAAAATTCAATTGTTAAAGTTCAATACAGTTTCTCTGATTTCAAAAACATTTCGCAAAGTGACAAACTCTTAAAATAATCACAACAATACTTAAAATAATTACTTCAATTTGGCTACTTTTGATTACGTTGTAAATCTCATGCGTAAAAATGTATTTATTAATAACTGTATTAAAAACAAAATGAGTATGAGAATTCGTCATACTAGACATTTTGATTGCTGAAAAAAAAACATTCACAATGGGAAAAATTTCTTCAGAATACAGAAACTTCTAGAACACTTTTGTTTCCTCGTTCCTAAGTTTCTCCAATGTATAGCATATGAAGGAAATTGAACTAGGAAACTTTTCACGATGGATGTATTCTGTATCCATGTATTCATATCCCAAACCAATTTTAGTTTTAAAAATAAAAAAATAATTCTTGATTTTTATTACTTTAATAGCAATTATACTGATTTTTATGAAATCTTGACGTGTTATATCAATAGAAAGCTATATTTTGATTTATTGCCCATCATCTGAATCCTTATTATTTCATGATAAATATACTTCCAGTTAAGCATTTTTCACTAAAATAAGATTTTAAAAAATGTATTTTATAAATATTTAATCAACGTTAAGGGGAAATTACTTCTATTTTTTATAGGATAGAAATCTTATATTACACTGCTGATCATCCAAAAAGCAACACCATGAAGAAACTATGCAATATACTTAAAAACTGCATCATGGATAAGCGTTGAAAACGCATAATTTGAAGTGCACATACAAATCATATGTGCTAAGAACGCTACATAAAGAGAGAATATAGCGTTATTTATTTTTATTGAAATTGTATTTTCCAATTCTTTTTTTTTTTGATTGCGTGAGAAGTTAAATTTGTCTCCTCAAAGAACATAGAAGACAGTCGAAAGTTTATGAGATTTACAAAAGAGGAAATGGTCTTTTAAAGACTAAGGATTATTCTCCCTAGAAATATGTGTTCATATTTGAAGAAATCGGGATTAAAGGTGAAGTGTATAGGAAAATAATGGATGCATTTAGATGAATTCATAGATAGGAAGAATAATACCAAGTTCATTTCAATAAGTGTAAGTACAAGTATGTTATTATAAATGCAATGGCAATTACGGATTACACTGCAACATTGCAGAAAGAGTGAAAGATCTATTAAACAGTAATTAATGTTATCCTGTAGTTTATAACTTCATCTGCAGTAGAGAAAAATATCTTCAATGTGAAAATTGCTGGGATTTCTGGGTACATCACATACATATACGGGTCAAATTTGGCGTTTCACACGGGACATGGGCAAATAAATAGAAAGACAGTATATTTTGAATGAATAGTGATTCTGCATGCAACACAATGATGATCATTTAAGTATGGAAACACAAAGGGAACAGATTGCATAACTTATATTATATATGAATCTTCTTCTAGCACTTCATCTAGTGCTGTAGTTACTGTCTTCTGCTTCCGTACTGTCTTTCTATTATGAGTTATTCTTACGTTTGTGGACATAGTAGCCTCCTGTAGTTTTTTACATCCAAAGCTTACGGATGTCCAAATTTCAGTTCGACAATTCTAGTCCTCACATTGCATGAAACGTTCAAAAAATTATCATTACCTACCAAAATACACGACTATGAGGTACATTCTCTTTGTCTTCCGATTCATCAGAAACATATAATTAATTATTTGAAAATGTGTGAACTAATATGTAATTGAAGTCTTTTTTACTTCCATATTTACGCAGTTATTGCAGTCATGGAAATTACAAAGATCATTGATTCATTTTTTCCAAGTAAAAAAGGGCTGTTATTTAAACAAATTAACTCTAATATATCATGATATTTTGTTCAATAAATGTAGCTTTGAAAGCTTTTATCCCTTATTGAGTTTTGTATATGCTGGTCTGTTGCAAGACAAAAAGTTCTTCAGGTTATTTATTCTGTATTGCTTAAGCGAATTTTATGATGTATTCCACAAACTATATATTATCTATACTAATTAATTAACTAAACATTGTATAAATTCAAGATGCGCCTTTAGTGTGATACTTAATTTGTTGATCAATATGGAATTTAGATTTCCCTACATTTAATTTTGTAAATTTTTAATGTAATGTATGCAGGATCTACAATGCGTATTAAAGTTTAAAGTTTAACTGAAATTATAGTTTAATTTGAAACTATCTAAATCTGTTAGATTATATGTAAATATATAAAACATCCTGATGAAAATATAACACATTTAACTTTCGGAGTAGTTTTCCTTTAAATTTTCTAAGACTGTCACATTCATTTCAAACGTTTCAGGTTTAGAATGATTTAAATATTCAGTAACATGAAATTTAATGCCATTTAATAAGAATATTCTGTATAGCGAAGGTGTTATTTATCACTAAAAAGCTCAGACATAGATTTAAAATAAATATAATTTTTATTTTAATTTACAAAAAAGATATTTTTTAAAAAAAAAACACATAAATATTTTGCACACTTAAAATTTTAAAATTTATAAAAAAAAATAGCACTTACTTGTTAGAATATCTATCAGAATATTATACCAGATAAAACATAACTAATTATTTGAATAAATATTTCAACAATTAAACTTTTTAACTAGACTTTAAATAATTTCTACATTTATATAAAAGCATATTATTGTACCTTGGTTTCAATTTTCACAAAGCCTTATTCATAGTATATAAACAGTAAAGCTGTAAAAATGTCGTACGAAATGCTTAAAAAGTATTTCTATTAAAATTGTCATTCCATAAAATATTGTCTAGACAAATTTTTCGAATTGTTTTTTACAACCATCCGGGAAAAAAATAAAACAGAATACTGAATAACATTTTAGTGTGCGTCAAAATGGGGACAACAGGGTTTGGAAATTAAATTTTAAAAATTTACTTTAATCCAGTATATTACAATTTATGTGCAAATAATTGCAATGTTAAGATGAAAATGCACATACTTGTTCTAAATTTGGCTTGAAAATATTAAATTGTGAAATGGTAAAAAAATATTTTGCAAACTTGAAGCACGATTTTTTTTTCAATTGGATAAAATTTTATCAGCAATTGCACGGACAAATAATCTCTGGAATTATAAAGGGCAGTGGGTTAACTTTTGTGGAAATAACAAATGGCAAATTTAAAGAATTCTCACAGAAAGGTATAATATAAAACTGGAGTACGCGAGCAAAGCGTATCTTTACTGAAGTTGCACTGGTATTCAAAAGACCAAAAAGTAAAAATGATAGTAAGTTTGCTTGTGGAGAGCCTCATTCCTAATACCTCATTCAGTAAAGTAACGAGTGATAACTTTTTAGCGAAAAGTGGCGTATTAGAAATTTTACTGCAAACGAGAATCATTATCAATTTTATATTAAATAAGTCTGAAATAAAAGAGAAAACTTTTCCTAGAAAAGAGTTCTAAGACTTAAATATATACCATTTTTTGGCTCGATGAGCATATTCTTGAAATCACTGCATAAAGACGCCTTATTAGAGTGAGCTGTGACGTCGTTACAAGGAAGAAAACACACCCCTATTCATGCCGAAGGGGACATCTGGAGAGCAGGTTGGAGACAGTGCCCGTGGCTTTGGCGTCATTGTCATTTGTCTGAATTTGTACTGTCGACGCCAGTGTGACTGATAACACTATGGACTGAGCATAATTATATCGTGCATGTCCATAGGCAGAGCTTGTTTGTTTTAAAAGACTGGTGCCTCGGAGGATGGCGGCGGGTTACATCAAAAGAGGAAAAGTAGGTGAGGTGTTTCGAGAACCAGTTGTCAGACAAGCCTTTGTTGGGGGGAAACTTTCGAGAGGGACCAGAGCAATTGTTCGGCCTGCACCAGGGGTGGGCTAGTGAGACTGGGTGAAGGGCGCAAAATCTTGGAGCCTTCCAATGGGAGTTAACGAGGGGCGTGTAGTTGACCCTCATCTGGAGTTTAAAAGGGTCCACTTGGCGAAGGAAGGGATCCATTCCCGAGACTGTATCCGGCGGAAAAGGACAGACGTGACCTGATCTAGAGGAAGGAAAAATTGTGGGGGCAAGTGCCCTCATGATGGAAATGACTTCGCTTCCCGTGTAGGTCTGGCTGCGAGGGATAGGAGAAAAAAGAAGTACTCTGGCGGTTCCTGACCTTTGATCCTGGAGACTAATAAGAAAGCACGAGGCGAGTGCTCGTGGTAGAAATATTTGATTTTTTTTCTCTCCGAATCCTGAAGATCCGATGCCCGGAGAAGAAGTGGAGTGGATACAGCGTGCACCGGCTGGACACTTTTGACCAACACATGAAAGTGACTTTATTCATTTTTTTCTTTCCAGTTAACTTCTGAATGCTTGAAATTAATAATATTGTTTTTAGATAACAATAAAACGTATTTTTAATGATTATCTGAGAGTTTTTACACGCTACCCATCCGAAGACACTACAGAGCCAATTAGAACATGTAATTTGTTGCTGAGTGGCTGAATGTCATATTCAACGATGAGAAAAAATAGAATGTAGAGCGACCCATGAAAGGTTTGCTTACTATTTGACTGAACCCTGTGAAGTACCTCGGAGTACATTTATCTTGCAACATCCTAGCGGTGCTGTAATAGTACGATTGTGATGTCTTACAATGATCTGAAAATTACCCATGAACACTTTCCATTTGTTAGGAAAATTTTTATTGGAAAACATTGGAAATTTCAAATGGATAATATAGAATAGGAATGTGGATCCATAGATTCATACACCAGTTAAATGACCTAGGGCTTATAGTTCAAAAGAGTACGGGTTTTGAATTGACTAGCACTAGTCCTGACTACCCTTTTTCCCGAAAACATATGGGATATTCTCCTATACCAATTCAGAAACATTCTTTACATAAATTTGTGTCGTAAGGTAAGAAATATTCTCCTATTAATAAGAAGAAATTCGCTTTTGCGACGACGTCTGGAATAACACATACTCTTCGCGTGATGACTATTAATGTGCAGCTTCCCCTGGCACTGCAAGCAGATGAACTCTTGGAGACTGTATTGCTTCCATTGAAAAAACATATATAGATCTATAATATTATTTTCATCAAACTTCTTAACTACATCCAACATTTAATTTACAAAAACATAATTTGATTAAAATGTCTTTCAAAACAGGACTTTTAGTACGCTAACTATTTCTACTTCGATGGTTCTGTAGCCAATAGGTATAAAGCAGTCAAAGCAATGTAAAATACATCATAAAATCTGAATGAGTTTATGAAGTTTAAACATTTTAAAAGTGAAAAAATATTGAAAAATGTTATACAAACCTATATTGTAGACGTATGTACTTTGTAAGGGACAATAATGTTGTTTCCTCTATTGTAAGGCATCTCAATGTTTTCGCTTGGCATTATATTTAATTTTATTTAGGCATGAGAGCATATTGTTACAGAAGCATTTTTTGGAAAATTTAATTGAAATATATAAGAAACACACAAAAACAATTTTTATTGCTACATAAAAATTAGTATAATTATATACTTTAAATAAAACTGAGGAATCAAAAAAAATTTTTTTTATTTGAAAGGTTTATTATTCCAATATATAAAAGGCTAACAAATATCTCACTGAATGTTCTTAAGACAAAAAGGGGGAAATGTCAGAAAACTGTAATTAAGGTAAGTCGGTACCCCTTATCCTGCTAATGTTAAATTGAGCATTTTTATGTGCCTTTTCTCATAAAATATTAAATATACAGACATAAAAATTTTTCTGTATATTAATTAGACTTTTTTATTTAAAATGTACGGAAGCTTTTTTAAACATATTGTTTAGTTTTTTCAAAAACATTCATCGCAACAGTATCACTATGAATTTTTTGAAAACTGTCATTTTTTTTCACGATAACTGACTTTTACAAAAATATTATGGGAATATTAAAAAAAAACTCTGTGCACTTTATATAGTTAGATATCAGTAATATTTAGTGAAGATTGCAAGTGCTTCCGTTGAATAGGTTCTGAGAAAAAGGTACACGCATTTTTAAAAACACCGTTTTGAGATAATTGCATTTTTATTATAAAATGTCACTTCATCAAAAAAATTATGAATTACAATCTGTATTTGCACTATTTTTTTAAATATTAGTTTATTTTCAATAATTTTTAAGACTTTTTACTTATTTCTTTTACTTAGATTTCTCAGAAAATACATGTATAGCATTTTTCACTTTTAATCTATCGAGATATCTTACAGCATTTGCATCATTTTTCTCAAATTATGCATCAATTTTTGAAGAATTCTCTGTTCTGATACTTACTGTCATCCAAGTTGACTATAAGCATCATAAATACCATGTAAAATGTGTCAATACATGATAACATGGCTTTGGTAATACATCAGTATACGACATTTCGAAAATTTTCATTAGTGTTTTATAAATTCACATGTAAAAACAATTTCTTAAAGTATCAGAATTAAAAGGATTCTTAAAATATTACATAAATGGTATCCAAAACAACAATAAGAAAAGTGATTTTATGTTTTTAAACATGAAATTTGTGTATTTTTTGTATGTAACAAGTTTAGTGCAACGAAAAAGGGCATTGCATTTTGGGATAAATTTATGTACCTTTTATTAAGAAACTTTAGAAAACAAAGCTTAAAAATTTGTGTATACATTAAATAAACATTTATCTTTATACAGAAGTGATTTTTTTTAAAATTGATCAGTATGTTTAAAAATGTAATTTTGTAGAGTAGAATAATGAATTTTATAAAAATTTTCCTTTTCTATGTTACGACATCTGCTTTTCAGCTAAATGTCTGAGGAATATCTCAAAAATGTCTCACTTCGGTATATATAATATATATGCAATATAAAATAAATATTTTCAGTTCATGCATACAATCCATTTATAGAGAAAGAAGACACAAATTAAAAAATATAATCTATATAAGACAGTAATACATGATTATATGGCACTTCGAAAAATTTCTTTAATGTTTTGTATATTCACATGTAAACACAATTTCTTTAAATATAAGAATTAAAAAGATTATATAAATATTACAAAGATAGTATCCAAAACAACAAGTAAACTATTTTTGTGTTTTTAAACATGAAATTTATGATTTTTTTTTTTTGTATATAACAAGTTTCATGCAACGCATTTTGAGATATATTTGTGTGCGCATTAAATAAACATTTATTTTTATACAGAAGTGAAATCTTTTTTAAAAAAATTGATCAACCTGATTAAAAAAATAATTTTTGCAAAGTACAATAAGGAATTTAATAAAAATTTTCCTTTTCTGTGTTACAACATATGCTTTTTAGCTAAATGTCTGAGGAATATTTCAAAAATTTCACTTCAGTATACACAAGAATATATATGAAATATAAAATAAAAATTTCCAGTTCCTGCATACAGTAAATTTATGGAAAAGAAAAGCACAGTTTAGAAAAGAAAATTTTCAGAAAACAGTAGCTTTTATATAAAATTTTACCTCATCAAAAAGATCCTGCACTGTAGCCGGTTTTTACCTTATTTTTCTTAATATTATCTTCTTCTTTTTTCTTTTACCTTTTCTAATTTTCTTTGATCATCCAGAAAAAGCATGCTTGCTTTTATTAATTTTTCTCTATCGAGAATTTTCATGGCACTTACCGAATATTCTCCAGGTCCTACTGCCATTTACTGACGTTTTTGTTAATTTGAATACATTACCATCATTAAAGGAACAAACAGCATTATAAACACCAAGTGAAAGTGTTTCAATGTGCACAAATGTTGTTTTGGGAACCCGTGATAAAATTACATTATGAAAACTTTCATTCTGGTTGTGTGTTTTTGATGCAAACATTATCTCAACAAATCAAGCTGGGAAACATATCTAAATATAGAACTCGTTGCTACTACAACAGCAACCGGAAGACTTTTTATGTTTTTAAGACTTACCCGATTCTTCAGCCTGTTTATATCCATACCATGAATTTTCACGAACAGGTCAAAAACAATGTTTTTATGTGCCCATTTTTTTCATATACATTATTTCGAAAGAATATTGACATCTATCACCTTACCTGTATCAATGCTGGTCACAGTAACTGCACCATTTGATGATGTGTAACCGCGTTTCTGCCATGTCCACAATATTATTATTACCTTCATTTTCACAAATAGCTTCCCTAGCAGCATTTTGAATGGACTCCTCGTAAACAAGTTTTACTTTATTTGAGATTCGCTTACCGTAAGGAGAAAACCTTGTAGGTGGTTGCCGAAGATTCATTATGCTGCAAAACATTCTCCCAGCTTCTGCACATCTACCAATGGAACACGCAGTATATACAAACCTGGTATTTATTGTGGCAATTTGCATTCCTTCATGAACATTTAAAAAAGAGAATTCTACATCATATGGACAAGCACAACATTTCAGGACAAATTTCTAGCCCAAACTTACCTTTTAAAACTTGCATGTCTAAACCTCTTTTACACATTTTACAATGAACTTCATTCTTGAAAGCAAATGCAAGAATATTTTAATTCATGATGGTATTTTTAATACTTACTTTAATAAGAAGAAAAACTCTAATCAAACTTTATTTTGCACGTCTCCTTTGAGTCATGTGTATGTCCAGCTTGAGGATTGACAATACTCTTTTAGTATTTGAAGTACTGTTACTATGATTGAGAGTATTCCTACCTTCTTAAGGTTATAGGGTACCCTAAAAATCATTAAACTCTAAAAAAAGTTTATTGGCTTATTTGATACCCCAAATCTTTATAAATATGCCTTCAAAATTTCAAAGCCTTACCTACATTTTTCATTAAGTAATGGAGCAATGTTTGATGCTAAACACCAACTTTCACGCCTACATTTCAGATTATCTGCTAGAAAAGAGCCTGATAAAAAATGAATTAATTATTTTTCTAATGCGCATCAATGAGATTGGCATTATAGTTGCAGTAATAAATCATTTTAAGAATGAAATGTGCAATTCATGCAAAAATTCTAGTTTGTGAATTATTTACTAAAGATCAAATGGATTCGGTCAAGATTTAAAAGTTGTGTGTGATTTTTATGATATTATTATGAATGAAATTAAAACTTCAAAACGGATTCTCCCAAAGCGCAAATAGATAAATAAATATCTAATTCACAAGAATAGAAAAACTCTCCCATTTTATATATTTATTTTTGGTCATATATATACATCCCATGTGTGCGAGATTCAAAACTTTTATTATAAAAATATTTTAATATATTTATTTAAGCAAATGCACATATACAGTTCTTAGATTTTGATGTATGTTACCTAGATGTGTGTACAATATTTAACATGCGAAGGCTTTTAAAATCATGGAAATAAAAAATAAAGGCATAAACATCTTTTCTACATGCTGTGCATTAGCTCTGAGGTTTTAGCTTCTACGTTTGAGCAATTTTTTATGGTAAGTAGTTTTAAATAAGTTTATTAACATTTCATAAAAGTTTCAGACTATTCGATGAATATTATATCATGCTATTCATGGAATGATAACTTCAAACTCATATTTATCCATGTTGAATTTCTGTACATATAGTGTTATTCAAAACCCTAAGGCTTTTTTGATAATTGAAGTATGGGTTTGAAATTTTTTATACATGTTCTGAAATATATGTATTGTAAATCTGTGCAGGAATTAGTTCTTACATTTTTAGTACTTTTTCTAAAAAAATTCAAAATCGAAATTAATGTTTTTTTGGGAATTTTGGGAAGTTTAAACTATAAAAAAGTTTAATAAAAAAATAAAGACCAGCAGCAGAAAAAAAACCATGCACAGTTTTATGTAGTATATTTTAAGGAACTTGGAAAAATTTTTGAATGAAAAGAGATATATTTAAAAAAGCTTTAGGGGTTTAAAAAAAAGATTAAAAAAGCTAAAAAAAATTTTAATTTTACAAAAATTTTGCAACAAATTAAAAAATTTTGTATGGAAATATTATTAAATATTAACCTTTATGAAATACAATTAAAACCAAATATCAAATATTAAAAATAAAAAACAAATTGTGAAAATGGTACCATATCGCCTTAACACTGTATTCGATGCTATGGGTATTGGAAAAGATCCAAAATTAATTTCTTTTTCTCAACAGCATTGTTTAGAAGTTAAAAAATGTTATTGCAAACGACAAAAAAAAAAGTTCCACTTCACGAAAATACTATTTAAAGTAGAATCTATGATATTGTAGAGAAAAAGAATATGAAATAGCCTACACCTGCAATTATACTGTGTGAGTAATTTCATCATCCATATATCCTTAAGTGCAAGGTAAAATTTTCTGTGGAGAATGAAGCATGGGAAGGTGTTTTAAAATAAATTGAGATAGCTTTTGGACTAGTACTCTAGTACATCGAATGGCATTCTTATCGTTCCTCTGGAGCACAATTTTCACATTCCTTCTTCACATTGCTCAAGCACAATCACAACGTCCTTCGGGAATGGGAAATATTCAAGCTTCTTTGGCAGAGCAAATTGCTTGGATTGATTAAACTCGATGCATTAAATTTCCCAAATCATTAATTAAATGAAAATTTGAGTTCGTTATTTTACGATCTTCAATTAGTATTATCACCAAATATAGTAAAACACATGAAGAAAATAATAATTGGAACATTTAAAGAAGAAGATTTTTCACACATTCAATTTTGTGTAAATTCCACAACAAAAATGCAGTTTGTAAATATTATATTTGGAATAACTTCCAATGATCTTAATCCAAGATGCAAAGTAGAAGTCACTTTTTTTATAATTTTGAATTCAATGTCTCGTATGTAGTCTTTGGATAGATGCATCTATTTAAAAGATCGTCCTCTTGAATTTTCATGACAAATTATAAAGAATGAAGCTTTGATATTCATATGTAATGAATAATAGATTAATTTGAGATTTTTTTTATTTTCAATATAAAGTTGTTCTCAGTTTTAGAAAATAAAAAAAAAAGGATTAATACTTTAAATAATAAAAAATATTATAATGAACACATTTTTAAAAAGCATTAACATTTTATCAATGACTTAAGTGAGTTTTTTTTATCAAATTAATGTGCCTAAATTTTAAATTTATATGAATGTAATTATTTATTCCATGATTTATACGTATTGGTATTAATGAAAACCGTATATATAATTCACAGTTCTTCTTCAATACCCTTCAACTGACCGCTGCAGCTCAGCGGTCAGGGTAATGTACTTGGCTAGCGTGTAATGAGTTCGAGCCTTGTGTCCCTGAAGACAAGTTTTGCATGTTATTCCTTCTTCTTCCCCAATACTTACATTACTGCCCATCCGGTATAGTGTTCAGTGAAGCTAACTGCGGTGCCTTAGAGACTGAATTCGAATCCCGGAGAAGACATGCATGTTTGTGTTGCAATCCTTTCTTCTGCATGTGTTGTATGCCCCGGGGTTGTGCATGGGATTTATAAATGTTAAAAAAAAACGTATATTTCTTTTTTTTCTATTGGGATCTGAACGTATATATATATATATAACACTTAAAACATTTTTTCAAACTAGTCACATACCTCTAAGTTACAATATGATACTGCTTAGTACCGCCCATTCAGGTATGTAGGATGTAGGCAATTGATCTTGTTTCGCTCTAACACTTAAGTGTTACAGACACTTCTTAACTGCGCCTTACGTTTTGCTGGTATTCACGTCAAGTGCCTTTCGTTCTCAGAAAACATTATCGCGGTCGGTCTGATTCCAAAATTTTTCCCAGTCACATCCTCAGTTTTATGGATCTCTTTAGGATAGATATCTATGTATACTCGTGCACTAGAACTTTTAAAAGTCAAAGAATTAATGGTTCTAGTCAGATTCTGGAGAATTAGCAACAACGACACATATAATGAGAATGTTATTAGGATAAAAATACAGAAAACAATATTAATGTTCTTGTCCTGATATTGACTTAAAGGGAAGCCTTAGATTTATTAAGGGGACACAGTACGATTCAAATGACAAAAATCGGTCAAAAATTCAAATTTGATTTTTTTAACTTAAATTATATTTTACATACTTTTCTATAATCTGACACAATTTGAAGGCTCTAAACTTAAAAAACGCAGAATTATGATAGCTGTTATGTTCGTTTTTATTCACATCCCTACGGCAAATTAAAACTTTAAACCGACTTATCTCGGAAAGATAAAATAACTAGTCTTTCTTCATTTAAAATGCTAAGACTTTTTTTATTATGCCTAATGCTTTGAAATTTTTTTTATGTATTGTTAGTAGTACATGTAACAAAAGTTGGTATGCATTTTTGAATCAAAGCAATACTTATTTTTTTTAAAATAATTGAACTCAGAATTTGTACATTTTTTAAGAAATTTTCAATAAGCATTCATAAAAAGAAGTATTGTACGAATACCATTCATTTTATCGCAAAATCCATACTAAGTTTTGTTATACACAGTTTGACGTACTTGTAAATAAAATTTCAAGCGTGTATGTAAATTTGTGTAGGAGGAGTAGCATTTTAAAATCACTTCAAAATTTTCAAGTTTTTTCCTTAAAAAATTAAATAGTTAGCTTTTTATAAACATTTGAGCACAAAATCTGTTTTACATAGTATACAAACGTAGGAAGCAACCAAAAAATTTTGAAAATCTTTAAATTAAAAATTTTTGCGTAAATCGTACCATGTCCCCTTAAAAAATGCAATTAATTAAAAATTTTAGAAAAATTTTATTGAATATTTTTTTTAAACTAGTAAAAGAATGAATAGAAGACTATTGTCCATATTGTCGTGATTATAAGCAATAACTATACATTGAGATTATGTGTATATTATGCCAAAAAAATCAATACCCACAATCTTTATTTGACATTTACAAGTGTGGATGTGTTTTAAAATCCTTGCAAAACATACTAATAACTGAATATAATGCGCCTGAGAGAAGGCGTGATAAGTAATTGATATTGCGTTACAGAAATGATTTTATCTGTAACTAATATCATTCCAAAAAGTAATTTATGCTTCTAAAAATACTTATTCCAATATTTTCATTAAAAACACTTTTCCTTAAAGTTTCAATGCAAAAAAAAATCAAAATTGAAAAAAGCCATCAAATAAAATAAAATGAAAGAAAGAAACGCTGTGAAAAAAAATGAGATCAAAGCCAAATATGAAGGAAATGAATATTCTAAACACTACTACTGTAAAAAAAAAAAATCTCAGAAGAAATATACTTCAGAAAGTTTTCCTTTTGACAGACCATGATCTTTCAATTTTTTCATAAGGGAAATAAGTAATATATATATATAACGTCGATAGTTTCATCTCCAGATTTTGGCGAAGAATTTTTAACTCAATTGTAAATCAGACTCGAAATTCACTCGGCAATCCGAGACTTTACCTCAGAGACATTCTTTTCCACCACGAGATCACTCATTTTCTTCCAGTAAATACTCCCAAGCCTTTAGGGATATCGAATTTTTTTTTCACAAGGAAAATAATGACGTAAGATACGACACTGTCATCTCACAAGAATAAGAATAGAATTATTTGCTGGAATTCAGGTGATTCGTTTATAGGCGTTCGTGTTTTGAATGCAATGGCACTGGGATAGTACGATTTGGGATTTTAATAATGTTAATATTGACTTTTCAAAATATGAGACTCATTCCATCGTTTGAGTTATATTTTCAGGTAGAATGTCAAGGATGAGTTATATTTTAGTTTTTTAGCAAAAAAGAATTTTATTATCAGTAAAAAATAAAGTCATTTATCAGTCACCCAACGATGAAAAATAGTGGCTTTTCATGGAAGACTTATCATTCTTGATGTAAGGTGTTGACATTAATTGTTATAAATTTTCTATGTGAGAAATCCTCATAAGACAATTTATACAGCAATAACTTGTATATTTGGACAAAGTTTGAAATAAATTCTATTATAAAACTATTATAAAATGTTGTTTTTGTTTCAAAATATATTTTAAAACCATTATGTTTTTACATATAAATGTAAGATTCCGAACATGCCTTGGTCATAAAATCCTGATTCTTATGAAATTGCCTTGCTTAAAAAACATGAAAAATTATAGGTTAATAGTATTTGATTCATTTTTTTAAACCAAGTCCTTAATAACAGTCAATAAGCGAAGAAACGAAAAACTATTTCTATTGTGATTGTTTGGATGCAATCAATGGAGAAAAATATATGGGGTCCTTAAGATTGAAAATATTGAGAGCAAAAATGATACAGATAATATATTATTATTATTTAATAACAATAATACATTCCAGAAACAATATACTTATTTTACTAACATAATATTTATTTTATTAATTTTAAATGGAGTTAAACAATTATGAATGACAGCGAATATGTAAAAAAAATTAGTATTTAAAAAAGAATCAGAAACAAATAAGAAAAAAAAAACGTGATTAAGTTTTAACATTATTTCTTAAGATAATAAATTACAAAGGCACTAATTCAAATATAAATTATTCATTTTCTTATTTTAAATAAATATCTTCATTATTCCTAATGAACACATAAACTTATTTTCAATAAGTGATTTATTTTTTTTTATTTATTACTTAAAATTAAGTTAATATTTAAATAAAAATAAACAAACACGTTTGTGTTTTGTTTAAAAAAGAACACTTTATGAAAGCTTTGTAAACTATATCTCCACTTTAAAGATTATGTAACATGTCGAGCTTGTAAGGAAGGTTAGAAAATGTAAGTCAGTATCATTCTAAATAACAAGGTTATTTGGGTTTATGCCTAAGAACTAATAATTCTTAAAAATGCTCTATTTTGCAATGTTCTTTTTTTTCTTCAAGTAAGTACTCTCCAAGGTAGCGATAACTACACGTCTGTATTTTGCAAAAAGAAACTGCTTGCGTGCTCTTGGTACGATATATATCTATTTCTGGTTGTATTTCATACTTGCCTTATGTCCATTTCGCTTTTCTATAGCTACTTTGGATGATTTCACCACAAATGTAGTTTATTAATATAATTTCCAACGACTTCAATGCAGAATTCTTCTAAACATTCAATTCTTTTTAATGTAAGTTTTAACAACGCAAAGGAAGATCAGTTATCGGAGTTCCACAGACATTGGATCATCAAAACCAATAAAAGATCGAACAAATTAAAATAGAATTTTTGAAAAAATAGTGCAATATTTTCTTTATAAGGAGGACAAGCGTTCGAATGTCAATTTATCCAAGTTCTTGTAATCAAAATGAGCAAAAAGTTATTACACAGTGAAAAAAAGTACACTTATGTATTTCAGAAATTCCATAACTAGATATTGCAATATTTAGATTCCAAAAATATTCTAGATTCGCTTAACTAAATATTTACCAAAATATATGTCACAAAGTGATGTCCATATAGGGAATGGAAAAATATTGTCGATTTTAAATCTTGAAATTACTATTCGGACTTATCAATAATAAGGAATAAGATATTAGGAATATAAGGAATGAGATATGAATGTAAGGAATAAGGATTTTTATTTACCTGCCTTTAACAATTTATTGTAATTAAAAATTTAGGTAAAATTTTGTCTGGAGCAGACGTTTATGTTAATTTAATATCCATTCATTATCAAACAATCCATCTTTTCTACTGTAAAATCATTGTAATTTTGGTAATAGTATTTCTTTTTAAAGTTTTAATACTTCACAAAATATTTTAAATACATATGCTACGCTCAATTAAAATAATTTTGAATTTAAAGGGACAATGGAGGATATTTTAACTTGATGGTTCTTATAAATAAAGGTGTTTCATCTCTAACTTACTATTTTTTTGAAGTAGTAAATACTTAATTTTAATAGGGAAAAAATATCTGGTGTGAAGAAACGAATTTTGTCTTTCCTTCAAACTACATTTATGTTAAATAATTCCAGCAATAAAAAACAAAAAAATTAATTAAACCTAATTGAAGATTTCCTTGTGACATTTTGTATCAAAATATGAATACTTCGAGTAAAAAGATATCTAGCTAATTAGAAAATTTAAAATATCGTTAAAGTTCATTAAAAATTATAGGTATATAACTAGATTAATATTTTCCCTACTAGTATATATTAAACAGAAATTATATTGCTGAATAAATTTTCAGAAATATATACATTTACAGATATTTTGAATATATTTACTACTTTTATTTTTATCACAAACAAAATCAAGTGAATCCCTTTATTTTCCCATTTGCATTCCAATTCACAAAATGTCCTTTCAAAAACAGTTTTTGTCAGAAAAATCACTAAACAATTTTTTTATAACGTCTGTTTATTTTTCATTTTAAACATTATTCAATTTCTAGACAGATTTAATATTAAATTATCTAATCTATATATATTTTTCTTTTGTTACTGAGTTGGGACAAATTAAGAAAACAAGTTTTTAAAAAAATTCACATGATAAAAAATGTTTATAGTTTTAATATAATGAAAAATGTCCTGTATGAAAATTCTCTTATATCATTCTATTCCACAATTTTCTTCTTTTAAAATGTCTGCATTTTTCTAGAAATAATGCAGTCTTTCTAGGGAAAAAATATCTTGGATGAAACTAAGGGAAATTCTTTACTATTCTAAATTGCATTTAAAAGTTATGGAGATTTGAATATATAGCATACGAAAGCCTCCATTATCTTTTTGGGTTTCTAGACGCCGAATATCCGAAATATAAATACGGCCTTCCGGAATTGGCTGCAATTTAATTTTGAAACTTTCCAAAACAAACTGTCAAAATTATTTTGTTTTCAAATTTAATGTTCAATGTTTTTCATTTTGACATCCATTAGTTTGTTGGATGTTTAAGAAGGTAAGTCAATGCGTGTGTGTGTATGAGTGTGTGTGTCTAATAACTCACTTAAATTTTCCCTCGACGTATTTTAATTCATAATGACCTAGAGACCTCCAAAATCTTGCAAGGTAATTAATTCTTAGTACACTCGCCTAACAAGAAATAATTACGACGTAATGTTCCAAAAATTTGAAATGTTAGCACTCTTAAAAACGGGTTGATTCAATCTTGCGTTACTTACATATTTGAACCAATCAGAAGAATCGTTATAGGAAATCATAGGATTTTAACAGCTTCCGGTTCAGCAAGACTATACTAGACGAAATCTCGGCCGCGAACAGAATGGTTTTGAGTGTAGCTGTCATGTCAATGTCACAGTATTTTATGTTTTTAAAGTATTTTTCGTCTCGTTTTTCTACCTGTGTGTAAAATAAAATGTTGATTTAAAAACAATATGCTTCTTCATCAATACAATCAACGAATGCCACAATGAAAATAAATTATTGTTTCAACAAAGTGTAGTAACTCGAGTGTAATCTAACATATGTATATATATCTTGTTCCAAAAAATTAATAAAATTAAATATATATACAAACTCTGACAAGAAACTTCGATAAATGAAATCAGTACAGCTGATCTGGCAACACTGGCGAAACAAAACCCAGCACATGCGTAGAGGCAGGTGTTAACCAGTTACCCCCAACATTGTTAAGTTGAGACTAATTTGTCTTCCGTGTAAGACTTGTTTTACAAAATGATTGCTTAGTTAGTGTGTTCTTAACTGTTAACTGGAAAATGAAGGAAAAAAAGATCATTTTAAAGGTTTGTTTTAAGCTTGGGAAGACACTAAAAGATACTTATAAGATGCTGGTACGTGTTTTAGAAGATCAATCACTGTCCATGAAGTGCGAGTACGAGTGGTTCGTCCGTTTTCGAATAGCAGGGAAAGTGTTTCTGAATAACCCATAGTGGAAGACTGGCGACCTCCATTAGTTGCAAAAACATGAGAGTGTGAGGAAATTAATCACTAAAGATCGTCAGTTAACTGTACTCGTGATAGTTGATGAACTTTAGATTAACAGTAAATCCACGTGTAACAAATCGTTACCCAGAATTTAGAGATGAGAAAAACTTTGTTATTGGTATTGACGATGTTCCTAACATCCAACGAAATGCGACGAGGTTTTTGAACTCTATCCCAAAAGAAGACTTCTTGCAAAGTTTCCAGGACATGTATAGCAGATCTTAGATGTGCATAGTTATCAGAGGTGGCTATTTTAAAGGACAGTAAGGTAACTTTCGTTAATATTTCATCTACGTAAATGTTATAGGACTATTCACCGAACTTCATTGTGGGAGGTTGTATGAATCTCCTTAAATACTGTTCGAAAATACACAAACAATTTTATTAATTATTTTTATTCTGTTATTTTTTTAAGTTGCCCAGACAAATATTTGTATAAAAAATTGTAAATTGTAAGGATGAAATTATTTTGAAGATTAATAGTTTTTTATTGTAGGTTTTATCATGGATATTCATTTTTCCAAGTTACATATACTTCCAGCTATTTATATATATTCAAATTACACAGTTACAACTACTTATTCTTTTAGTTTTATTTTAAGATTAGTATTAATTTATAGACCAAATATATCCCTAGAGTTTCTCAAGTAATTGTGGTATTTATCTTAATGCGTGTAATATATGATTAATTTAATACTAATAATTTATCTTTTTTTCTAAGTGCTACAATTCAGTCAATATAATAGAACACCTCTCTCTGTAAAAGGACCATGGTTTATGGAAGGCGAGGTACTAATTAAAGATAAGATAATTGAGTTCGTTACAGAAAGATATACAATATCGCAATTTGATGTGTTATTGTTAGATTAACTTAGAGTTTACATTTCAATCATTAGTCAATCCAGAAAAATGAATTGATATCCTTATGGCTGGAGCTCAAATACTCCAGCTGAGTTTCTGAATTTTTTTTAGACTCTAGATAGACTCCTTGTTTGTCAACAAGTATAACACAAGGCTTACAAACGTAAGTCAATACTCAATCAATAGTTGTAGGAAGTTTTAAGTACAGGGGTACAAGCACAAATGGGAAATCGAAAGGTAAAAAGAAACAAGACAGGATGCAAATACAATAAACACAGTACAAAATACTGGATTGCTCACATGCAAAAACGGAGAGGTTCAGTAATTAAAATTATACAATGGTGAAGGTTTGGAAGCACATGTGTGATCGGAGTAAAATTTTCCAAATACAAATGTATAGAAGCATGCATACACACAAATACATAAGAATATACACAAAGAAATATATATATATATATACTAGCTGTTACCCGCCCGCTTCGCTGGGTATTTCATGATGTTTTATAAATTTTTATTGCTTATGTATAAATTATTGATATCTAAGTCCTAGCATTAAGAATTCGATTGTATTGAAAAATATATTTAGACCTGTAACTGTCACCTCTTGATAAATAAAAAGGGCAGAACTCATCTAATTTGTATTTTCTAAAAATCTCTAAAATTGAAGTATAGAATGATGTTTGCTCTTTCGTAACCCACAAAACCAAGTGGATTCCCGCAAAACCAATTTTCGCGGTGGATCTCTACTCCGTAAATTGAACATGCAAGCCAAATTTCAAGTCTAAATCAAACAGAAAAAAACAAAAGTTTTACTATCAATATCCCCGTAATCCCGTGTGTGTTGAGAGCCGTTTTCAGAAATAACCTCTCTTAGCGGATTTCAATTCAACAAAAGAAAAATGCAAACCAAATATCATTATTATAGTCCTTGTAGCTCGAAAAAAAGATTTTTTTGTGTCAATACGTCCCAGTAACCCCTGCACCCCTCCGCAGAACTTTATTTACTTAAAATACATTCTTAGTGCATCCCTATTCAACAAAAGAAACATGCTTAAAAAATTTCAAGTATATGGGTCTAACAATTAAAAACAGGAATATTTTTCTGTAACTCCTCTTGACCCTCGCAACCATCCTTAGGGGTCAATTTTCGTTTTACTCTTTGTTAGAGGAATTATATTCCATGAAAGGAACATGCTTACCAATTTTCAAGCAGGATGATCAAATAGTTTAAAAATGGAAATATTTATCGATTACTCTTCTTAATCTCCCAAAATTAAACTTGGTAGTTGATATTCGCAAAACCCATTTTGTAGCGGTTCTCTACGAAAGGAATCTGCTTATCAAATTTCAAGACTGTACGTCTAATAGTTTAAAAATGGGGATAATTATCTATAACGCCACTTGAGCCCCGCAACGCCACTTCGGTGTCTGTTTTCACAAAACCCATTTTGTAGAGGAATTGCACTCTATGAAAGGAATCTGCTTAGCAAAATTTGTGCGTCCAATAAATTAAAAATGCAAAAAAAATTATCAATAACGCCCCTTGAACCCCCGCAACGCCACCTAGGGGCCTATTTTCACAAAACACATTTTCTAGTGTATCTCTATCCTATGAGAGGAATCTGCTCACCAAATTTCAAGACTGTGCGTCTAATAGTTTAAAAATAGAAATAATTACTCATATCTGCCCTTAACCCTCCGCAACACCCCTTGGGGTCAATTTTCCCCAAACCCGTTTTGTAACGGATATGTACTCCATGAAAGAAACATTCCTACCAATTTTCAAACAGGTAGGTCAATTAGTTTAAAAATGAAAAAATTATCTATTACGCCACTTAATCCCCCGCAACGCCACTTAGAGGTCTGTTTTCCCAAAATCTTCTTATAGCTGATCTCTACTCTATGAAAGAAATCTTTTTTTCAAATATAAAGACTGTGCGTCTAATAGTTTAAAAATGGAAATAATTATCTATAACGCCCCTTAAGTCCCGGAACGCCACTTGGGGGCAATTTTCACGAAACCCATCTTGTAGCGTATCTCTACCCTATGAGAGGAATCTGCTTACTAAGTTTCAAGACTGTACGTCTAATAGTTAAAAAATCGGAATTTATAACGCCCCTTAAACCCCCACCCCCGCAACACCCCTTGGGGTCAATTTTTTAAAAACCCATTTTGTAGCGGATATTTACTCCATGAAAGAAACTTACCTACCAATTTTCAAGCAGGTAGGTGAAGTAGTTTAAAAACGGATATATTTATCTATTACGCCTCTTAATCCCCGCAACGCCACTTAGAAGTCTGTTTTCACAAAAGCCGTTTTGTAACTGATCATTATTCTACGAAAGGAATGTATTTATCAAATTTAAAGATAGTGCGTCAAATAGTTTAAAAATGAAAATATTTATCTATAACGCCCCTAAGCCCCTGCAACGCCACTTGGTTGACGATTTTCACCAAACTCATTTTGTAGTGGATCTCTACTGTATGAAAGGAATCTGCTAACCCAATTTCAAAATATTACATTGAGTAGTTTAAACATAAACAATTATTTATAACGCCCCTTAAGTCCCGCAACGCCACTTGGGGGCACTTTTCACGAAACCCATTTTGTAGCGTATCTCTACCCTATGAGAGGAATCTGCTTACTAAGTTTCAAGACTGTACGTCTAATAATTAAAAAATCGGAATTTATAACGCCCCTTAAACCCCCACCCCCGCAACACCCCTTGGGGGTCAATTTTTTAAAAACCCATTTTGTAGCGGATATTTACTCCATGAAAGAAACTTACCTACCAATTTCAAGCAGGTAGGTGAAGTAGTTTAAAAACGGATATATTTATCTATTACGCCCCTTAATGCCCCGCAACGCCACTTAGAAGTCTGTTTTCACAAAACCCGTTTTGTAACTGATCATTATTCTACGAAAGGAATCTATTTATCAAATTTAAAGACAGTGCGTCAAATAGTTTTAAAATGAAAATAATTATGTATAACGCCCCATAAGCCACTGCAACGCCACTTGGGGGATTATTTTCACCAAACTCATTTTGTAGCGGATCTCTACTGTATGAAAGGAATCTGCTAAACAAATTTCAAAACTGTACATTGAGTAGTTTAAACATAGATACAATTATTTATAACGCCCCTTAACCCCCGTAACGCCCCTTGCGTTTCGTATTTCGGAAAATCCGTTCTTAGTTGATGTCTACTCTATGAAAGGAACATGTCTACCAAATTTCAAGTATGTAGGTTGAATAGTTCCAGAGATATCGTGATTAGTCAGTCAGTCAGTCAGTCAATCAGTCAGTCAGTCAGTCAATCAGTCAGTCAGTCAGTCAGTCAGTCAGTCAGTCAATCAGTCAGTCAGTCAGTGAGTGAGGCGCTTTTCTCCTTTATATATATAGATATATATATATATATATACGCACTTTAAAAAAAACAGATACATACATACACAGTAAATGTTAAATGTTAGCAAACACACAAAAAATAATAAAATAGTAAAAAAAAATTAAATTTACAGTCTAATCAATACGAAAAAAATGCTATTAATCTATGCACAAAACGATGTAAAAGAAGACTTGCTCTGAACAAAGGCAGAGAAAGGAGGAGGCCACGCTATATTGTTCTTTTGTAGGCAATTCATGAGAGTACGTCTTTAGGAAGTGAATTTAGCACAATCAAATATTAGATGCTTGACATCCTGGACTGTGTCACTGGAGCAAGAACACTGGTCAGTAGTTGACAAATTAAAGCGTTTCAAATAGGGTTTAAAGTTTCCATGCCCAGTTAGAAACTGGGTAAGTATAAAATTACGTTGAATGTGCTTAGCCTTTAAACGTCTCTGAATAGAAGGAATAAATTCCTTGGTGAAGAGTGCATTATTTGATATTTGATAAATTTATTCCACTAAGAAATAATTTTTTCCTTAAAAATATATTTATAATATGATTTCAGAATGCCCATAGGAATCAAAATACTTAATTTTGTAGCTTCTTTTGCAAGCCAGAGTTCATTGCCATAGAGATTCCCATATGACTTCGAACAAAAGAAAAGGAAACTTTTACACCTCTGCTTCGAAGAAAATTGAGATCAATTTGCGTTTTAACAATCAGTTGATTTTGAGAATCAATGTTATTTAAAGCATATAAAGATGAAAGAGAATCGCTGCAAATTAAAAAAATCCGATGAAAGGTTTTCGTTTTTACAGATCCATGAGACTGCTTGAGCTATGCAAAGTAATTCAGCCTGAAAAACACTACATTCATCTCAAATTCTAAATTGGCGAGTTTCAATTTCAATAAAATCTTGGAAAATAACAAATGCAAATCCAACCATATTGTTAATTTTGCTACCATCCGTAAAGCAGACAACAGGTAAGTTGTGTTTATTTAGTGACAAGAATTTTGGCACTATAAATACTTGGAGTACGTTAAAACTCACTCGCTCACCATTAGCTTTTTTGATTCTAGTTGAAAGTTTATTTAATAAAATATGTTTTTAATATATGCTTTCCCCTCTATAAACTCTCACACCAACGCGAGCCGTGGGTCGCTACAAATATCATACCTCGATTCAGTTACACTAGGAACAAAACCCAACATATAGAGTTTTAGACCACAGAAATTCGAGAGACACGTTTAACACAGACTTTCAAAAAGTTCATATTAATTAGGTGAAAGTCAAATTTCCAACGTAAGATTTTACCTTCAACTTCTCATCCACGCACACACACTTCGTGTATGTGTTCAATCAAATGTGTTCCAATAGTGAAAAAAAACAACATTTATGTTGCTTTAGTTTTGAGTTATACTATATCGGAAATAAAACGATCTGGAAAGTGGCTCACACAATATAAAACATATCTGAATTCTTTTATCTACACATACAAAACCGAAAGATAAGAAAAACAGTTTATGATCATGTAATTTAAAAAAAGCTCATCTAATTACTTTAATTGTGTAATTTTTTAAGACTCTAAACTGCAAATAATTAAGCATAAACTACTATTCAAAATATTCATTTTTATAGGATTTTTTTCCAACCGTTTAGAAACTTTAAAATAAATTATTAAAACATTTTTGACAATATACAATACATATGCGGGCCCCCAGATTCTGATCGTTAAAGTTAACATGTAGTATCTTATCGGACTTAATGACAGTAGATATTCTTCGAAGTACACATTTTGCAAGTTATTGAGGCGGAAGGGAGAAAAATTTATTGAAATTGGCCGTGCTGTCGCTCTTCTATTGCCGAACGCAAGGCTGGTAAGTGACCTTGAATTTCTTTCGATCGAAAGTAATGTTCACTTACTCATACCCCCCCCCCCATATACTTTTCGTTCAGCTTTCATTCTTTTGAAGGTTCGAAATTCTGTTACAAAATAACCAACAAGAATATTAGCAGTCTCATAATTGCAAGAACAGCTCATTTCATCAAATACAATAATACCCTATTTAATATTCGGGCTTCCACGAAAACTGGTAAAGTATGAACGTTTACTGGCGCTTTTGACAAGTAGAAATATCTCCATCAGTAAATCTAGTTATTTTCCTCAACACATGTCTTACTCATGATGACGGAGTTTGAATGAGACCTGCTTTAGTTTTCGGCTAATGTGTTTATGTACATACATAAGCGGCATCTCATGCCAGCTCATCACTTAGAAGTTACGCGAAGAATCGACAAAATGTATTCCGGGGTTCGGCCGACTTTTCCAGCGTCCAGAATACTTCGATTTTTTCAAGGTGTTGTGGTCCACATAGTGACGTAGCTGTGGTGAACTAGGAGAAGGCTTACAATATGTATTGCAATATAATAATAATCACGGAATATTCAATAACACATACATTACTAGACTCAACTCCATAAATTAAGGATGATGAAATTCAGGCAAAGAAAGAGACAGAAGCAAAACAAATTTGACTTATTTGTAAAGTCTATTTATTAAACAAAAGGTAAAGAGCAAAAAAGATGCTAAATGTTTGACACAATTAATAAAAATTGCGATTTTTACTCCCTGGAGCAAATTTCAAAAAATAATCTATTTACAAAAAACACTATAACATGGTTAGCATAATGGTTAATACGGAGTATGTCTCCCGGACGATGCAATACAGACCTTACAACGCCTACGCATGCTGAGTACCAAATTATCAATCTGATCTTGGGGAATATTACACCACTCATCAAGCAATGGCCTCCGAAGTTCCGGTAAACAGGTGGGAGGAGATTTACGGGCTGCAATTCGTCGGCCAAGCATATCCCACACATGCTTTATTGGATTCACGTCCGATGAGTATGCTGGCCAATCAATACAGGTGATATCCTCCAATTGAGTCATTTGTCTACAATGTTTGCACGGTGAGGACGGGCGTTGTCATCCATAAACAGAAATTCAGCACCCATGGCGCCCCGAAAAAAACGTACATGTTGTTCCAGAATGACATCCCGATAGATATGGCCTATCATCATTACACTCCGAACATGCAGGTCAGTTCTGGAACCAAGAATAATTCCTCCCCAAAACGAGCCATCCTGCACCACCGTAACGGTGTCGTTTAATGGTGTTCTTTTGGTGGTAACGGGTACCTGGCCCTCTCCATATGAAAGTTCGTTGAGAATCAGACTGCAAACTAAACCTGGACTGGTCGGAAAACATCACACAAGACCACTATTGCTGTGTCCCCACATGCTCTCTATTCCAGGTTAATCGCAGGCGACAGTGAGTTGCGGTAAGGGGAACACATCTGACAGGCCTACGAGCATATAGACCAATGTGCCCTAAGCGTCTGTACACGGTCTGCCTTAAAACTGTCGTACCGGTAGCTGAAGAGAGCTGACGAGATAGGTCTGATGCTGTGCTCCGTCTGTTTCTTTTGGCAGTAACTGCCAAATACTGGTCCTCATTCGGGGTTGTAACTCGGGGGCGACCTGTGCTGTAACATCTACTCACATTACCATCATCTTGGAATCGTTGCCAAAGCCTGGAGATGACACTCTGGGCGATTCCAAGTTCCTCGGATACTTCCAGTTGGGTACGTTCACATTCCAGTCCTCCTATAATTCTACCACTTAAAAATCATCCAAATGCTTGATTTCTGCCATAACTATGAGGTTGTTGTTGTACTGAAACTCTTTTAAAGCACTTGTGAACAATTTTACTTCTTTGCCACCATTCCTTATATACCCCTCTCCTACACTCTCGCCATTGTGACGTACTATCCGCACCATCTGGTGGTTTCCTGTAATTTGCATATTCTTCTTCAAGATGTGTGTAATAATTCTATAGGTGAAATTTTAATTTTAGTGTTCAATTTCTGTGTGATTCTGAATTATCCTTAATTTATGGACATGAGTGTACAATAAAATATCCCCTACACATTTAAAACCCCGTTTAAAGCAATGAGTAATATACAAACATAATAATAATAGCACCAAATATTATAATAATGTTGCATGATGAATTGGTTACGAAACAATTCAAAATACATTCAAAAATAAAACATTTTCATCTAATGTTAGTGCTATCAGTTAAAGTCTGTATATTGTCTGCTAATCTTGAATATTTTGGAAAAATTTACCAACTGCTAATCATTAGGCGGTCACCCCAAAAGTGTCTCGGTGGTCGCCCGCAATCGACTTAATGCCTCCAAACCCCCGATGTAGTCTCTAATTAGCAGCAGTCGTTATTACACGATTTATCAAGGCAGAATTTCGATCATTCTTGCATGGTACGTAATGAGTGACGATTGAAATAAATAAACATTTACAATTCGCTCAGCTTTTTAAATTTTTTTTGTAATTATTTTTATTCAGTTTTATTTAAGTATTCAAATATATGTAGATCCATATGCGATTTCTTCAGGTTATTTTTTTAAAAAAAATATCCTAAATATATTTGTGTGTGTGTGTAAATTTTCTTATAATTATGAACAACAATGATTTCACATGTCAGATTTGAGATTTTTTGCCCATGTGGTTTCAACAATGTATCTTCTGTTCTCTAATTCCCTCGAGATTACCGACCGAGTGGTCCTGGTTGAGAAATCGTGCCCAGCGTGTCTTGAGTTCAAATCCTGATGCGCAAGACCTGCCGTAGTAAAGGGGGTGATGCGAGTTAAATCTGTCGTGCCACAAAGTCTTCACGTTAGAATGGTGAGAAATTCTGAAGATTGGAATGCCAACTCAGGTGCCGTCCTCGTCACTTGGCTGACGATTAACATTACAAGGTACATCACCAACATACCTTGTGTTTGTTTTAGTGTGCAACGTTGATAAAAAGAGTCTTGTTAATTTATGTTTCATGCCATTTATTATGACATAAATGTTCGTGCAAGAAATTAGAAAATGCAGTTCTTTTATTTCCTACGCATTGACAGAAGCTTCAAAATATTGATGTAGTACAGTGAAAAGAAGCGGAATGGATAAAACAATAGAATATATATGAAAATACCGCAATAAAAACTAAAAAGTAAGCCAAACATAGTAAATATTGCGCAGCATTTCAATTCCTAATAAAATAAGATATATTATTAAAAAGTCATAAAAGAATAGAAATGAATATGGGCTAGAAGAGTACATAAAAAATGAGTTATAAAATAAAAAATATGAATTTGTTTACTATTAATGGAATTACAGCATAAATATTCCCTTTGCATTTCGTTCATATTATTAAATAAAGGAATAAGTATACTATTATATCATATTATTTCTCAAAAATGAATTATCTATTTATGTAGCATAAAAAAATCAGTTATAATCAAATTATCAAAAGTTATTTGAAGACCAATTAAGAATTGTACTGCTTATATTGCCGATATAAATATAATGCGCAAGATTATTAAAGTATAGTTATCATGAAAATATTATATATTTTTTTCTCAAATCGTACACAAATTTCAAAAAATACACCTTCTAAAAATACTACTTTAATTTTTAATAATTATTGCAAATTATTTATAGGGATACGAATACAAAATGCTGATCATAGTTCTTTTAGTGAATAGTTTTTTCCCCCGTCTTTTTAATAACGTGTTTCCTTTCCTTTTATTTTTTTTTTTACTTTAGCAACATTCCAACAACTTTATTTATTTAGAACTCGGTTCTCGAATTTATAAATGTACAAAAAGCGGAATTTGTTTCGATTTCTGTTTAAGTATATAGTTTAGTACTTAATTTATAGTACCTAATTTGGGGCAACTGTCTAGACAATACGAAAACATTTGTTCTTCGTAATCTTTTTATTCTGTACTTTAATACGAATCAAAACAACATCTAGTTCTAGTTTATTTTCTTCGCATTTTGTACTATACCTGGCAACAGTTACACTTACTTTAATTTAATAAACTAAATGTTTTAAAAGTTTTTAAAAAAAGCTTCTAGCTGGGACTAAAGTAGAATTGTAAGAATGGAAAAACTAAGCAAAATATGAAGGGTTCTTTTCCTTAGAAATTGCACGATGGTGAGTGCCTAAAATGTGACTCTGGCAGTGAAATTGGCTAAAATTGAATTTTGAAACTTTGCTAGCAAACTGTCACTCCTGTTTCGAAACGTAATTTTTGAGGTTTATCATTCTGACATTCATATATACGACCCGGAAAGTTCAAAAGGTTATGTCAGCAGGAAGTAATATTCAATTTCGTTAACTTTTCCCAGTCGTGTCAGTTTTTTTTTTCTGTATAAAATTTATTCTCTTCCTTTTAAATGAACTCAGAAGAAAAAGGAAACGTAAAATTAATATGTTTTGAAATACTTTATGGAATTTTTAATTTTTAATTTAAATTTTCAAGTTGTAAAAACAAATTGTCTCTTATGATTGTGCACTTTAAATCATAATTTTATATAATATTAATATTATTTTTTTTTTTTTTTGCAAACAATTCGTGAATAACTTTTAAGTTACAATGGTGGTAAGCTTCGAAATACTTTAAAAAATTTTAAAAATAAGTGTAAAATAATAGTTTTTTCTAAATCTATCAAAAAATGTATTGTTCATGTAACAAAATATTTATGATATTGGTAGTGTAAATGCAACTGAAGAAAAGTAAATATTAAACGTTAGTAAAAAAAATGCAGTTACATGGAATAAAAAACTTGCTACAAATTTAAAGTGGCACAAAGAAGAAACTTAAGGAAATGCATAACCCTAAAATAAAACCAAAAGGTGGATTTTTATTACCTCATTTTTGTGTGATTTTTCTAAATATAACGTACAACAAATTATAGCTTTAACTACATTATTTGACAAGTTATAAAACTGTTTTAATAGTACACTCAATTGAAAACCAGAATTAGGACACATGACATCTTCTGTTTTTAGGAAATTAAGTGGCACAAATTTAATTTCACTATAATTGCGTATTGAAAATTTCAAGGAATTATTTCACATTCAATACAAAGTTACTTTTCTATTTATTTTTTGCAATCTTTTGAAAATTATGTGGCTATAGAATAATGATGGAGGTAAATTCATGTTTTCAAGTTCAGGTAGTTAGAAATAGGTTTATTTTTATTGTCCGACACAAAAACTGTAAAAATGAAAGATCACTCGTAATACCAATGCTATGCCCAGAAACACTTCGAATAACATTAGAAAAACAATTTCAAAAATATTAAAATTTTTAGAAGTACATCTTTAAATTATTAAGATATATATTTTTATAAAATTTAAAATAAATCTTTGTTTGAAAATGATGTTTTCTCTTATGAAATGGTATATTTCATACGTGTTCAAATAGGGAGCATATAAGCATTTTTATATAAGTATATAAATAAAAAAAATTATCAGTTTGGTATGAAGTCCTATTAATAAATAATTTGCAATTTCTAGTTAAATTTTTTTTTAAAAAAATGTAATGAAATCTAATTAACAAATCCAAACAGGAAATATTTTTATAAGGCATTTAGGAGGACATATAGTACGATTTATGCAATATATTTTAATTCCAGGATTTTCAAAATTATTTTGGTTGCCTCCTATGTGTATATACTATGTAAAATAGATTATGTGCTCAACATTTCATAAAAAGCTACATTAAAGTAATTTAATTTTTAATTAATTCTTTAAAGTAAAAGCTTAAAATTTTTGAACTGATTTTAAAATGCTACTTCTACAAAAATCTACGTATACACTTGAAATTTGGCTTGCACCTACGTCAAACTATGTATAACAGATGTAGGTATGGGATTGCGATAACATGATTGGTATTCGTTCAATACATCTTTTTATGAATGCTTAATGAAAATCTGTTAAAAAATGTATAATTTATAAGTTCAATTATTTTTTAAAAAATAAATATTGCTTTGATTCAAAAATGCATATTAACTTTGTTACATGTACTATTAGCAATAGATAAAAAACAGTTATAGAGACTGCTGATAGAAGTGAGAACTTTTAGTATAAAAATTTGAAATTTCATAATGTTTTAACTAAAATTATGAACATCAACCTAGTTTTCACATCCATTGATACTACAAGCAACAACTAAATGCATGTTTATATGGTTTTTTATTATTAAAATATATTACGGGATGTACAAAAGATCGTGACAAAATATAAATACAATTCAATTGAAAAATTGAATAAATACAATTAAATTAACATACAATCACATTATTTATAGATAGTAACTTCCTTTACTTAAATTTCAATGTACTTGATTTTTAACATTATTTTAATTATTTGCATCATTGTCATCATTAATTTCAACAATACTTAGACTTTTTGTACTTTCAATTATTTCATTTTGTTATCAAAAATATACAATAGGATTATGGTAACTAAAATAAGAAAGAAAATGTTTGATTCAAATTTATTTAAGTATCGCTTAAAAACCGCATCGATGGTTGTTTATATTTTGTAGTACTGACTTTTTTCGATCATTGGACATACTTAAATTAAGTGTTTCATTTAGAAATTCAATTAGTGGTAGATTTTTATCATCTGCTAAGTTAATAATGAAGACTCCACTTAAAATCATCGGTACATTATCCTATTTTTCGCCAATTTATTTTCGATTATTTCAGAATCATAAAATTTATAAATCATCAAATTTTCGAATAAAATTGCTGTATCTGTCTCATAGATTTTCCAGGCGAAATATAAACGGCAACCATTAATATGTATTGTCCCTTCTCGGAATCGCAACGACCAATGCACAGTATATACACATTGAACTTTTCACTAAATGCATTGAATTTCACTTATAAGATATACATAGCACTATACGTCAGCTGTATAGCTACAGATATATTGCTATAAGCATGTCGGTGACGTGGATGCACCAGATATCACCCATCCAAAAAGTGTCTAAGAACAGCACACTGCGCGTGCGCCAATCAGTGCATGTCGGTGACGCGAAACCATAAGATTTTCCCCAACCAAAAAGTGCATAACGCTGCTAAAGAAGTTTTCAATTCAAAAATTCATAGCATTAGCTACAACAGAAAAAAAAAATCCCTAGGATTTTAAGGCGATATGGTACCATCTTCACAATTTTTTTTAATTTTTAATATTTGATATTTCATTTTAATTGTATTTCATAAAGGTTAATACTTAATAATAATTCCACACAAATTTTTTTGATTTGTTGCAAAATGTTATTAAAATTTAATTTTGTTTTGCTTTTTTAAGCATTTTTTAAATCCCTAAGGCTTTTTTTAAATATGTCTCTTTTCTTTCAAATTTGTTTTCCCAAGTTCCTTATAATATATTACATAAAACTATGCATGGGGTTTTTTCTGCTGGTGCTCTTGAATTTTTTATTAATTTTTTCATAGATAAACTTCCAAAAATTCTCAAAAAAACATTAATTTTGATTTTGAAAACTTTTAGAGAAAGTACTAACTATGTTAGAGCTAATTCCATGCACAGTTTTACAAAACATACATTTCAGAACAAGTATAAAAAATGTCAAACCCATACTTCAATTATCAAAAAAGCCTTAGAGTTTTGAATAACAGTATATGCACAAAAATTCAACATGGATAAATATGAGTTTGAAGTTTTCATTCCACGAATAGCATGATATAATATTCATCGAATAGTCTGAAACATTTATGAAATGTTAATTGGCTTATTTAAAACTGTTTACCATAAAAAATTACACAAATTTAGGACAATTAAACAGTATACTGCCATAACGAAAATATAGAAGAAAACGAATGAAAGATCGATATTTCATAAAACTTTATATTAATAATTATTAAAAAAATAAATAAATACACTTCAGAGTTAATTACATACTCAGAGCTAATGCGCAACATGTACAAACAATGTTTATGCCTTTATTTTTCATTTCCATGATTTTAAAAGCCTTCGCATATTAAATAATGTACACGAATAAAAGTAAAATCAAATAACAATTTATAAGTAAAATACATCAAAATCTAAGAACTGTATATGCGCATTTGTTTAAATGAGTATCTTAAAATATTTTAATAATGAAATTGTTGAATCTCGCACACATGGGACATATATATATATATATATATATATATCACTAAAAACAAATATATAAAAATGGGAGAGATTTTCTATTCTTGCGAATTAGATTTTTAATTATCTGAGTTATCAAAATGAGATTTAGTATTTGTGCTTTGGGCGAATCTATTTTGAAGTTTTAATTTCATTCATAATAATATCATAAATAGCAGGCACAACTTTTAAATCTTGACCAAATCCTTTTGATCTTCAGTAAATAATTCCCAAACTAGAGTTTTTGCCTGAATTGCACAATTATTTCTTAAAATGATTTAATACTGCATATATAATGTCAATCTCATTGATGCGCATTAGAAAAATAATTAATTCATTTTTTATCAGGCTCTTTTCTAGCAGATAATCTTAAATGTAGGCGTGGCAGTTGCTATTTAGCATCAAACATTGCTCCATCACTTAAAGAAAAATACAGGTAAAGCTTTGAAATTTTCCAGGCATATTTATAAAGATCCGCTGTATAAAATAAGCAGGGGTACCATAGGGTACCATTTTTAGGGTACCATATCGCCTTAAATGAAGGCAAACTCTTTATTTTATCTTTCTGAGATAAGAAAGCTTTTAAAGTTTTGATATGCCATAGGGATGCGAATAAAAACAAACGTAAAAGCTATCATATAATTCTGTGTTTTTTAAGTTAAGAGCTTTTCAATTTTGTGAGGTTATAGAAAAGTATATAAAGAATAATTTAGGCTAAAGAAATTAGATTTGATTTTTTGACCGATTTTTGTAAATTGAATCATATTGTGTCGCCTTAAGAAAATAAATTCTGTTAAATGAAGTACATCAATGTGTTCAAGAAAGGAATATTATGAGAGTTGATTTTAATTACGAAAGTGATTTTTTCAAGGAAATTATTGATTGCAATTTACAATTCTTGAAATTAAAATGAAATTCATAATCTAGCTTTCAGAACATTTAATTTGATTTTCTGTATTCAAAATTTTTCCTAAGAATATATGTTTTAAGCCCATTAGACACTAATAGTGGAAATAAATTAATTTATACAAATGTGTCATTGCTTCTTGTATTTTAAATCTGAAATACGGATTTCATTACTTTTAGTTCCCTGAACTGAACTGAAAAACTGTTGTGATTGCTAAAATATAATGAATGCTTACAGTTTATTAATTCAAGAATAAGATGAAAATTACAAAACTCTGGAGCTTAGAAAGATTTGTTAAATCAAGTCATATTAAAATTCATTCATTGAATAAACAGCTTAGATTTAATTAAAAATCAAACATATTTCTCAAAATGTCATTATTATTTTTATTTTGAAAATTCATTTTATCATATTAAGCATTTCATACATTGGAATCATTTGCCACTTCAGATATGCATTAGTTTAAATCTTGATTTTAAGAATTGGATAAATAAATTAGGTTAAATAAAAATAATTTAAAAAAGATATTTACATGTGTGTGTGCTAAATTTTAAAACAATACTTTTATACCTAACTTTATTAAGGTAATCACCGAAACAATTTAATAAGAATACCCTACGCAAAGTATAGAAATATTTATTTACATATGAAATTGGAATTAATTTATAGATGACTTATACGGAATACGAAAGGTAAAGGGTATGTTCTTATTTCAGTAAAACGAAATATATATGTTTTGATAAATTAAATACAATATTTTTTGATGAAATAATAAAGTGCTAAAATAAATTATTAAGAATATAACAAAAATTTAAGAAATTTTAAGTGTATGTGTATTAACGCACAATACATTTTCACTAAGTCTTATACAAATGTATGTTATTTAAGGTAAACATGAGAGACTAATGACTTAGGTTGTCTAGATAATAATGATTGAGAAACTATATATATTTATATGCTTAGCAATTATATACTGCAATATTACATATAATTATCAGTATGTAAATTATAGTTATGCATATGTTACAAGTAACACTTATAAAAAATGTAGAATATAATCAGTGCAAAAAAATTTCTAGTGCAAACATTATGTTTAAAAGTTTTTATAATCTTAGAATTTTTTTTTGGTAATCATTTTTAATCCAAAATAATCACGGGGTACGATATTATTTTTAAGGGATTTATTTTGTGAAAAAAACAAAAGAAAAGTTGGAAAGGGAAATAAAAATAAATGAGCAAGCTACATATATGACAAAAAAAATTTTAAGTAGAATTAAAGTCCAAATTTCGCAGATATATACTTATACCTCCAAGCTAAAAGACAATATTTACTTTTGATTATAAATATGAAAAAAATAATCAATTAAAAGTTTTACATGTATACAGTATGCCCACTGATGTCCCTTGTCCCCCTCTTAACTTCGGAACGGCTGCTGCTATATTCATAAAATAGATATAGTAAGTCTAGATATAGTAAAGTTGCAATGCGCTACTGAATAAAACACTGATAGTGCCGCCTGGTGGAAAACTACGGAGTTTATATTCCTATCTTGAAAATGCTACATGAGGGGGAAAAGTGAGTTACAAAGTTGTAGAATATCATGGATTTTGCACGGAAAGACACATTCTGGACATTAATTCAAAGAATAAAACGTTTAAACAGTGCATTTGTTTTTTGGGGGATTTCCTACACATCATAAAAATGACCTGAGATAGATAAAAAAATGTTATAACAATATACCTTTATTTGAGATGTCCAAACTTCTCCCAGTAAGCTGCAATGTACATTTTGATCCTCGTTTGAATATCCTGCTGATTATGTTGGACCACAGTGCATGACAATTTGGTTCAAATGTCTGTTCTGTGTCCTTTAAAGATTCCACACTGTTTGTGGAGGAGTCGCATACATCTACTGTTTCAGTTAGACCCATAGTAAAAAGTACACTTTAGTCAGATCAGGCAAACGTGGAGACCAGTCTTCAGCAACACCATTCCTGATTATTTGGCCAACATGACGATGCATCAGTTCATAAGATATCTCCAGTGAAGAAATACCTCTTCAAAGAATTCGGGAACTAAATAATTGGAAATTGTGGTTCTGAAGATTGGCCTCTACATTCGCCTGATATGACTCCACTATACGTTTTCCTGTAAGGAATTCTGAAGCAGCAAGTATATGCGGGTCATCCACAAACATTGCAGGATCTTAAATAATGCATTACTAGCACTAGATCCAACGTGTCAAGCTCTATACTGCAATATGCACAACAAGACATTTAATCCAGGACCCAAAGGTTCACTGCAGGTGACGGGAAAAAGTTTGAACATCTGAAATAAAGGTATATTGTTAAATATAGTGTTTTTTGTTTTTCAGATCGTTTGTCTCACGTCACAGTGCAGAAAATCTCGAAAAAACAAGTGCGTTGTTTAACCATGCCATTATTCACATTAATGGCCACAAATTTTTTTTTCCTAAATTGATATGCTTTATAACTTTACACCTATCTCTTACCATTTTCAAAAGAGGAATGTTAACTTCGCAATTTTGCAGCAGATAGCACTGCATGTTGTTTTTTTAGTGGTGTTGTCGACTTTACTATATGCAAGTATTTGTAGTTCCAGGCAAATTATCAAAATTCAATATTTTAAAATGTTTTTGAGCAAGTGATTTTTGTTACAAAGTAAAAACTTATATGTTTTTTAATTTTTCTTTAAAAATAACACAGCCAAATGACTTACTTTTGCAGAAACGTGATCGGAAATACCAAATGCTTTGATAAAATACTGACTTAAGAACCCCATCTAAAGAAAATATGATCTTAAAATAAACAAAATGCTTTGTAAGGAAATGTAAGATGACATTTGACTTGTTCAAATCATTTAGTCATTCCTTCCTGAAAATAAGTAAGAAAGGAAATTAAGTTGATAATTTGATCCTTGAATTTCTACAAGGAGTTCATAACTCAATTTAAAAAGCAATTCAAAATTCCTAGGACATTGCAATCTAGAGCATTCTCTCGAATCGTTCTTCTAAACTGTGATTCTGTCAAATGTTCGAGAACTATTTCAGAAAGGACTTTTTCCCTTTGGGAGAAGAAAAGGCGTACACACTGCAGTGAATTGGCGATGGAAGAGTAATGAAAGTATTTGCAACTAATCACGTAATTTTTTTATAGAAATATGTGCTTTGATTGCCGTAACTTTTAACATAATTCAATACTGAGTTTTTTTTTTGTCTAAAATCTGAACATTCTAAATGTTTTTCTCATGTTATAATAAATGCAGGTTTTGTAGGTGTCAAATGACTTATAATGATTTTGATATTTAAAACTTTATATTTTTTTTCAAATAATATAATGCAATTCATTAGACTAAACTCTTATAATAAAATAAAAATATTAATGAAAATCATTTCTTGTGGATAGGAATTGCTGATCATTTCTTTCATTATATGGATTATCTGTGATATAAGTATACAAGATATTAAACTAAATGAAGAAAAATGAAGATAATAATTCCGAAAGTAGATACAAATAAAAATCAGAAATTTATGGCAAATATACACTCAAGAGCCAAAACATTATGACCACCTGTCAATAACGAGGTGGCCCACCTTTGGCGCGCAACACACCTTCAACAAGCCTTGGCATGGATGCCACAAGTCCTTGGTAGATGGCCGGAGACAGATTGTACCAGATGTTTAATCAACGGTCACACAAATCCAAGATTGCGAATTGGTGGTCTTTGAACTCTGAACTGCCGTTCCATGATATCCCAAGTGTGTTCTATCGGATTGAGATCCGGTGAGTTAGGCAAACAGGACATTTGATGGAATTCAGCATCATGTTCCTGGAACCACTCCAACACAATTTTAGCCTTGTGACACAGGGCGTTGTCCTGCTGGTTTCACCGTCATTCATCCACTTTCATAAGAACAAACAACTGTATATCGCGAACAACCCACGAGTCATTCAGTTTCGGAAATACTTGTTCCGAGCCTTCGAGCCATTACAATCTGCCCCCTATCAAAGTCGCTTAGATCCGCAAGAATGATTCTTCAGACTCTCCAGGAGCAGTTAGATACCACTTCCACTTGATCACGTGCCTTCCACGTCATCCAGGCGAGTTCATTGCAAAATGTAGGGGTGGTCCTAATGATTTGGCTCTTGAGTATATATATATATATATGCGTGCATATCACAAATCAGGAAGTGGGAAGATAAGTGATCAGCTGGCCAACAATACAGACCTAGCTGCTTCAAGAGATTTTGTTTCGCAGTGTAATGAGAATAACAGAGAACATTGATAAATTCTGTATACAGAGTGATTCATAAAGTCGCATACAGTTTCAATGCACTATAAATCAAGAACGATGCAAGATATTATGTGTGACGTAATGGTAAAAGAGTGGCGCTTTGTTAGAGGCAGTCGCAGATATCAGCTTCGCATACTGCACGCTTAGGCATACGACACACGCTGAGCTTGTAAACAATCCCCCCCAATGTGAGTTAAGGTATTTAGCTTTTGCTGTTGTGGTACAGTGTTTCAGCTCCGCTAGGTGAACAGGAAGAGAAGGGATGAATACCTTGTTTTTTGCATCCCTCCCCCCCCCAGGAAGAAATCATACAGTGTTAAGTCAGGACTCCTGGGTTGCCATTGGGTAGGTGGCATATCGTAGTTGTCAGCGGTTCATCCAATCCATTGATGAAGGAAATGTTCATCGAGGTATCCTCGAAAATTGATTAATCAATGGAAATGCACCATCCGATTGGTGAATGCAGTTGTTATTTTCGGCCTGCAACTGTAGAATCAACCAAAGAATAAACGTATCCAAAAAAGTAGCTCCTGTGTCACTTTGCTAAAATCAAGGACACAAAATGTCTTTTCCACTGCATACACCACTATTTCGACTGACTAGTCAGATGACACACATGTTATTGCTAAGGTCACTTCCTTCAGGGGCGGGACACAAACTTGAGTACATCTAACTTGCGGTTCTCTGAGGTGGAACGTGTCTTTGATTGTTACTGTTTTATAGCATTTGAAAAGTGTATACATCTTTATAAGAATTGATTATAGTGTTGTATTCCACGCAATACAGTTTATATAAAGATTAATTAATAATTAATGAAATATTAAAATAAAATTTTAAAATTCGCTTTAATGTGTTACTTAATTTGATATTCAAATTGGAATCAAGATTTTCTCACATTTAGTTGGTTAAATTTTAAACTAATTCGTGCAAGAGATTTTTACATTGTATTAAAGTATGAAATAGGAAGGAAAAAGGAATGTTAAACCTAAATATATAATTTAATCTCAAACTAACTAACCTTATAAAATATGAATTTTTGGCTTTGTTTATAATATTTTATCTTTATTTTCTAAAACGAGTATTCACTTCAAAAGTATCATTTTTGTAATAATTTGAATATTCACTAACATGAACTTTACTGAGATATAATAACAGTATACATATGTAAGGATGCATAGACCATTTTCTCATACTTCTTTTTCAAATATTTAAAAGACTGAAACTTATTTAGTAAAATATCTATCACAATATTATACTAGACAATGTAAGTAATTATTTAAAATAAATATTTCAAAATTTAAACTATTTAATTAGACTTTAAATAATTTCTATGTCTACACAAAAGGATATTTTTGTATATTTATATCAATTTTCACTAAGCGGTATTCGTAGTTAATAAAATGTAACTCTTTAAAAATGTCATTCAAAAAGCTTAAAAGTTATTTTTATTAAAAGAGTCACTCCATAAAATATTGTCTAGACAAATTTTGTATTATTTTTATTAAAATGATCGGGGAAAACAATGAAAATGAATACCGAATGACATAGATAGTGGTGTGTGCCAAACTCTTAAGCGCAACAATGATTTTAAAATTAAATTTTAAAAAATCACTTAAACCCAACATTTTCCCATTTATGTACAGATAATTTTAATATTAAAATCAGAATGCACGCAATTCTATTTGAAATTTTTCGCTAAACTATAGAATTTAGGAATGGTAAAAGATGATATGTTTAAAGTTGAAATAAAAAATACTTTTTGAAACTTTTCAAAATTAAATAGTAGATCCACAGGCAAACTATCTCTAAAATTATTACTGTTTTCTTTTTGCTCAACTAACAATTTCCAAATTTAAAAGAATTCTCACTAAGGTAATTAGAGCATGCAAAAAAAAATGTTCCTTTTCTGAAGTTTTAACTGTTTTAATTACGATCAAAATAGTTGAACTAGTATTTTGGCAAGTGGTGATGTTTTAAATCAAATATCTTTCTTATTCAGGAAAGTCACGCTTAACAACTCCTTTTTTTTGTGACAAAAATGCCACATTAGAAATTTCACGGCGACTGGAAATCACACTTAATCTCAAATTAAAAGTAGAGTCATAAAGTAAATATTGAATGAAATAAAAGAAAATTTTTCATTGGAGAGTTCTAAAAACAAGATATCAACAAATAATGTGATATCAACGAGATATCAACAAATGTGTTCCGTCAAGAGCCCTATACTCTTGTTTCGTTCGGTTTGAGCAACTTATAATAAACGACACAGCTAGATAATTCACCAAATACATAACATTTTTCTCTTCAGGAATATTCGATTGTTGAAGCATGGTCACGGGATTTCAAGATTTGCTGGTCTTAAAGTTATCATAGTTGATCCATTGCCATCACCAGTGGCTTAACTATGCAAAAACTTTATTTCTTATATTCTCGGCAAAAAGCACTTTACATGCGCAAAATCAGTGTTCAATGCTTCTAAGCTTTAGTTTATTCAATTCCTTCTACTCTCTTTAGCTCACTCTCTCTCTATACTTATCTTGTGCAAATTTTCAATCGTTAATAAAATGCATTCCAAAGCACTCAATTGAGCTGAAATTTTATATGCACGCTTATTTTGGATAACAATACAATAATTTAATTAGAATTAATTAAAAATAATTGATTAACGCTAATTATTCAAAAAATTACAAATACAGCCAAGTTGGCATCATTTTGGGTGACTTTGCGACCATTTTGTTGTCTTGGGTCAAAATTTGAAAAGCTCTTTTTCTCACATTTTAAAGCGCTCATATGAACTGAAATTTTCTATACACTAATGTTTTGGATAACAATACGATAATTTAATTATAATTCGTAAAAATTATAGACTGAAATTCATTATTTGAAAAATTGCAGATACAGCCACGTTGGCTTCATTTTTAGCGACTTGGGTCAAAACTTAAAAATATTTTTTTCTTCTCACGTTTCAAAGCTGAACAGTTGAACTGAAATTTTATATACACGATTGTTTTGGATAACAATGCGATACTTTAATGATAATTAATAAAAAATAATTGTCATTTAATTACGTGATTCTGTTTTATGTATATAAATATTTATATTAATTGTTACTATTTAATAAAAAGTAACTAAAATAATTTTTTTGTTGTTGATCTAAGTAGGAATTGACTTAAAAAATTATTTTATACTACTTTAATGGAACCAAACTTCTTTTATTCTGAATAATTTCCCATGATTTTAAACATTTTGAAGTTGCTCTTTGAGTCTCTTCTAATGTAAATTCGAATTATTTTTGGCGCTTACGTGAATCTTCCTACACTAATCGTCCACTGCATTCTTTGTCGTCGTTGCCATCCTCCCCGCTCTTACACTTTTGAAACTAAAAGCACAACTTCTCTCACTGAACGAATCTTCGTCATATGCTTTTAAAAGCATCTGACAGAACCTATCAGTAAAATTCTTCAAATTAAAGAGTGAATGAAAAGTTTGCAAAAATGATACTTATTCGGTTCAAAACACGACATTTTTGAACGAAAAATATTATGTGATTGTATACAAACTTACATATTACAATAATGTAATCTACAAAGGTAATTTACATGTAAATATTTTTAAACAAAGAAACTAATTGACATTTAAATCATGTATACTCAAAAATAAATATATAAGAATCCATAATTATTTAATTACCCTTTGCAAAAAAGAATGAAATAAATAAATCCATCGATCAGTGGACACGGAAAAGAGACTTACTTAATGCCCGCAAGCGTAAGTTTCGTAAAATAAAACATAGTACTACTGAAGAATTGGAATCTCTTGCCCAAAATAAATCAGACGTTTTGACTTCTATCGTCTGGGCGTAAGCACATTCAAATTTTTATATATATTTTTTTTATTTCGAATAGGTATTTTAATTTTATATCAAAATTTATTTGAAAATCAGCTTTGTGCTCTTTATTATTACAAATTCTTCAAATGGAATAGAATTGTAATAAACCAGTTATTTTATAATAATAGATAATTTACAATTCATTTTGATTCTCTCAGAAAATTTAATTAACTTTATTACATTATGTTTCTTATTGATTATTGAAATTTTGGTTTATTCGAACAAAGTAGCAATCTATATACTATATAAAGGAGAAAAGCGACTCACGGACTGACTGACTAATAACGATATCTCAGGAACTATTCAAGCTACAGACTTGAAATTTAGTATACATGTTCCTTTCATAGAGTAGACATCCGTTAAGGACGGATTTTCCGAAATTTGAAATTCAAGGGGCGTTACGGGGGTTAAGGGGCGTTATAAATAATTGTTTCCATGTTTAAACTACTCCATGCACAATCTTGAAATTAAGTAAGCAGTTTCCTTTTATAGAGTAGAGATCCGCTACAAAATGAGTTTGGTGAAAATCGACGCACAAGTGGCGTTGCGGTGGCTTAGGGGGCGTAATTGATGATTATTTCCTTTTTTAAACTATTTGACGCACTGTCTTTAAATTTGATAAATAGATTCCTTTTGTAGAATAATGGTCAGTTACAAAACGGGTTTTGTGAAAACACACCTCTAAGTGGCGTTGCCTCTAAGTGGAAAATTGACCCCAAAGGGGTGTTGCAGGGGGGGGGGAGGGATTAAGGGACGTTATAAATTCCGATTTTTAAGCTATTAGACGTACGGTCTTTAAACTTAGTAAGCAGATTTCTCTCACAGGGTGGAGATCCACTTAAAAATGGCGTTGTGGGACTTAAAGGGTGTTATAGATAATTATTTCCATTTTTAAACTATTAGACGCACAGTCTTTATATTTTAAAAATAGATTTCTTTCATAGAGTAGAGATCAGCTATAAGATGGGTTTTAGGAAAACAGACATCTAAGTGGCGTTGCGGGGGATTAAGGGGCGTAGTAGATAAATATTTTCGTTTTTAAGCTACTTGACCTACATGTTTGAAAATTGGTAGGAATGTTTCTTTCATAGAGTAAATATCCGCTACAAAATGAGTTTGGGGAAAATTAACCCTCAAGGGGTGCTGCGGGGAATTAAGGGGTGATAAAAATAATTATTTCTATTTTTAAACTATTAGACACACATGCTTGAAATTTGGTAAGCTGATTCCTCTCATAGGATAGAGATACACTACAAAATAGGTTTCTCGAAAATCGACTCCAAAGTGGTGTTGCGGGGCTTAAGGGGGCTTATTGATAATTATTTCCATTTTTGAACTACTGGATGTATAGTCTTAAAATATGATAATCAGAATCCTTTAATGGATTAAAGATCCCCTATATAATGTGTTTTCTGAAAATCGGCTCCTAGATGGTGTTACGGAGGCTCAAGGGGACTATTGATAATTTTTACGCATTTTTAATTTATTGGATGTACAGTCTTCAAATTTGGTAAGCAGATTCCTTTCATAGAGTGCAGTTCCCCTACAATATGGGTTTTGTGAAAATAGACCCCCCAAGAGGCGTTACGGAGGCTCAAGTGGCGTTATAGATAATTATGCCCACTTATAAATTATTAGACGTGCCGTCTTGAAATTTGATAAGCAGATTCCTTTCGTAAAGTAGAGAACCGCTACAAAATGGATTTCGTGAACATCAACTTCCAAGTTTATTTTCGGCAGATTAAGGGCGTAATTGATCAATATTTCAATTTTTAAACTATGTGATCTTCCTGCTTGAAAATCGGTATGCATGTTCCTTTCATGGAATAGAGTTCCCTTAACAAAGAGTAAAACGAAAAATGACCCCTAAGGACGGTTGCGAGTGGTCAAGAGGAGTTATATAGGAAAAAATTCCTGTTTTTAATTGTTAGACCCATATACTTGAAATTTGTTAAGCATGTCTCTTTTATTGAATAGGGAACTAAGAATGTATTTTACGGAAATCAACTCCTGGGGGGGGGCAGGGGTCACTGGGACGCATTGACAAAAAAATTCCTTTTTTCGAACTACAAGGACTATAACAATGAAATTTGGTTTACAATTTTCTTTTGTTGAATAGAAATCCGCTAAGAGCGGTTGTTTTGGACAACGTCTCTCAACGGGATTACGGGGATATTGATAATAAAATTTTCGTTTTTTTCTGTTAGATTTATACTTGAAATTTGGTTTGCTTGTTCAATTTACGGAGTAGAGATCCACCGAAAATTGGTTTTGAGGGAATCCACTTGGTTATAGGGTTACGAAAGAGCAAACATCATTCTATACTTCAATTTTAGAGATTTTTAGGAAATACAAATTAGATTGGTTCTGCCCCTTTTTTTTATCAAGAGGTGACAGTTACAGGTATATGTATATTTTTTCAAAACTATCTAATTATTAATGCTAGGACTTATATATCAATAATTTATATATATACGTAAACAGTATACATTTTTAAAACATCATGGATTACCCAGAGAAGCGGGTGGGTAACGGCTAGTTATTGTTATATTTAAACAACAAATTCAAAAATCAGAAACAAGTTTGAACCAAAATTTTGATATTTATTCTTAAAAATTTTTAAATAAATTTATATGGATGCTGAATGTCAAAATATAGATTATATCAATTTATTAAACAAAATTCTTGATGAAAAATGAGCTATGTTCAATGTAGGTAAAAACATTTCTTTGTTGGTTATAGTTATTTTTTCATTGTTCAGTCAGCTTTTGTTCATGGAGCTTGCAGTATATATTCTGCCATAAGTGATACCGGATTTTCAAATATTAGTTGCAACGTATTTTTAGAAAAAAATGCTCTTTTTCTTTTTCAGAAAAAAATGACATGTTCCTGGTGATAATGATTTATTCTCCCTATTAGAGGAATGGAACGATTGTCATTTAGAATCCCTGCACTTGTTAAAATATAATATCATCTGATTCGTCCAAAATTATATTTAATTGAAGGAAGTAAAATTTGTCAAACACAACCAGGTTAAAAATTCTTTAGAAAATTTCATACGATTAAAAAAAACACCCCTATATATTTTTATGCAGTGGAATTTGTATTTAAAACACATAAAAATGTATTTGCACTACTTTGAAAAAAAATTACTCGTGTAGCGGCAATCGAGAATTAATTATCAAATTGTTATTGTTTAAAAAAGCCAAAAGAAGAGTACGATTTGGTAATTCTTCTTTAATATATTTCCTTTTAATGTTCCAAAAAAGCGCAATATTACAACTCGGTATTCAGATTTATGTCCTTACGATTAAGTCCTGGGGCTTTACAAATCGGAAAATTTATGATGGAGTGAACTACCGGAAGAGGCTTCACATGCTTTGATTTAATTTCTTACAGTTGTTCTTTTCCGGGTGAGGGTGCAAGTACTGAAACCAGATTAAGGGCCTCACAAAACATCAGATTTGTTTTGGAATACGCTTTCGGAATGGGGCGAGGCTACTTTTTCGCGACCTATATTTGCCTGTCAGATTCAGCAGCAAGTTGAGCCTGAAGACCCAGTCTCTCGCACATCTTGAAGATCATCAGATAATGTACTAGAGAGGCTGCAATTTTTTAAATTCGTCATCATCTCGTTCTGCAATAACTTTACGCTCTTGGACCTATCTTGCGCTTTAAAAATAAATCCTAATCAAATTTGTCAACGGATCAACATCAAAAACCAAGAAAGAAACAAGATCAACTTCGATATAATCTTCAATAACGTTGAAGAACAAGTAAGGACATGCCTCCTGAATACGAAGAACCACCATGGTCAAAACGATCATCACAAGGGTAAATATATAAATTATAATACTTAGAAAATTTTCTCAAAATTCAAAAAGACGCACAATTCGCAATTGATAACTTTAAAATGAGATAAAAAAATCTAATATTCATTGTTTCATTTTAAGTCTATTATCAAGCTACGTCAGCGTTTCTCAAACTGGGGGGTGCACCCCCCTAGGGGGCGTGATACTTCTATGAGGGGGGCGCAAGCATATTGAAAAGTCAAAAACAAAAGATTATTTTTTTATAAAATTATTAATTTACTGAAAGTAAACAAAACGAATACATTCTGGCGTAATAAAAACACACATTTACACATATGTAATACACTTGTAAATATATCAGTACTGCACAATGTATTTTATAGTAATTTTTTTAACAACACTATAGTAAAAACAACATTAATAATGACCCCATCGACTCGTCATATACAAAAGTTATATGCAAAAACTAACACTCATCTTGATAATTAGTGTCCTTATCTGCCGAATAAAAGTTACATGAATTACTCCCCAATGCCACCATTTTCTACTCAGGTGCTCGTGTATTGGGGGGGGGGGGGAGTGGGCGGAAGAAAATGAATAAATAAGCAAATCCTCTGAAATCCGTAAATCCTTTGCAAACGCTGTCAAGATACCGCATTCCAAAGTCTTCGGAATACTTTTATGAAAAGCAGTGCACAGAAAATATCGTAACTCTGAAAATCGTATACATAAGTCCGGGGCAATTAACGCTTTGGCTGAGCGATACGTTTATATACGCCAAAGGCACTTAAGAGGTTAAAGTCATATTTTAGTTTTTAGTGTTAAAATGTATTAATGAATTAAATACATTGTTATTGTATGTAGGCGGGGGTGTGATGAAAATTATGTTTGAATATTGGGTCGCAAATATTGAAGCTTTGAGAAGCACTGAGCTACGTTATTTATTTTTGTTATTCTCGATCATATTGTGTTTGAAAGCTATAAGTGTTATTGTTATAATTAGTAAAAAGGGAAAAATACTCAATTGTTGTGTACCTATATATATATATATATATACTTTCACTTGCATGGGTTTGATAATATTGATATATCCATTCTCAGAATTGTTCCCTTTTTAAAAGATAGATTATGGTGGGAAAACCATTTTATTTATTTCTATAATACAACATATCCTCATGGACTGAACACATTATATAATGGCAAAAATGTTTTGCAATGCATACAGCAAAAAGATAACAAAAGAATTTTTTTATAATTGTCATAATAATAATATTAATAAAATAGCCAAGAGAACAACAAGAGGTAAAAAGAATAAAAGAAAAAGTAGATATTCCAAGGATATTACAGGTAAAATTAATGAATTCAGTAGTGATTTTGAAACTGTTTATAACATTAATCAAATAAAAAATTTCATGTTTGGTTTGAATAAAAAAGAAATCAAACTTTTTAATTATATACTTAGTTACGATAATTTTATAGAATGTCAAGCCTTACATGTTATGAAAGATTTTTGTAATTTCTTAATCAGTAAGTTTAATATATCAATACATGATAATGTTTTAAATTCTACAACTGAATACTGTAACATCCTTTTCATGAATAAATCCTATAATCATGTAAACTTTACTAAAGTGTTTGAGAAGTATATTCAATTTTTCCAGTAAAAAACATTAACATTAAAAAGGCATTTAAATATAATAAGAAAATTGGTAGATCCATCTTTAACTACAATTCTATTAATTTGCAACATAATAATATTGTATGTAATTGTCATAATTATGAAGATTTCATTGATGAATATCATAAACATGTCATATCTGGTAATTTAAATATTATTAAAGATAAAACTCTCAGAGAATTAATGGTTAAGGGTACTGGCTTTAGAATTATGCATTCTAATAATAATAAAGCTATTAAAGCACAAATTTCTAAAGATATTAATAACTTCATTACAAAAATAGCAATTAAATACAACTTTCCTTTCGAAGCATTCAATGAGTTTAAATGCAAAGTTTTGAGTGAGTTACTTAATCTTAACTATAAAACTGATAAAAATATTTCTTATAAAGATATAAAACAACAAATTTCAAATCTTCAAAAAGATTTCATTATTGTATATGTAGATAAAGTTCAGGGCAACTATGCAATCATTTGAAAATGGTTTTATAACTTTATACTTAACAAACAATTTCAAAACAATAATGCGTTTATTAAATCTAATAGCAGCAATAGAGAAATCAGTAACCGTATTTCAGCTTTTTATAAAAAACTAGATTTATATACAAAGAATATCAAATTTCCTTATATTTTTCTTACACCAAAATTTCATAAGTGTCCAATTAAATTCAGAACTATTACTAATGGTTTTAATACCTATATTACACAACCAGGCAAGGTGTTGCAAAAAGTTATACAACACACTCTAGACAATATCTCAAACTCCATTATTGTAAAGAATAGTAAAGATATTGTTGAGTATATGCAAGGTAAGAGTGTTAAATCTTTGCATAGCTTTGATTTTGAAGACTTATTCAACTCTATTGATATAGAGGATATGATTAAAGTACTTAGAAATGTTTATATTAAATATTCATTAAATAAATTGATAAACTATGATAAATATAATATTATTATACAACTTGTTTTGAAAGAAAATTACATATTTCATAATGACTCATATTATCAACAAATTAAAGGTCTGCCACAGGGTGGCCCAGCTAGTAATAGTCTGGCTAATATCTATTTACACTAGTACGAGAATGAAAAAATTGATACAGACTCTTGTTACTTTTTTAGATACATCGATGATCTAATTATTTTCAGTAATAAAGTTGACTTTACTCCTATATTTGATTATTATCCAACCTACCTGTGAAACTATTAAAAACCAATTGCAATATAGAGTCACCAAATTTCCTTGATCTAGAATTAAAAGTTGAAAATAATATGCTAAAAAGTAATATTTTTGATAAAAGAGACTCTTTTGATTTTAATGTTATAAAAATGCCATATTGGAATAGTACCCTTCACATTTCAATTTTTAGAAATATCATTCTAAACTATATAAAAAGAAATAATGATTTAGTATCTGAAGAAGTATTGAGAATTAATAATTATAAAAAATTCTTTCAAAGTTGCCTAGACTATAACTATCCAGCTAATTTTATTTATAAATATATGTCATCAAAATTATAGCTATTTAATTATTTTTATTTTAAGTATTCATTTCTATTTATTTTATAGTATATAATTTTATTGTTTTATTTCTTAATATATTTAGTCTATAGTATATAATATTCTTAATATATGCTTATATTAAGTTTAGTTACTAAAAATATACATAGATGGCGCCTTTATTCTTAGTATTGCTGTGTTTTTTTTTGATGCAGTGAGTCAGTACATTGTGGAATCTGTATACATCGGGTAAGATTAGAGTTTCTTTGCTCATTTACATTATTGTTAATTATGGTTATATTCATTATTAACCTCTCTTGCAAATATTTTTGTTTATACATATTTATATTTGTCTATTTCTTCCGGATTCCTATGGTAATTTAATATTGCAATTTCTATTCTATTGCTGTTATATTCACCCACGTGGGTATTAGGCTTTTGCCTTAGTTTATACTGGAAGCTATTATGTAGAAACAATTTCTGCTGCAGGAGAAGGTTGAGATCTCACAAACAATGTTTAATCCTGTTTCACTGTCCTAAACCAGTGACAGCTCGAGAAATCATAATAGTTTTCCCCGCTAGATACATTTCTTTTTGGTTTGTCATGGTTCCATGTTCTTGGTTCTTCCGGTCTGATCTTAGGATGCTTGGGATTTATTAGTCTTCTTTTGAATTATTTATTGCTATATATATATATATATATATATGAGAGATGATAAGGGTAATTTTATATAAAATAATTAATTATTTTAAGTTAAAAAAATTTTAATATATTAAAGATTTCTTTAAAAATTTACTTTGTTAAAATATAAAATGTTTGTCGTATTTTTCTAACAAGAACATTTTAGATATTCAAATATAACCAAAACTTAAGAGAAATACGCCTTTAAAAATAATACACATTTAACACAGAAATATTGCGTGTTCACATTATTTTTAGCTTAATCTAATCAAAAATATTGTAATGGAATGATAACGAAAGTGTCATTTAGTGTCAGAAGTTAGGGCTGGCACACTTGAGAACACACTAACATCTCTCTTTCTTAAGTTGATATATATATAAATATATGTTTTAATCGAAATATCAAAAAAATAATTTACACTTTTGAAGTTGTTTGCTTAATGAAGTCCTCAAATAATAGGAATATTAATCATCCTTTTATGAAGTCTTTGTGCAAATTTTACTAAATGATTCTTTAATACTTTCAAGTGGATTTACTCAGGAACTTTTTAGATGTCAATCTCTTAGATCAGTGTTTCTCAAAATTTCAGTACTTGTTACTCAATTTTCACAGTCGTAATTCTCATCGCGCCTTTCTCATACAATAAGGGTCCAGACCCCCTTCCCCCACTCTTGTTTTTTTAAAAAATTTAATCATTATAATTGTATGTATATAGTTCACAAAATTTAATGATTTGTTATCAATAATTAATTTTATTAATTACTGTTAAATATTTATTTAATAATTAATAATTACTGTATTTCGTTCCCAACAATCGACAAAATAAGAAGAATCAGTTTGAAGGTGTATTGAAGTATGATACGAAAATGATGGACTTCCGATTCTGGAGCTCCCTCCATACACACTTGAAAAATTCCTGTGCGCACCACTGATTGAATGCCATAACAATGTACTTTGACACTAAGTCTACACAATTACAATTTATAATGATAAGTACTAAATTTGTATTTGACAAGCTCTCTTGGCAGTCAATAGCAATTACTTAACTTGTTTTCATTTTAATATTGATGAATTAATTATCAATGACTTTGTTAAGTAATGAAATGTTTATAAGTATAATAATATCATAGTGAAAAAAAATGTGTATTTCATATTTTATTATGTCAGAATGTATTTTGTGTACTTTTCTTCCTTTCTGTAAACTCTGATAATTGAATTAATATTCTATATATTTTAGACTTTTTGATATCCTCGTGGCCCTTATATAGTTTTATCACGCACCCCTATGGGGCACCCCTGCAGTGTGAGAAACACTGGATAGATTCATCAAAGCTGAAAATTCTTTAAAAAATCATACAGAATTTGAGAAAAAATAATGCAAATTCTGCAAAATACCTCGTTTGCCAAAATCTGAAAAATGCTATGTATGTATTTTCCGGTTAACTTAAGTAAATTGGAAACAGAAAAGTCTTTAAAAATGAAAAGCTAATGTTAAAAAAATAGTGCAAAAACAGGTTGTAATTCATAGTTTGATGAAGTGATTTTTATACTAAAATTGCAATTTTCTCAAAATGATGTTTTTAAAACTGGGTGTACCTTTGTCTCAAAATGTACTTGCATAAATACACTCGCAATTTTGATTGCATATTGCTGATATGTAATTATATATACTGAAGTGATATTTTTGTGATATTCCCAAAATAGTTGGCTAGAGAAGGGATATCGAAACAAAAACTGACAATTATCAAAAAATTCATTGTGATGCTCAGTATAAATTCAAAGTTTTTTCCAATGTTCTTTAATAATCAATTTCGAAAGAGATATAATACTGTTCATATCTTCTAAAAAATTTTATATACGGAAGTACTAATGAATTCGCTTCAGACGGACCAACTGATCGGGACATCTGCTCATGCACCTCAGCGCCCAATGGTCACGTATAATGGGATGGGTACAGTCGCGCCACAGTCCTGGACCTCAGAGGCTGTGGCGCGACTGAGTTTGAGTTGAGTACTAATGAATTTTAAAGGAGTGGAGGACCCCGCCCAACCATCACTGGTATGAAAGCAAACATCCAGGATCCTCATTCCTACTGAAATGTGGCCGAGCCTCTCAGACTGCAATCTCTAGAGTGAAAAGTGGTCACATAAAGAATCTTTCCTTTTGTGGAGGCAGGAAGACTTTTGCTCTTTGAACCAAGTGCAAGACTCAGCAAGCCTTTCCAGATCACATCTTGGACTGCTTGGGACTTTCGATGGAGGAGCTTTTTTCCTCTCCCCTCCTGGTATTGGACTTCTTAAGGGTCAATGGTCTTTTTTTTTGGGTCTTGTTTGACGGAGTCAAACAGACAGAGGATTAGCTACAACACAACTAATGAATTAAAAATGTTTACATGAACTTTATCTAACACATACATTCCCCAATGAAAGAATAATTTTAAATACGTAAAATATGATTAACTTATTTACTGTTTTATGCAACTTTTTTATCGACGTATTCCCTCAAAAAGGTAAAAAAAAATGACCCACACAAAAACGTATTTTCTCTATATCATTTACTAAAAATAATTTAAATGGTTTTCATTTTTTAAACTTTTTTTAAACTATATATCTTGTAAAAGATATATAGTTTTACACTTTAATTAATTTGAAGATTAACAGTTAATTAAGAAGAAAGAAGAAATAACACTTTAATTAACTTGTTCGATTTATCTTCACATTTTAACACAAATAAGACTTTTCAATTAATATAATGCTTAAAATTAATCTGTCCCTTTAAATAACTTCATATTTCTTTTTAATTCCTTAATATAATAAAATTATATTGCAGATATATTTGTCAATAGATTATTTATTTTTTCGCAGTTATGTCTTCTTGAAAATTATGCGGTGATAGTAATTTTATAAAAAATCACAATTTTTATTTGTTTATTCGACAAATGTTAATAAATTTGATTTAAAATTTTATAGGAAGAGCTTGGTTCTCCACAAAAATCTAAAATTTCGCAGCTAAAATAATAAGTTTTTTTAAAAAATAAATTTTGAATATTACCATTAAAAATCCAAACAGTTATTGAAAAATAAGTAAAAGTTAATTAGTGATTAAATTATTAAAACATAATAAAAAATACAACCAGTTCACTAATGTTCTATGATATTTAAAAGTACTTTTCTCTGATATAAATTTTTATTTTTTATAAATGCAGTTATCAAAGTAACAAATTATCTATGAGAGAGAGAGAAATGTAGTAATTTTCACAAAGTTTGTATCAAAAAATTTACTTTTTAAAAATACTAATTATTTGTTGATCTCTAAGCACTGAATGGTTTTATAGTTAAGTAAACATGATTGATAATTTTAATCAGTAATTTCTAAATTGCTAACACGTTCTGGATGATTTTGAAAATAGAACGAATTCATTTATTTCACTTACAATATCAAAAATAATGAGTTTTATTATGTTATTTCGTCAAATATATATAAATGTATGGGAATTTTAAGAAAATTTGTTTTTATAAATATTATTATTTTACTGAAGACTTTTACAAATACTTTATTTGTGAGAGATAAGCTTTTAGAATCTTTTTAATAAATTCAATAATGCAAATAAAAAAAATATATATAATCCTACTTTCTATATAACAGCAATCCAACTGTCTAGACGGATGAATAAATTGGATACAAATTCTTTGTAATTATTGATTCTTTTTACCAAAATTCGGTTTGTACTTAAAATATGTTCAGAGAAATTTTCCTTTTAAAATCGCTGTTTCCTTTTCTCCTATGATGGTTGAATCTTTCTTTGAAATTATTTTTTTCAAATATAATCCTATTTCAATCGATACAAGATACAGCACTGCAGAAAAGGATAGGAAAAAAAAATCTTTTATTAAAAAGAACTGACCGGAATATTCAGATATCACTTATCTTTGATATTTTTTGACGCTAAATGTCTAAAATATGGAACAACGTAGCTGGTGGAAGAAATTGAAATTTAATTTTCGAAACCTACGTCTATAGATTATCACTTGTGTTTTGATACAGCACCAACCATGTTCATCGTTTTGAGTCGTACACAAATCTTAAATCTTTTAGGAAGTCATGTGAGATAAAATGTGCCAAGTGGTTATCTCTGATTCAGATAAAAAGAAGTGTTCTGTATTTATACTCCTTATCATTGCTACTAATATTAATATTTTAAAAATGCATTTTACTATTTAATAAATACTGCTATATTATTGCGTTAGTCAATAAGCAAAAGTAATTTTACAAATAAAATATATATTTTTTTAAAAATTTGCCTAGCGTTTAACTTAGTTTTACACGTGTTATTGATTTGAAGTAAAATTCAAAAATTTGAACGTAAGTTTAACGAAAATCAATTTTGTAATTCATATTCATACAAAGATTTTAAGAAATTCATGACAAAACAATACTGATTAACAATGGTGGCAATATGTTTTAAAGCAGTTAACTGTAAATGATTAATGAATTTTTAATTTCTAAAATATTTTCTGCAATTTTCAAAAGGACAAAATATATTGAACATTAACACAGGCTTAAAAGTGGTAGTATTCGTACTTCGAAATTCAAGCAGAAAGAATTTGCATTTTTTATTTATTAAAATTGAGCACTTTCTTTCTTTATTGTAATTAAAAATATATATCACTGAAAGCAAAACTGGATGTAGACGGATTTATTTCATTTAAAATGTGTTTAATGTTATGACTATGAAATTTACTTTCATGAAAACCAAATTATAGATACATATGTATATCTATGTTTCTAAGATCTGATGTTTCTACTAGAAACAAAACAAATTTTCGAGTTTGTAATGAACAGATAATAATGACAAAATGTATTCTCAAAACTGATTAATATATATAATTTCAACATACCGCATGACATAAAATAAATTTAATATAATTTAATATAATGGATTTATCTTAATACATAGAGCTGCACGTAAGCAATAGTTATAAATATATATCAAAATATATTAAAGTTTCAATTCATATACTATAATAGTCATACTTGCATCTTTTACAACTGAAAAGTTCAAAATATTTTAGTTCTCTGTAGGCCACTTTTAATACTTTCTCCCCGAATTATTCGGACGGTTCAGCACGTGCATCTACATTAATTTAAATAAATTATTGACACAAAAATTCAATAATAGTGTAATTACTTTATAATCTTGTTTCTAAATTCAAAAATAATACCTGTTAGTTTTTCTTGCATAAAAACATATTTTTATGTGTTACATAATTTGATTGATTGTTATTGATTGTCACTTCACTTGCTCGCTCAAGCTCGTTAGAACATTTTAAGGCATCGTCGCTTAGTCCAACTTTGTTTTTTAATTTTCTTTGTTTACCCATCGTCCATATGAACATCGTCTAGACATCACAAGGTGGAGGATATTTTGAAAACTCGAAGCGAAACAATCACAGGCTATCTGTTCTTGGGATCTCGGGGTTTCAAGAAATGTGATGTCTACCTTGTGGAAGCAGTTTACACGGGCATTGACTGTGATCCACATACTTTCTTAAGGCCAGTAAGTAGGGTAAAAACCTTCAAGAAATCGATTTTGAGTTTTTGATATTTCTAAAATTCTCAAATCAGGACCTTTCCAATGATATAACATACTTGCCATTATATTAATTAGAAGTATGTTAAAAATATTTTTTTAAAATAATCAGCATATGAGCCACGCCCCCTTTGACAGATAGAAATGTAAATATTGACTTTTTAAATCTGAGAAGCTCTTACAAAGCCATTCTCTGTTTTCTTTATTCATACGCAATCGATTTTAGAATGCCTGCAATCGTAACTGTTAGGATTGTTTACCTATTTTGGAGCGCATAGACGTTTTTATCGTGTGTTTGGGTTTTTAAATTAAATACATAAAATTTCTAAAATTAACAAATTTTAAAATTTCGAATTTTTTGTTTCTTAATATGCCTAGATGGAAAACAAATATTTAAAAAAAATAAAGGTGCGTTTTAAGAAGGTAGGAATGCTCTCAATCATACTAACATTTCTTTAAACACTAATAATAGTTATGTGAATCTTCAAGCTGGACATGAACATGACTCAAAGGAGATATGTGCAAAACAAAGTTTAGAAGAAAAAGAAAGTTCTTCTTATCATGAAAGAGTAGGTATTTAAAATACAATCATGGATTTGAATATTCTTTCATTTGTTTTCAAGAATGGAGTTCATTATAAAATGCGTAAAAGAGGTTTAGACATGCAAGTTTTAAAAGGTAAGTCTATACTGGACATTTGTCCTAAAATGATGTGCTTGTCCATATCGTATAAAATCCTCTTTTTTAAATTTTCATTACGGAACGCAAATTGCTACAATAAATACCAGATTTGTATATGCTACGTGTTCCATTGGAAGGGGTGCAGAAGCTGGGAGAATATTTTGCGGCATAATGAATCTTACGCAACCACCTACAAGGTTTTCTCCTTACGGTAAGTGAATCTCAAATGCTGCAAAACTTGTTTACGAGGACTCCATTCAAAATGCTGCGAGGGAAGCTATTTGTAAAAATGAAGGTAATAATAATATTGTTGTGGCAGTAGAGATGGGACATGGCAGAAGAACGGTTACACATCCTCAAATGGTGCAGTTAATGTGAGCAGCATTGATACAAGTAAGGTGATAGATGTCGATGTCCGTTCAAAATATTGTACATGTAAACAATGGACACATAAAAACATGGTTTTTGTCCTGTCGGTAAAGATTCATGGTGTGGATATAATAAGGCTTAAGAGTATCGGGTAAGTGTTACAAACATAAAAATAATCTTCCGGTCGCTGTTGTAGTAGCAATGCGTACTATATTTAGAGATTTTTCCCATAATGATTTGTTGAAAAAAGTTTGCATCGGAAAACACAAAGCCCAAATGAAAGTTTTCATAACGTCATTTGGTCATGTGTTCACAAAACAACATTTCTACAGATTGAAACACTTTCACTTGGTGTTTATGACGCTGTGTGTTCCTTTGATAATGGTAATGTATCCAAATTAAAAATATTTCAGAAAATGGTAGTAATACCTGGTGAATATTCAGTTAGTGACATGAAAATTCTCGATAAGGAAAAATTAATGAAAGCAAGCATGCTTTTTCTCGATGATCAAACAAAATTAGAAAAGATAAAAGAAAAAAAAAAGATAATATTAAGAAAAATAAAGTAAAAACTGGTTACAGTGCAGGATCTTTTTGATGAGGTAAAATTTTATACAAAAGCTACTGTTTTCTATAAATTATATTTTTTTTAAAATTATGTGTTCTTTTTTCTATAAATTATTGTGTGTTTTTACTTTTTTTCTGTATTCATGAACTGGAAATTTTTATTTTATACTTCATATATATTCTTGTGTATACTGAAGTGAAATTTTTGAAATATTCCTCAGACATTTAGCTAAAAAGCATATGTCGTAACACAGAAAAGGAAAATTTTTATTAAATTCATTATTGTACTCTGCAGAAATTATATTTTTAAACAGGCTGAGAGAGATCAATTTTTTAAAAAAAAAATTCACTTCTGTATAAAAATAAATGTTTATTTAATGCACACACAAATTTTTAAGCATTAGTGTTCAATAGTTTCTTAGTAAAAAGTACATAAATATATCTCAAAATACTTTGCATGAAGCTTGTTATATACAAAATAATACATTAATGTCATGCTTAAAAATATAAAAATAGTTATCTTGTTATTTGGATACTATTTATGTAATATTTAAAGAAACTTTTTTAATTCTGATACCTTAAGAAATTCTGTTTACATGTGAATATATAAAACACTAATGAAACTTTTCGAAATGCCATATATTCATGTATTACTGTGTTATAAAGATTATATTTTTTTAATTTGTGTCTTCTTTTTTCTTTTAATCTTTTGTATGCATGAACTGGAAATTTTTATTTTATATTACACATATATTCTTGTGTAAGCTAAAGTGAAATTTTTGAGATATTCCTCAGACATTTAGCTAAAAAGCAGATGTCGTAACATAGAAAAGGAAATTTTTATAAAATTCATTATTCTACACTGCTGAAATTACATTTTGAAACAGGTGATCAATTTTTTTTTAAAAATTTCACTTCTGTATAAAGATAAATGTTTATTTAATGCACACACAAATTTTAAGCTTTGTGTTCAATAGTTTCTTAGTAAAAGGTACATAAATATATCCCAAAATGCAATGCCCTTTTTCGTTGCACAAACTTGTTACATACCTAAAAAATACACAAATTTCATGCTTAAAAACATAAAATCATTTTCTTGTTGTTTTTGGATACCATTTATGTAATATTTTAAGAATCCTTTTAATTCTGATACTTTAAGAAATTGTGTTTACATGTGAATTTATAAAACACTAATGATACTTTTCGAAATGTGGTATAATGATGTATTACCAAGGCCATATTTCATGTATTGATACATTTTCACATGGTATTTATCATGATTTATAATAACTTGGATGAAAATGTATCAGAACAGAAAATTCTTCAAAAACGATGCATAATTTGAAAAAAATGATGCAAATGCTATAAAATACCTCGATAGATTAAAAGTGAAAAATGCTACATATGTATTTTCTGAGAAATCTAGGTAAAAGTAATAAGTAAAAAGTCTTAAAAGTTATTGAGAATAAGCTAATATTTAAAAAAATAGTGCAAATAAGATTTTATTCATAATTTTTTTGGTAAAGTGGCATTTTTATATAAAAATTCAATGATCTCAAAACGGTATTTTTAAAACTGCGTGTACTTTTTCTCAGAACCTATTCAGCGGAAGCACTTGCAATCATCACTGAATATCACTGATATCTAACTATATATACTGAAGTGGGCTTTTATAAATATTCCTATAATATTTTTGTAAAAATCAGTTATCGTGAAAAAAAATGACATTTTTCAAAAAATTTATAGTGATACTGTTGCGATGAATGTTTTTGAAAAAACTAAGCAATATATTTGAAAAAGCTTCAATTCAGTATATATAAAAAAGTCTTATTATATACAGAAACAATTTTATGTCTGTACATTTAGTAGTTTCTGAGAAAAAAGTACATAAAAATGCTCAATTTAACATTAGCGGGATAGTGGGTACCGAGGCCGTAAATTTTAACAATGCTGAATAAAGATTGTTATTTGAATCTTCTAACCAAAAAGGACAGGTCCGTGATACGGGCAAAATTGCAAATCACAACCAGTATAATGCAAAAATAACACCTAATTCACTGATAACACTATACCAGACACTTTGTAGTCTGCATCCCTTTGACTGAAAAGCACAAAAAAAACCCACCTAATATGGTACTCAGTAATCCTGAAGGGCAGGTTTCTTCAGAGATAAGTCGAGATTCAGTTACGACAGCAATACGAAAAATGTTATCATCCGGTAAGAACCCGGGAGTCAATATCGGCTCTCTAACATTGTCCAAAAGGACAACTAGAGCACAGAAGGTCTGATAGTCTGCAGTGGTATGCCGACGTTCATGAACTTGATAGGAGCCCTCTAATTGGTCAGCGGTACAGGGATGATATATTTGTATCCTATCACATAATTTTCCGCGGAGCATATGGACCAAATTTCTCCTTTTTGGACGATGACTAATCGGAGAATATTCAACAATTGGAGAGGTCGGCGATGTCCTGAGTTTAATCCCATCGACGTATGGGACATCTTTGAACGCTCATTTTCAGTTCAAAGACAAGCTTCAACGACCGTTGTTGAGCTCAAGAATACATTGGTGCAAGAGTGGATACGGCTACTACAAGGGCTTATAAGGATCCTGGTAAATAGTATGCATCACAGATGCAATCACACACTCTACTGCACATATTTTTCCTGACTGACAGGGTGTCGATCAGTTGCTGTTCTGGAACATTGACTAATTTTTTTACTTAGGATGCAGGTTATGCCTACTTTTTTCCATGTGTTGGTTTTATAACCGATAATATTTTGGGCAGGCTTGGTTTTTTTTGCTTCATTAGTTTCTTTGTTTATTGCGAAAAAAACCCATTTTTCACTAATTGTTTTCGTCAGTGTATATACCATTCAGTATTTATTTAAATATAAAAATTATCATTATATATATTTAAATAAAGTGATACAAGTTACAATGTCCCTTTCCAGTTTGCCTAAGCTATGGGAACTTTTTCTAGGAATTGCACAGGTGTATATTTTTTCAATACGTTCCAGCTTCAAATTCAAGCTTCTCTTCATAAATATTTTCATCTTTTTAAAATTTTAAAGTAATTTTTATAAATAAAAATGCTTTAAATTTATATTTATCAAAATAAAATCAACATGTGTATTTATATAACACATCAACATTTTATAACTCTAATGTAACTGAAATTATCCTATTGCTGTAAATTAACAAATATAACTTTTTTTAAAAATTGGCCTGAATATGAGTATTATCTCTATATTCAGCATTTCCTACCAAACAGAATCTAAATTCCATTATAAGTCTGATGAAATTGTGAATTCTGAAGCTTTCCCCTGTATACTGCCACTCCTGTTTTGAAAGATAATTGGCACTGTTTATCATTTTGACATTTATATATGAACTAGGGACATATCAGCATAAAATAATAATCAATTTTAGGAATTGAGGGGATATTATTATTTAAATGTTTTGCGAATTGAGGTTGCATTAATTTCACATGGGGGTATTAAATTATAAATTTACTGAGGAAGTCAAGTGATGGAGATAAAGTACATAATTTAGATTTGTTTGATATTTTATATTATTTTACCTTCAATCTTCTCAATTTAATAAGAATTTAATTATTTTCCAAATGTTTATATTTCTAGAACGATTAACTTCATTTAGAAAATGATGTTTATTATAACATTGTATATAATATCTGCCCTTCAAAAATAAGTTTCGAATTCACAGTGCTTATACACTACTAACCATACAAAATGCAGCCCCAAGAAGGACCATGTATATCACAACGTAATTTTTTTGGCAGATAACATGTTGTACAAAAATGATACGCTTAAAATTGCAGCCTCTTGTGATGTGTGAATGATGCCAAAACCAGTAGTTAGTGTAGCGTGACATAATTGGCCATAACCGTAGCCACATATTTTGGCATAGAATAAAAGAAGGTTTGGATATATATTTGGAGTACAACAGTCCATGCGGCATCGACATATTGGCAAAGTTGATCTGGTGAAGAATTCAATCGGATGGATAATGGAGAACTCTTGAAATTTGCGTGTCACTTGGGTCCTGCATTATCCTGTTCGAAAATGGCTGATAACAAGCACTGAATATATGAGAAGACCATGGGCCCCAATATCTCAGAGATGTAGCGCTGGCTTTTCAGTGTAGCAGCAATCCGTAGTAGAGGTATGCTGTAATGAAATCCAAAACCACCAAAAAACCATGATACTTGGTGCAGGTCCAGTGTGGGGATGCATAACGCAACAGTTCAGCAGCCTCTCAACACGGTGTTTCCAAACTCGTATCCGATCATCGTGATGTTGCAGGCAGAAGCGTGGTTTGTCATTGAACGATGTGTCGTTCCATTCGGTTGTCCATCTCCGCTACTAAGTGGCCAAGGAATCGGCTCATGTCTAGCGTGTCATGAGTCCGAGCCCAGTACCACTGAAGGGGAGCAATGCACGCTAAATCTGTCGAGAGCTCAAACGTCCTCCCGTGGTGTGGTGTGGTAGTTAGGAGAAGGGAGGGCTAACTCAGGTGTCGTCCGCGTCACTTGATCATAATTCAAAATTACACGGTCCGTCGCCAAAAGCCCTCGTGTAGCTGAACTGTGCGATATTAATATTCACTCCCTCACTCACCCAGTCCATGTCCGCTATTTACTGCACCATTAGCGGTGCAAACACCTGTGGTTTCAGGTCAAGGGTAAACGAAGCAATGGGCGTCTTGCGGACACTCAACTCTGCTGCAAAAATGGTCGAATGGTACGAGAAGACACAGAATGATGCGTAGCAGTTGTGCTATGGTCGTGAAACTATGATTATTTTTTGGAATGATTCGCGAAGTGGCTGCGCGATCCATTACTGACATGCATACAATCCATATTTCATCATGGGCAGTGGTGCAACGAGGTGGATGTGACCAGCCTTGTTGGTCCATTACTTTCTAATGCATCATACGATGCCAGACTTACTTCGAAGTTGTTTGGTTGCGTCCAAAACGTTGGCCAGTTACTCTGAAAAAATCAAATCCACAATCCCTATAAGCTAATATTTGTCCTCGGTTCAATTCAAAAACTTGGTCAAAAGATGCTCGATGTCTTCCACTAGGCCTAGGCAAACAGCTTAGGCAAATAATAAAAAAATATTATTTGCATAACTTCGAATCGCGAATGTGTTCTCCCGTTATATAGCGGTTACGGGTCGCGCTACCGTCCCCAGTGATGTGTATCTGCATTACAATGCCAATGATTTGCATATTTCATCGCCGTCCACACATGATGTTAATTTCACATGGTTTGCATGCTTCCTTCAGGGTGTAGCATTTGTGCGCCTATTAGTGTATGTAGTACACTGGTGTAAGAAATTAAGAGAATTTGCAGATTTGATCAATAATCTCTAGAACTAATGAACCAAGTTTAATGAAAACTGATATGCACATATTTTGGTACAATACAAAGCAAATAACTATTCAACAATTGCATTACACACGCATGATAGTGCATAACTCTCTCGTTGGTGTTGGAAGGTATGAAACAGTGGTTTCAGAATAAAATAAAAAAAATTGGTTTATAGGGGTACGGCCTCTTCTTACTGCTTTACGGGCCTCACAGCGTGATCTCATACTGAAAATAAAACAGTTTTTCAATTCTTGTGGCAATTGTTCCCACTCTTTCAGCAACGTCGTTTTCATTTCCTGGATGGTTCACGGAGGGGGGTTGCGATATGCGATTACCCTTCCCAGAGCGTCTCAGACATGCTCTATAGGGTTGAGACCTGGAGACCTAGCTGGTCAGTCCATACGGCGAGTATCCTCACTCTCTGGAAATTCTGTGACCAGAAGAGCTCTATGCGGCCTCGCGTTATCGTCCATTAAAATGAACTCGGAGCTAGCTACATGCACCCCTGAAAAGGCAAACATAGGGCTCCAAGACCTCATCCCTATACCTCACACCCATCACAAAGTCTCGTTCAAAGACAGGGAGAGATAAAAGGCATCGCAGCATGATGCCTGCCCAGATCATTAAACCTCTTCCTCCATAATTGTCGATTTCGTGGACATTGGAGGACAGGTAGCGGATCCCTGGCTCTCTTCATATGAACGTACGATGAGAATCTGTGTTTAGGCTGAAAAGGTGAACATAACGGTCGCTCATTGCTGCATACTCCAATCTCTATGCTGTCTGCATCAAACTAAATGGACTATTTTGTTCTTAGATGTGAGCGGGACGCAAACAACAGATCCTCTTGCAAACAACCCTCTCTTTTAAAGTCTTTTTGGAACAGTCACTCTTGATACACGAGTTCCTGTGGATGCATACAAGTAACGAGAGACCTGAGAAGCTGTAGCCCATCTGTTATAATCAACAAATGACGTTCTTCTCGGGCCGTCGTGGCTCTTGGATGACCTTGTCCAGATTTTCTCTCGGTGGATCCAGTTTCTTAGAACTGTTTCCATAAGTTTCACACGACGCTGGGCGTTAAATTGAACTCTCTACAAATCTGGACTTGACATTGGCATGCTTCTGTCTCCCCATAATTCGCCACATCATTCCATCATCTAAACGTTGGTGATTACTAATTTTTAATATTACAATTTGAATTGCACCGATTGCTTCAAATAACGATAAGAAATTTGATGAATTGTGCTGGCGAACGAATTGCGACTTAACTTACACGAGCTTATAAAGCCTCTTTTTCTGCTGGCTCCGCCTACACACACATGCACGCTTACGTATTTGCCGTACAACATTTGTATTTTATCTAGAAACAGTGGTTTTTCATTCAGTGTAGTTCTCTCCATGCAATTCGATAAAATGTGGAAATTCTCTTAATTTATTTAATCAGTGTAAATTATAATTTTTCTATGAATTTAGTAATAAGTGAAAAATTCGGACATCAAAATTGTTTAAAATGCTCGTTCCTTTTCTCAAAATGCTTTATGACGTCACTTGCGATATTAACAATAATAATTAAAAGAGTTTACTTTAATATATAGATTTAATACGCATATGGTAATATATTCTTTTAAACAAGGTTTTTGTGAATATATGCTGAAAAGTCATGAAAAATTTTATTATGATTGAGAATAGGCATTTAATTCTTTTGTTTATTTTTTCCGCAATAATAAACCTTTTTCCGTAATAATTCTTTTGTTTGGGCTTTAATATAACCCCAAAAATATCCTTCTATAATATTCTATTTTTACTTTCTTCCTAATCAAATTTATTCTTTGGGGCTAGACATATTTTCACTTTAGTTAAAGTAAAAGAAAAGTTTAAAGGTAAAAAATATTCTTACCAGGTTTATAATTTCATATTAAAATTTGAGAAAACATTAAGAGAGCATGGAGTTTTAAGTTACTTCAGTATTTTCTCGACAACAAATGTCCAAATGTATAAACTCGTGTAGTGAAATTTGGTAAAATTGAATTTTGAAACTTGGTAGAAAACTGTCATTCCTTGTCCCAAAGTTTATCATTCTGACATTCATACACACGCCCTGGAAAGTTTAAAGGGTCATGTCAGCAGAAAGCAATATTCAATTTTGTTATCTTTTTTCAAACCGTCGATAGCTTTTCAAAAAATATTTGCCATCACATCTCTTTGTATAAACTCATTCGATAAGATAACATTGAAACAATTCGGGGCTTTCATATGTTATTTCCCCCTGTTTTTGAGTTATAGGGGTTTATTTAATCTTTTCTTTGGACATTTAAACTTTTATTAATTACCTTAAGTAACAAATTATGTATACAGCAATGTATTTTTAAATAGTATTAGATATATTTTTTTCTGCTTAATAGCTAGAGGCAAACAGTTGTTGAATAATGATGCAGGATGCATTCATATAACAAGTAATATAATAAGAATGAAGTCAATTCCTACTTCAAATGGATAAATAGAAAGTAATTTATTTAAGTGATTTAAACATTTGAACAAGATTTACATGTATATATATATATATATATATATATAAAGGAGAAAAGCGACTCACTGACTGACTGACTCACTGACTGACTGACTCACTGACTGACTGACTAATCACGATATCTCCGAAACTATTAAACCTACAGACTTGAAATTTGGTAGACATGTTCCTTTCATGGAGTAGAGATCAGCTAAGAATGGATTTTGCGAAATTCCAAACGCAAGGGGCGTTACGGGGCGTTAAATGGTGTTATAAATAATTGTTTCCATTTTTACACTACTAAACGTACAATCTTGAAATTGGGTAAGCAGATTCCTTTCATAGAGTAGAGATCCACTAAAAAATGAGTTTTGGGAAAATAGCCCCCCAAGTGGCGTTACAGTGGAATAAGGGGCGTAAGAGATAAATATTTTCGTTTTTAAAGTAATTGACCTACTGGCTTGAAAATTGGTAGGCATAGTTCTTTCATGGAGTTAATATCCGCTACAAAATGGGTTTTGGGAAAGTTGCCTCCAAGAGGTGTTGAGGAAGGGGTGGTGAGGTGTAATTGACCCCAAGGTGTGTTGAGGGGTTTAAGGGGCGTAAAGCATAAATAGTTTCGTTTTTAAAGTACTTGACCTACTGGCTTGAAAATAGGTAGGTATAGTTCTTTCATGGAGTTAATATCCGCTGCAAAATGGGTTTTGGGAAAATTGACCCTTAAAGGGTGTTGAGGGGGGTTAAGGGAGATATAAATAATTATTCCGATTTTTAAACTTTTAGATGCACAGTCTTGAAATTTGGTAAGCAGGTTCCTCTCATTGTGTAGAGATACGCCACAAAATGGGTTTCGTGAAAATAGACCCCAATTGGCGTTGAGGAGCTTAAGGGGCGTTATAGATAATTACTTTTCCATTTTTAAACTCCTGGTAGAACAGTCTTTAAATATGATAAACAGAATCTTTTTATGGAGTAATGATTCAATATATAATGTGTTTTGTGAAAATCAACCCCCCCCCAGGTGGCGTTGCGGGATCTCAAGGGGCGTTATAGATAATTTTTCCATTTTTAGTTCATTCGACTCACAGTCTTCAAATTTGGTAAGCAGATTCCTTTCATAGAGTAGAGATCCACTACAAAATGGGTTTTGTGAAAACAGACCCCCAAATGGCGTTGCGGGGGCTGAAGGGGGTTATAGATAATTATTCCCATTTTTAAACTATTAGTCGCACAGTCTTGAAATTTGGAAAGCATATTCCTTTCGTTGAGTACAGTGCAGCTATAAAATGGGTCTCGCGATAATTAACCCCCAAGTTTCATTTCGGGGGATTAAGGGGCGTAATAGATAAACATTTCCGTTTTTAAACTATTCGATCTACCTGCTTGAAAATTGGTAGGCATGTTCCTTTCATCGATTAGAGTTCCTCAAACAAAGAGTAAAACAAAAATCGACATATTAAGAGGATTGCGAGGGGTGAAGGGTTTTATAGGAAAATAATCCTGTTTTAGAATTGTTAGACCTGTGTACTTGAAATTTGTTAAGCAGGTTCTTTTTGTTGAATAGGGATCCACTTTGCATTTGACGGGAATCATCTCCTGGGGGAGCAAGGGGTTACTGGGGCGTGTTGACAAAAAATTTCTTTTTTAAAACTACAAGAACTATATAATAATGGAATTTGGTTTACATTTTTCTTTTGTTGAATTGCAATCAGCTAAGAACGGTTTTTGAGAGAACGACTCTCAACGAAAATATGAGGGGAGGGCGTGTATTGATAATAAAATTTTTACCCTGTTAGATTAAGCTTTGAAATTTGGCTTCCATGTTTATTTTATGGAGTAGAGATCCACCTAAAATTGGTTTTGCGGAAATCCACTTTGTTATAGGGTTACGAAAGTTTAAACATCATTCTACTCTCAATTTTAGAGAATATTAGATAATACAAATTAGTTCTGTCTTTTTTTTATCAAGAGGCGAGAGTTACAGGTATAAGTATATATTTTCAATACAATAGAATTCTTAATGCTAGGACTTAGATATCAATATTTTATACATATAAATAGATATATTTATAAAACATCATGAAATACCCAGCGAAGCGGGAGGGTAGCGGCTAGTAAATATATATAGAGAGAGTAAACTAATAATAGGAATTGAAAAAATAGCATGGCTTGTCTGCTTTTTTGTAACAATACACACCCGTTTTGGCTAGTTTGGCTGAAAAACCGATTTTCGACGCCAACTTTATCATTGTTTTGACAGTTACATTGTTACAACAATGGAGATGAATCTAAGTTGGCGTCGAAAACCGGTAGTTAATGAATCAATACTTGAAAAAAACTGCATTAACATCAAGTGTCATCCACTTCAATTTAAAGTATGATTTCAAATACAACTCCATTTTTTGTTATATTAATTTATTAATTATTCAAAATATGCACAGATAATGCAAAGTACATTAGACGTTTTAAAATTCTTTACATATGTTAAATAAATTCATAATTCGGGCATAGCATGTAAGTATATGTTTTTGAATTATAATTTGACTATGATAGTGCAATTTTTACTATATATTATACTGTAAGAATTTAAAAAAACGCTTACATTTTTGTTGAAGATTTTTATAAAAATATTCTAAAAATATGCTACAAACTGAACTCATTGCAATCAACAATTGTTTGAGAAAAAAGTATTGAAGGAATTTTTCTAACTCACGTGGGACCAATAATACTTTGTTTTTTAAATGTTTGGAAATCTAAAAAACAATCTTAAATTGGAAGCTCTTCAGTTTATATTTATAGAAATCAAATAACTAAGCATTGAAGCATTTTTTTGATGTTAATATTTCAAAATTTTATTCACATTTATTACATTTCTCTAACAATAATCACTAGGAAAAGTAGAGGCTACAAGAAAATTTACTTCATTTCCAAAGAAACTCATTTGCTTTTATACAGATATATTCAACATAAAATTTTATCCCTCATATTTCATAATGATAGGAAAACTTTCAAAATTTCAAAACAAGAAAAGTCTGTTATTTACTTAAAAAATAGATTAGGCTGATAAAAAATCATTTTATTTTTTTATTTATGAGTTGTAAAATCATTTAAATATAGATATTTTCTTCCATAACTTCGATCACTGAATATACCATTTGTCAAAATCAATTTTACAATGGAAGTCAAAATAATGATTTGATTTCTTGAATTTTATAATTAATTTAAATTTGAGTTCCTTTCAATCGAAACTAAAGTAGTTTTGTGAAATATTGAATAAAAAAAAAACTAAGTTGAAAAATTCCAATAAATTTCCTATACTTTATGTAGTTTAGTTCAAAGTCACAAATCACATTAATTTTCTTTAGTAACTATACTGAATCATGATTTTAAATTCATTAACTTTTTAACGATGAATTAATTTTCAAAATTATTTTTACTTAAAAAAAGTTTTTTGATAAATTAGATAATTATTTTAAGAATGAATTTTTATAAAATTTCAAATGTTGAAACTAAAATTTCATTTGTGTCACTCAATTTAATACAGTAAATAACTTCGAAGGATGCACATAGGATAAGATTAATTCAAAACTTTCTTTTAGTATTGCCTTTATGATATTTATGTTTTAAAACCAAATTTTGAACAAAGTACATATATACGTTTATTTTTTTTAATATGTGATAAGCAACTGCTATTTTTAAATACCTAAAACTAATTAAACATTTTTTTTAAAAGTACAACAAGATTTGAGAACGTGGCAACCTCAAATGATTATGTATATAAATTAGTTGATTAAAAAGAGTTGAAAGTGGAAAAAAATATATAAAAATGCTAAAAATTGCTGACTTTCGAGTATGTGGGACTATTGACATAAAAAAGTAAGTGAATGCATTAATTAGGTTGTTGACCACACTGGGTTCCTTTCAGTTCCATCAGGAAGTAGCTAAATGATAACAAAACAAACAACTGATTATTCTAAACAACTGCTATTGAGAAAACTGATAGAAAATTACATTGCTGAAAAAGCTTAAGAAGACAAATGAACTTGCTCAACAATACAGAAGATTTTATGAAAAATTTTGGGTTAGCCTCCATTATATATAAAGTAGATTTAACGCTAATTGTGTGTGTGTGTGTGTGTGATAACTTTTTACATTAAACACATGTTTAGTTATCCTTTGTCTTCTCAATTGTTCAATTCACAAAAGAAAAACTAGTTCTTGAAATTTTATGGAGAGGTCAGGGTATTTTTTCCCCTATATAAAATAGGAAATATTCAAAATAGCCGCATTTGGGCACAGAACAATTATCATCATTTGTCATAGATCTCTAATTAATTCTGCGAAGTAAAATATTTAAAGATTTTTTTTACAATAGTACCTATATTACATATTACTAAAGATCACTCCACAGATGAAACATATTTTTAATTCTTCACCCATTGACTGCAAGGTGAATTCTGATTGTCTCCCCCTCTGTGCCAAGGACTTATTTTAGAGAAAAAAAAGTCTTATAAAATATAATAATATTAAGTTTTTGATATAATATCATTTATAGTAATTATTATTAAAAAGCTCTACGAGATAACTCGTAGCTGGCGTCACTGAATAAGACTCCTGTGCTGAGTGTCACTTACGAGTTATCTCGTGATGGTTTTCTTCAATAACAATATTCATAGACAAAGACATTTCTTTTCTTTTTGCTTGGTTTTACAAGCTCGTCACCTCTATTTGTCTGACGACTGTCAGATGTGTAATGTTTTGTCCAATTTTCATACAGATGTGTAATAATCCTTAATAGGAAAACATATAATTCCTTAGTAGTTACAAAGAGTTATGAAATAATAAAAAATGAACTAATAAGAAATAAGTAGCTGTGGTATATTTAACTGCCACCAGTTAAAGACTAGTAACTGTGACTGAGCTGAAGCATTCTGTACATAAATGCCGCACAACTATTAGAATGCAATATAGCGAATCTGTAGATATAAATGTAGTGTACTGTGCGGTGAATATCGTGATTAAACTAACTTTATAAGTAAAATGCATCTAATTATTTGAAACCCATAAACATAACAGTAGCAGTCCAAAGGAAAACCACCAGTTTATGCAAGACATTCGAAAATCTCTCTACCTTACTTCAAACTCTTTCTACAGAATACATACAAGTTCCGCAACCAAAGAAATTGAGAAAATAAAAAGATGAGGATGCGTCAATTTAAGGAATTAGTTATTAGTTATTATACAATTATCTGATGGTGACGACAATAATGCAGAAGAAGGCAGCAACTGCAATACAAATACAACTGATTTTCATTCATTAGAACATTTTCTCACATACGCAAAGGAAAAAAAAAGATTCCTACAATGCCAAGTTGATTGTGTAAAACACTAAAAAAAAGTAAGGATATTAGGTATTTTTGCCCAGTTTGTTAAACTACTTAGCCCTTAGCTTTGATCCTTGCTTTAAAGCTCATCATATACAAAAACAGAAATAAAAATATTTTTTTTTTAAATTTTCAGAATACATTCATATATATGTGTAATTATTATGCCATGATCTAAAAGTCTACGCTATAATAATTTTTATAATGAAAATTGACAATTAATTTGTTTTTTTTTTTGCATTATACAATTTTTCTCATTCCCTTTCTAATAATTCCTAAATTAAATGGAGATATGTAATCAATTTAAAACTTCAAACCAAACTACGAGATATTTTGAACTTGGCAATGAATGGGTTGAATAGTTTTATAAGGACTATTTTGCAGATCTGTAAATAGGAAAAAAAGCATGAAATATACGAATTCTTTACTGTATATTTTTCTACATTCTCTGAGCCTGTACTAAAAAATTAGAAGTCTTATTTTATAATTCTTTTGACAGCAATTAACAGAAAAAACCATCATTAATGATCCATTTTCTTATTATGGCTATACCATTCATTACATTTGTCTGTGTGAGTTTTGATTATGATGCGAATGGAAAATTATATAGCATTTGTCAAGAATATAATTGTATGCGCCCTTGCGTGTGTAACACAGGATGCATGAAGGAAAACTCCAGGTTGCAAGATTGTAGTGTAAAACCTATTTTTTTGCCAAATCCTTAACCTTATCTAATTGAATTATTTTTTATGCTTCAGTATTGAAATGGGTAAATGGCTAATAAATATCTGAATACAGCATTATACCTTTTTATGAAGCTTATTTATTCCATTTATAACGATCTTGATATGCATTATATACTTGTTTTGGTGATTAGTGTATACTCATACATGACACATTTCCCAATAAAAACAGTAACACACAGAAAAAAAATCTGTCCATTGATTTATTGAACATCTAGACACATATATAATACTGTGTGCTTTGAATAAAAAAATTTTGAGTATCAATTTTTTCTTCATTACTCTTTTTCCTACGTTCTGAAAAGAACAACTCGGAAATTTGGCAGTTCTGTGAAGTATCTCTTTATTCCACAGATAATATATATATGTTTGGCAATTTGATGGAAAACATGTTGTATCGCAGTCAAATATAACAACTGGAACATTCGCATTTAAAAATAATCTCATTTTTTTTTTCCTTGGAGCCATACTTGATATAAAACTGCATTCTAGGTTATGCATTTTTTTAAAAAATTCAACAAAATAAAAATTGAGTATCATGTAAATTTCTGCTACAAAAACATAATAGGGTACTTTACGTTTTATTTTTCACATATAATAATTTACACTTTATTCCTGTTCAAGAATCACATTCAATCGAATATTCACTTTCGAAAATTTACATTTATTCAAACTCAATCATCTTATTTTAGAAATATCGTTGTAAATTTCATTACAATTTAGTTCAATGATAGGTTAATTAAAAGTATATTAAAGTCGTATTCCAGAGCTACAAGAAGGGCATTGGCGAAGGACATTGTAACTTTGAGACATGGTCAAACGACAAGATCGACACCTCAGTTTACATTCCTCTGTTCAAACTTCTACACTACACCAACTTAAACATTGTGAGTCTAAAAAGGTTTAACGCGCGCGTGTACCTGCTAATCTATAATGCAAATCTTTAGGTGCAGTAGTAATCGAACCCACCATTCAAAGGAAACAAGACTTGCTGAGCTTTCTTGGATAAGACCTATCATACAGATTGGTTATGAGTTGAATTCTGGCGATTATTTAGCATCGTGTGATTCCATTTTGGCTATTATTTACCATTCAGACCATTATATAGGTTAGATGTCAGCCTTACGAAAAACCAAAATCTTATCAGTAAACAATCCAATAAAAAATGATATCTTCAAACTCAGGAAATATTTTTTCTTGCAAATGCATGGTCCACACTTAAGTGTCTTACCACTTTTTCTCATTTATCTGTTGCCGGAGTTTATTGTATTATTTTAAAAATATTTGGATAATATATATATAAGATTCTTTTATTCCCAGAATGTTTAGAAATTTCTTCTCATGGATCTCTTGAAACCTTCCATAATTATTTTATTGTACTGGTGGAATCACTCATTCTATTATCTGGATTAGTATATTATTTCCTTTAAATTTATTATTCAAACAAATGCTTCAAATGCATCCATTTCGAAGTCTAAAATAATCTGCATCCACATGTCTTTATTTCTCAAACATAGTTTTGTGTTATATGTGAATTTTGAGTAATCATGCATCAATATCTAGTGGATGTTTGAATGCAATCTTAACTTAGATTTATTTTAGGAGTCATGGTTTATATTTCAAACTTCTTAATATCACCTGGAAATTATATGGTTATGAAAAACTGAATGTCCCATAAACTATATTGACTTCATATCTATATATATGCCTGTGTGTGTAAGAAATTATTTTTACCCAGTCCTAAATTTACTAAACAGTTTTGAGAGCATTTCCTAATAGTCATGATATTCAGATGTGTGTCGTTTTCTTTTTTTGATCTGTAAAATCAACAGTTTTTTTCTTGAGAAATCAAACTGTATTTCCTTGCTGAGAACTAAAATTTAAATAAAATAAAACGTTGCTTATGTTTATTGATTTAGAAGGCTTATTATAACTGTAATGTTACATTCGACTTATTTCAATTTAGTTTTTCCATATTAAAATGCATTTTTTCCTGAAAATTGTATAAACAAAATATTTTGATGTACTGTAGTAAAGGCATAACTTTATTATTTTGAAAAAAATGCAATTTCATTTTCGCATTCTTAGATTTTTTAGACATTTTTCGCATAATTTACAAACGATAAAAAGTATTGTATTTAATCTACAAGAATCTTATTAATCTGTTGTGCATCTTTGAAGTCTCTCTGTTTTTTTTTTTTGTGGTGAAAAAAATACAAAAAAAATTGAATTAACTGCAATTGAAATAAATAATTTTTAGCAAATGAATATCATTATTTAAGAAATCTTTCCGCAAATGGAAAAAGAGGGGCAATTAAAATGATAAGAAATCATCTGAGCATTAAATTAAGTGAATATTGTTCATTCATGTATAAACGCTAGAATAACTAGAACAGCTATTGAATAAAATCTAATACAAACATGAAGGATAACTTATTTCCTTCAATGAATTTCTCGATAAAATAAAAATATCAAATTTCCAAATGACATTTCTTTAAATAATGTGAAACAAAGAAAATCTCTTTGTACGATCTGGATTTGGAAGAGAAAATATTACAGTATAAAGTAACGCCTGTATTATTAAAATTAACGCAGATAAGAAAAAAATGGGAAATAATTGGGAAAAATGTTTTTTCTTTATTTAAATTTATTTTAAATGTTTTATTTTAGGTATCTTATTCAGATTTTGTGTTTTTAAGGTTTTTAAAGGGCTCCTTTCGCGACTTTTACTCATCCTCCAGAGTAAATACTATCATGGCTTTAGATGGCAATGGAACCACTTTCTGTAAAGGAACCTCGATTTATGTTAATGTGAGTATTATTTAAGTCAAGTGAAGAAGTTAGAGATGGTTTATAATTGTTGCCATACTGAATCCACGGGTAGAAAAGATACAGTTGAAAATTACAGGGGATCAAGAAAATCCAGAGGTTCAATTTTAGATGCATAGAATACCTGAAGATCTACAGTCCTGATAAGTATTGAATTTGTTATTATAGATATTTGAATTAATGTCTGACGGCTAAGCTAAGGTCGCTAAGGTCAAATTTGGATAGTGATTTTATAATCATAATGTAAGTGTTTATTTCTTAAAATGTCTGTTTCTTGGAACAATCTCACATATCCACGCGCAAGAAATCGTAACAGATGATGTACAATGGTTAAATTTCTAAACATTGTAATTCTAAATGACATTTCCAACATCTTTTATTTACTCGAATACATTTAAGAAATCTGATGTGATTGAAAAAATATCTTAAACATTATAAGTTATAGTAAGGAAATCATGAAATTTGGATTATGAGAAATCAAGAAGTCAGATTTATATTATTGAATAAATAATACATTTTAATTAATATAATTAATTTAGTTGATACATATTCAACTATATTTCCTGAATATATATTCGTCAAATCATATAATGTATGTGTCTTCAAATAAATGGTTAGCATTAAGTTAGTAGATTTAAGCATAACAGCATAGCGTGAAAAAAACAGATCGAAAATAAGAAAAAAAACCCGAACAGACAATCAAGTGTAGGTCCTTATCGAAAACAATTAAAAGTAACATTATATGCCTTTTTAAAAAATAATAATTGAAGTATTTGTACTATTCTAATTATGATATCAAATATTTTGATATTTTTGCTGAGATTCTCAAAATATACGAGAGAATACAAAATCATTATTTGAGAAATCACACAAAATTATTCTTCAGTTAAATTAGAAATAATGAGAAAAGCTTAGCTTGTTCGTTCGTATTATTGTGTGTATCATGAAACATTCAGAAATATAAGTGATATATTATTGAAAAACATTATGTGTTACAATAATTTCTTGCTAAACCTCTTAAAAGACGTAATTACAGGTAAGTGGGATAATCATTTTATTTCCTAGATAATGATGATTACGGAAGTCTTTTAGTATGTCTTTGCTTCAGAATAATATATATCTGCCGTAATAATAAAATAGTTATAAATAATCCTAATTCATTACAATAAACCTAATTCATAAGGTGCAAAATAATGCAGGATATAATTAGTTAATTAATGCAATCTTCTCAGAAAATACGGGAAGGAAATTTGCATAATATCAAGAGTGGCATCACTACTAATAATTAGTCGCAGATACCGATAATATGCCAAAACGGTTTTTCGAAATAATTATTTAAAGGGAAAAAAATTAGAATAAAAATAAATATTTAAATTACTTCTGCAAATATTCTAAGAAATAATTATTTAATAATTATAGATCGATAGCTGATAGCTATATCAAACACTTAGCTCTTGTTTAAAAACATTCATATTTAGAACCTCAATCGTTTATTATATCTGTCGTCACTTGTTTAACAGTATACATTATATTGCTTTTCTCTTAAAATTTTGGAAGTAAAACTGTCTGATATAATGAGTGCATTAATATTTGTTACATTTTTCTTCTAAGTATCTTAACCATGCATAGAAAGATTCTTATATTCTCTTATTTTAATTAGTTTGGTGAGATTAAGAAAGGTTACAACAAAATGCTTTTCAAATTTATAAAACTTACGACCATTATTCAATGCAAATTTTCAATTAATCTCCTTCCATACATAATAATGTTTGAATTCAATTGACTATACTTTGAGTGTAAGCTACAATAAGACTTATACATCTTGAAGTCCACCGGCGTATATAAGCGTCTCCTCAGCCAAAGCGGTTTTTCCTCAAACGTACGTCTTTCTGAAGTACCAACTTTTATCTGCAATGCTATCCATAAAATTATTCCGAAGGCTTTGAATTAAAATAATCTTGACAGTAAATGCGAAGGAATTTCTTACTTCAGAGGATTTTCTTATTTATTCTTTTCCCCCATTCCAATACATAAAAATACGTAAACCTACGTGGAAAACGGTGGCATCGGAGAGTAAACTTCGTAACTTTTTCGAGAGCTAAGACTAATTAATAACCGAACATATTATCAGGATAGGATATGTGTATAATATTATGTATGGCAATACTATGGGGTCACAGGTAGTTATTAAACTTGTCCTTTACTTAGTATTGATAAATTAATTATAAAACATGTTGTACAGTACTGATACATTTATAATTGCATTATATCAGTGTAAATGTGTATTTTATATTTTAGTATGTCAGAATGTGTTTTGTTTGATTACTTTCAGTAAATTAGTATTTTTTTAAAAATAATCTTTTGTTTCCGACTTTTCAATTTGCTCGGGCCCCTCATAGGTTTCACGCCCCCAAGAGCGCACCACAGTTGAAAACACTGCTAACAATATCTTTTGAAACCAAAAATGTTTGTTTTATGGTAATAAAATCAAGTTTTCTGAACTCTTACATATGGATAGTCTTCACTACTCTACACGGCTGGCAATTAAAGTTGTAACCATATTAACTAAAGCAAATACCAAAACTTTATGTATCCTAAGTATACAGCATAATAGGAAAAACATGATATAATTTATACACAGTTTTAAAGACATACAAGGTCCACACAATACACATGATACTTTAATCTTAGTTAACGTAGAGGAAACTTATCCATTTCTAAAGACGATCATTATTCGATGCTTCTTCAAATCTATGACAATTTTCATCAACCATATCGTTACAAGCAGCTGTGGGACAGACCTAGTAGTCCATGACCATGGTGTTTCAACAGGTGACAAACTATGGACTAAGTGCTGGTCAGACAACTCATGAACACCTTCTGAGGTAGCAAAGTAGTAGGATCAGGACCATCGAGAGAGGCCATTCGATCTTATTGAAAGTTGACGTCTCTAGTTTCACAGATAGGGCACAACCACCAGCCTTAACATCTGAGAAATGTGACAGAGAGATCTGAGTTGAAATGCTATCGAGCCACAGATCCTCTGTGAGTAGTGGAGTGAAGGAGAAGTGGGCTTTCGATCACCTAAAATGTTCTCATGAAAATTAAGAGGACAAGACCATGTCAGATTCACCTAACGTTTTGACTCAAGGCGATAACAAATGTTTATATCAGTCTTTGCCGATGTATCTTGTTGTGAGCTTCGATCAGACCATAGAGTTTGGCAGTGCATGACATCATATAGATAGCTTCAAATAAAGATCAACCTATACCGGGTCGATGACTTCGAAGGGATTCTACCTTTTTCAGCCAGAATGGGACAATTTATTACGTTTGGTGTTTCAAAATGTGTATTTTTTGCCTTTCATTAATATAGAGCTTGGATCTTTCAAACGCATATGCCGAAGTCACTAATCAACTCTGGTATATTATCAATGTTTATTCAGAAATAAAAAATTTAAATTGAATTATTATAGTTTTTATATGCCATAAAGTAAACAGTGATTTTATAAATGACTTAGTCTATCATCGTATTATAGTTACAATGAATATCGGTAATGTAAAGTACTATTATGTCTAGTAAAGTAATTGTGATTGCTCTATTTGCTAAAAATCAATCATACTTTTCTTCCTTTATCAATTTCATGATGGTTATGAATAATAATCTTATTATTTTGTGGAAATAGTGTCTTTTAGAGTAAATGCTAATTAACAAAGCAACGAGTTTAAAAATTAAAGCATGGGTTATAGAATTTCAAGTACATAAAATCCGTGGTAATTAATAATATTCGACACAATACTTCATAAATAACGATATATAAATAGCTCGAACTTACATAGAAATAATTAAGTTGATTAACAAATTTTATGTAGACGAGTGTTTGGTTCGAGTGGTGATTTCGTATTTCACGAATTTAATCCTAATTGTTATTAATAAATTTTAATATGTTCAAATCTACATTAAATGTATATTTTTCTTCCTTTTCCTAAATAAAAAATCATCAAGTTTTAAATTAGAAATTATTAAGCTTTGTAACTCATTTTCACTGTACGCTCGATACTAACACATTAAATAACTTAATATCAGATTGAAATAAAACGAAAATAAAAACTGCAGAGAAAGGATTTTGTATAGCATGAATAGAACTTTCAAACATAAAGATCACTAAATAAACAGAAAAGGTTTCTTCTTTTGTGTATGCAAGTCTTTAGTTATCTTTGACAAAGTAATAAGAAAATTGAATTGACAATTTGATCCTGAAGTTTATTAGCGAATAGTACACTCAAATTTTGACGATACAAAATCAGAGACTTCTCATACAATCCGGTACTTCGATTATTTTTCCTATAGATTGCATTTTATCTTCTGGGAAATGCTCGTAATACAGGATGTATCTGGTCTTCCCTCCAGAAAGAAAAACTGGGCACACTATCAACTTTATTGAAATAACTATTAAAGATGAGGACAGGCTTTATTTTGAAAATCATATGACTCATTGGAATAGGTCTTGAACAATGTCTTCTACATATTTACAACATTGGATTGCATTAACTTGACTGTTGTATGTTTAAATTATCATTTTGTCTTCTCTGTGATACTTCCAGTACTACTGCAGGTTTCCTTGTCTTAATTTCTTTTCAGTTTAAGAATCTTTTCAGAGGTTCTTAAATAATAAAATAATTTAAATCAACCCAATATTATTTAAAACTTTTCAAATCATCATTTGAAAGCTTTCAATGATTATATAGTTTCTATAAGTAACATGCGAAAAAGGGTTAATATTAATATGAATCATTGAATTGAATATCTGAAAACGCACTGAAATTAATCTTCACCAGTAAATCATTATACGTGTAACTTTTAAATAATGAAGCAGTTAGAAGGAAAAAAATATACGTTACAGGTGAGAATAACAAATCTAGAGCAACGACTAAGGTGCTGAGTCCGTTACTAAACTGCACACTGCTAACCGTTTATGTTACTAATCAACTTATTTTCTGTACATTGACTTTGATGAAAAATTAATATTACTGCTTATTTTACTGACATTTTTAGAATACATTTTATTTTATTCTGCAGATAATAACTGCTAAAACTATGTTTTTGTTTGTGAATCATGATTTGCGTAAATACGTATTCTATGAAAAATGGTTAAAATTTAAAACTCTTACAAAGATAAACTAAAATGGAATGTTTGCAGGTTAAGTCAGGGAATATTTATTATTTTCTATATAGTTACAGTAACGCAAGTAAAATATTTTCAAAAGAGTTTGAAGTTATAAAAATTCAATTAAAATATTTAAGTCATATTTTCACATTTCTATTAATTCTATTTGGTGAAAATTTACAAAAACATCTGCAAAATCATCCAAATTCTTTTTTATAAGAAAAGAACTATATTATAATAAATCCAAATAAGGAAATCGTGATAAACTTGAAAATTCCTGCTACCTTCAAATACAAAATTTAAAATGTACGGAGAGGGGAAGTGTCTGTTATATTTTGGTTTCCTCAAAGCTAAGGTTGTGAAATGTGTAACATATGAAGTGGAGAGTCCTGAAATTCAATTTTGAAACTCTCCGTTGCAGCTGTCACAACTGTTTTGAAACATAATTCTCGGTGTTTATCATTTTGACATTCATGTTCCTACTTTCAAAATCTGGAAGGGTCATTTCAATAGAAAGCAATATTCTGTTTTGTTATCTTTCAAAACAAGTTCAATTTAAATAATTTAAATCCTGTTTTTCTGGTTAAATTAACTAGAAAGACAGAATGGTTATAACTTTAATTCGAAATAAGGCTTGAGATAATATGTACACTTGTTATTTATATTACTATTTTATTACTGTATATGTTTCCTTAATATTACTACTATTTTTATATATTACTATGTAATTTGAAAAGTCATTTGGTTTTGTAAAGATATTTCTAATATTATTTGAATTACAAATATAAGGTTATTGTTATTTATTCCAAAATTATATGTATTCGAATCATTATATCTATACTTACGTAATATAAGAATAATTTAAATATATTATTTATTAAATTAATATTTACTCAAAATTCTAATTTCATTTGTTTATAATATTTAATTCATAAATCCGATATCTCATTTCAAAATGCGTCCCATTTCATCTCGTACTAAAGGATTATAACATATATTTTCATAGAATTCTTAGTGATTTACCATTAAAAGTGTTAGTGTTTGATTTTTGACAGAATTATTGGGGTATTTAAGTAATAGAATATCAAAATGGCTTACACTTACCTTCTAAGCCACTTGAAACTTTTCCCTAAGACACCGATGATATTTTTAAAATAATTTATATTCCCTTATCTAGAACACGTAATTGTATTTTTATGCAACGTTTTCTTTTGTTTTAGAGTAATGTAAAAATTGAATAATATCAACTTTTTTTATGCTCTTGATTGAAGAACCAGTTTAAAATAACTATTTTTATTTTTAGTTTAAGTAAACCAAGGTTGTGGATTAAAAAAACCAGACATATGAATTGCCACGACTGCATCATCACATTTAACTCAAACGAATACCTTCTCAGGGATATTTCATACACAGGGTGTTGGCGAATTCGACCAATAAATTTATAGGGGTGATAATATGCAGCATAAGAACAACCAATCATCATAGAGCATGTGGTCACAAACCACGTTCAGTGGGACAAATTCGCAGAAATAGTTATGTAGAGTGTGTTGTCCAGTGGAATGAAAAGGCGCAATAATACACAAGGAATGCATTTATTAGACGTAATACGAACAATGCACACAGATGGACGTGAGAAATGCAATGACATGGGATTGTGACAGAAATTGTTCGATCTTGCTGCTGCGTAGGTTATAGCATGGGTGGTATGAAGTGAAGGTAGTATGGTGTGGAGATCGTCCCCTCGGAAAGTCGTTTTGGAACCTTCTCTGTGCTAGGTGTCGATTGCAGTCAGCTCGAACGTACAAAAGGTGCATGTCCGCATATTTTTCGTTCGAGGAATCCGCCATTGTTACCAAATGCAGTTTAACATCCGCGCTTTATGCAGCACCGACCTATAACAAAATCGCTCGCTGCTTTTATTTTCCCCAGACTGATGGAAAATTTGCAAAAGGGCACGTTTCTTCAATCCTTTTACAGCTCTCCGAAATCCTGCCTTCGTTTGACCTGTCCCTTCGTCTGGCTCATCGCCCTCCGATAGCTACAGTTATCGCGATTTTTTACCATCTAAACGTGGTTTGTTCCCCATCTTCTGTGGCGTTTTGTTCTGCCTACTATCACCCCTCTTAATTCGTCGGTGGAATTCGGTAACACACTGTACAATTAGATATATATTTGAATTATTTTCCTAAAATATATTTTGAAATTAGCCACAACAATTAATAAATAATCAAAGTTATTTAAAAATTCTTAGCGTGATCTAATCGAATTTCCGCAAAAGATTTTAATGGCTTCTTACCCAGAATTGTCTGGATACTTCAAATGACAAAATTATCCTCTTCAAAGTATGTTTTTCTTCGTAATAAAATCCTACATCATAAATTATTTAACAAAACTTGAAATATGAAAGTTGAGTTAAAAATATGCTAAACATCGTTAAAGAAATATTGATATGCTCCTATTTATAATCAGGTTTTTTTGATTTTCTGAATTTTACTTACAATCTTTTTCTTTATATATATTCTTTCAAAATTACACAATATTGCATTTGATATATTTCACAGATATGATATACTAATATTTTGCTTTAGTTTATATTTTTATCATGATAAATTTGAAATGCCGTTAGTATTAAAAATGATGCAAAGTAGACAAAAACATTTTTAAGTGATACCTTAATGTATCTTCTAAAAATTTTATTTTATTTATTATAAAAAAATGAGAAACTTTTCTCTCAGAGCCAATGTTTTACAACACCAGTGCACCTGTGCTTTTTTAGAAATTATGTTAAAATTTATTTATTTGATTTAACTGAAGTATTAAACTTTAAAATATTTTCAATCTTGTTAACTTAGAGCATTTAAAAGCATACCCCATGCCTGACAATTCTTGCATACATGATACATATTTATTAAGTTCAAAAAAATGCAGAGCTACAGTAAGAAAAATTTTTAGAAAATGAAAAAAAATATTAAAATTAAAAGATTAATGAAAGACCCTTTTTAAACTGCGTATGTTACATGAGTTCAAAACAATCATAAAGTATATACACAGAACAATTAGATGCAATACTACCGGTTAATTGATAATCATTTTAACACACTTCACATATAAATTCACATGTAAATTCTTTTAAGGCAATATGGTACCATCTTAACAATTTTTTTTATTTTTAATATTTGCTATTTGGTTTTAATTGTATTTTATAAAGGTTAATATTTAATAATAATTCGATAAAAAAAATTAAATTTGTTGCAAAATGTTTGTAAAATTTAAAATTTTATAGTTTTTTTAAGCATTTTTTAAATCCCTAAGGCTTTTTTAAATATGACTCTTTTATTTCAAATATTTTTTTCCAAGTGCCTGATAATATACTACATAAAACAATGCATGGTTTTTTTTTTCTGCTGCTGCTCTTTAATTTTTTTATTATTTTTTTTAGGATTAAACTTCTAAAAATTCCCAAAAAAATATTAATTTTGATTTTGAAATTTTTTAGTAAAAGTATTAAACATGTTAGAACTAATTAAATGCACAATTTTACAAATCATACATTTCAGAACATGTATAAAAAATTTCAAACCCATACTTTAATTATCAAAAAAGCCTTAGGGTTTTGAATAACAGTATATGTACAAAAATTCAACATGGAGAAATATGAGTTAGAAGTTTTCATTCCATGAATGACATGATATAATATTCATCGAATAGTCTGAAACTTTTATGAAATGTTAATAAGCTTATTTAAAACTACTTACCATAAAAAATTGCTCACATTTAGAACAATTAAACAGTATACTGCCATAATGAATATATAGAAGAAACGCATTCAAGATCAATATTTCATAAAATTTATCTAATAATTATTAAAAACAAAATACATACACTTCAGAGCTAATTCCATTCTCAGAGCTAATGCACAACAAGTACAAAAGATGCTTATGCCTTTATTTTTTATTTCCTTGATTATAAAAGCTTCCGCATGTTAAATAGTGTATACGAATAAAAGCAAAATTAAATAACATTTTATAGGTAAAAATATCAAAGTATAAGAACTGCATATATGCATTTGTTTAAATAAATATATTAAAATAATTTAAAAATAAAAGTGTTTAATTTCACACACATGGGATATATATATATATATCCAAAAACAAATATATAAAAATAGGAGAGTTTTTCTATACTTGCGAATTAGATTTTTAATTATATAAGTTATCAAAATGAGATTTCGTATTTGTGCTTTGGGAGAATCCGTTTTGAAGTTTTAATTTCATTCATTATATATCATAAAAAGCACACACAACTTTTAAATCTTGACCCAATCCATTTGATCTTCCAGTAAATAATTCACAAACTAGAATTTTTGCATGGATTGTACAATTCTTTCTTAAAATGATTTATTACTGAATATATAATGTCAATCTCATTGATGCGCATTGGAAAAATAATTAATTCATTTTTTATCAGGCTCTTTTCTAGAAGATAATCTGGAATGTAGGCGTGGTAATTGCTGGTTAGCATCAAACATTGCTCCATTTCTTAATGAAAAGTGCAGGTAAAGCTTTGAAATTTTGCAGGCATATTTATAAAGATCTGGGGTATCAAATAAGCCAATAAAATTTTTTTCGACAGTTTAATGACTTTTAGGGTACCATGTCTTCTTAAAATAATTTTTCTCTTGAAAAAATTGTGCAATTTCCATTAAATATATATACTTTCACCTAGAGTGTGTTCCGAGTTAGATGGAAATAAAAATAGTCCCGGCATTTTAGGAGCAAACTTTATGAAATTAGATAACTTGATGTGCTTATTATTAAGACGAAATAAGTCATTCAGTTCGTTTCTTTCTAAAAATTTGCATTTCCTTAATATGTATGTCAAACAGGAAGTTTTAAAATATGCGGAAGTATTTTCGAACGTAAGTATAGATGAATATTTGTATTTTCAAAAATGATTCCTCATAAATATTTCAAAGCTCTTCTGTCGATAAAATGTTGCTCGCATTCAAGTATTAATGAATAAAATTATGTTAATAAAGTTTTCACTCACTGATGATGTATGTATTCTTTCTGAAACTTCCGAAGCAGAATTATGCATACTTAATTCTCTTGAAACTCTTTATTTAACTTATTTGAAGAGTTAAATTTGTTGATCATTCAAGGAAGTGCTGGAATAATATTAATTGCTTTTATCTAGTTTTATGTACATAGGTTAAACACTTAAATTTCCTGTGAACATAAAAACATACGTTATTGTGTTAAATTGTATTAGAAATTGTTTCCGAATTGTAAAGAAATTGTGGATATCTTTAATCATTTCTAAAACCACAAATGATTCCAATAAGATACATTAAATAAATTCATTTAACCGAATACTGAGGTGAAAAAAAATCGACATTTCTTTCTAATATTATGAAATTTTCCCTCAAGGATGCAGAATTGTCACAACTCACTATAATATGGCTCACACTAATATGCAAAGGTATATTTGTAAGAATATTGAAAATGGTACATTCTATTACTATTTGCTTTTTAATTTGAATAACTTTTCATGTTGTACAAATGTTCTTCTTAAATTTTGTATAATTTTACATTTGGATATTGAATAATTAAAAATACAATGATGCCCTAACTGATTTGACAGTTTTATAAGTATTGCGTTTAATGCTCTCAAAAACAGTTTATGGCTGGATAGAATGTTATACTATTGATTGAACAATTATTAATTTATTTAACTTGAAAACATAGTAATTATCTTGAATTTTATAAGAGTCTTCTGCTAAAGAAATATAACTATAATTCAAAAGCACATTTAATATAAAGTAAATAATAATAATAATAATAATAATGTAAATTAAGTGCATTACAAAAGGCAAATTCCATTTCACTTTTATAGTTCTCCACTCAGGTATCATAAAAGATTATGCCTGTCCAAAATTCTAAAAAAAAGTTATATTTCTTTTCAAAACTGTACTTGGATTTTTGCATTTAATCGCATAATAATATGAAATTAATTTTAAAATGTTGCTTCATCTTTGAAAAATGCTAAAGAAAATAATTCTAAGAAAACAAAATAGAATAACAAAACTCATTTTTATATCATTAACACAAGTATATCCATATATATATGAATGCGTGTGGTTTATAAATTTAAATTCAATTTAAAGAAACAAATTACATAATCTTGGAAAAACCTAGGCAACTCTTTAGATTTTGTCATTATTCCGAAAAGAAAATGAATTAGTGACACGAAATTAACCTTACATAGGCACGATGTAGCACAAAATGGTTAACGAAAACATATATGTTGTTAAAGACATATAACGTCCAGAACGGCTGGTGAATAAGACATATGCATGCAGATATCTAATCACAGTCATCCGACGGTTGTTGTATGCAGTGACTGAGCAACATTGCCCTAATTCTATTTCGAGTCTTTTTATTTCTTGCGGAATGATAAACTGGTCAGAATTTGATAGATAAGCCACTTGAAGGTGGCTCAAAATTATGAGGTCTGCCACAAATAGCTCTCGTTTTGCTTCATTCAGAGATATAAATTAAAATCAAATCAACCTAACGTCTTCTTGATATTTTGCAAACGGTACTAAATTCCACAATTTTTTATACGTAACTAGACCGAATTAATCGTAGATTCATATTTCAAATGGTTGAGAGATAATCTTTCTTTACAACCCTCGTAAATTTTGAATTCTTAAAAAAAGCTAGCTTGCTTAAGGTATGCAACCACCTTAAACTTGTGAATTTTGCCAAAAATTGACAATTTTTTTATGATTTTATTTTATAGGCCACCTTATTATCTATATAGAAATACGAAGTGTATTATTTTCCATTCACTAGAATGAAAACTGCAGTTATTTTAGTAAAAACACATGCCATTACTTTAAGCAAGATGTTATACTTTAAAATGCTTTTTACTCGAATATTTTATTTTATTTTTTAAATGCTCTAACCGGAGCAAAGAGAGAGTGATTACTAAAAAGTTTTGAAAATAATTAACATTTTAGTGTATGTTTTCTATAGTAGTAGAAGTGCTTTAACCTTCAGATTTATCAATCACTGTTCTATTATAAAATTTAGTCCCTAATGTGAATATGATAACTTTTTTTTAAACAAATTTTCTCTAATAAGTAAGATAAAGTGCTCTAATTTATGTAAAAATTAAACTATCTCTTATTATGAAGGTCAATTCAAAACCGAAAACGCATCAAAATGAATATTTGTTCATAAATTTTGAACAAATATTGAGAATGAGCCCTTTTTATGTACTTTTTAGTAAATTTTTATCAATTTTTTTCCATTTAGTAATAATAGTTTTTTTTTATTTTCTTAATTTTAGCATTTTTTTCCTTAAATTGTACTAAATAAATCTAAAAACTACAAAAAATTCTCAAATCTCCATTTTTTAAAAAAAAATAAAATGTTTTTCAATAGTCGGGTACTTTAAACGAATGGCAGACTTCATACACTCATTAATGTATAAGATAAAGTAGAATCTAATTAATTCAACTACATTATACCATTAAAACATATCATTATTTTATTTCCGAGAAAAAAGTTCTAAATTATGACTGAAGAAAAATCAGGATTTTGGTTGGACTGAAATTTCTAATAAAAACAAAGAACAAAATTAAATTAAAGATATTTAACGTGAAACAATATTATACAAACATTTTATTGAAACATTTTTTCCATGTAAGGAATAATACGGACATTAAACGTTTTATATTTGATGAATTTGAATAGATAATATAAGATGAGTATTAATAGAAAATATTAACATGTTAAAATTGTTATTTAGGGGAAAAAATAGCAAATTAACTAAAAATACTGAAATAGGCTTTCATCGCAAAAAAGGAGACTAAAAATTGAAAAGATTAATACTTGTATCGATTTTACATTAAAACTCCAGCATGATTAATCTCCTAATGTATACACTAGGTTATATTTTATTATAAAAGTTAGATTGTCTATACTTTTTCATATTAAAAAACAATCCTTTTAATATATATGGCGCATTAACTATTCGAAGAACCTTTTTTAGAAAAAAAAATATCAGACAATATCGATTTCTGGATATAGTATTCATTAGAGAATTCATAAAGTAAAACAAAAAGTTCTCAAAAATTGATTTTAAATTGAATAAATAATGCAATTTATGAAAGAATAGAAAAGATAATTATATAATAATATTATATTTTTTAAAAAATAATTCTACTAATTTTAACTTAGACTGCATTTTTAAAGGGGAAAATAACTTCCTTATATATATATACTATGTATGAATTAACACTACAGAGTAGAATCCATACAATATATGGAAGGAAATTCTTTTTTTCCTTTCATATTTCTTTCTTCCACGTTTCCAAAATAGATTGATATATTTGTTTTCTGTTTATACATATGTAAATTAAGTTCACAATGGAATTACTAATTTAATACAGGAACTTTTAAAGCATCATAATTTTAATGAATGTCATTCAAATGTAACAAATATCTCACACTTTTAAGTAATTTATAGTATATTAAAGTACATTAGATTTGTGTGTGTGAAAAATTGAAAGAATAAAAATATAATATCCGTATTCATTTGTCAAAAATATATTTATAAATATTTCACATCTATATATATATATCTTTCTCTATCGCTGTATCTATATATGTAGTTAAGGTTCTTCTAAGGCAAATGAATCATATTTTAAAAATTGAATAACGATATCGTTTGATTCATATAATTTTTTGTAATATATAACTAATCCGAGATTTAGATGGGGCTAAATTGTATTTAAAGCTTCTTCACAATATTCAATAATCTTATTGCTTAATTAAATATTGAACGCAAAATGAAATATTTTTGCTTGTTGGTGGTATGCATTATGCTGTCATTAATAAAACATCACCTCATTAATCATCTTTAAATGTACACTAATTAGAAGTGTATACCTAGTTTAAAGAAATGCTTACAATTATTTGCTATATCTTTTTTAATTTATAGTTTCGTTTGTTAGAAGCGGTATGCAATTTTTAAATTCAATTAACTTCTTAATTGTCGAGGGAAATTTGCGAAATTCTCCCTCCCTCCAGTGCAACCGTTTTTCCCACAGGCACTTGTATTTGGTTTACTGAAAGAGGGGGTGGGGCGTTTTCTTCCCACCTAAAAATTTTTTACTTCCACTTTAAATAAAAAGATAAGAAACGGATAAAATAATAAAATCAAAATAAAAGATTTAATTTCGAGAGTTGGATTATAAAAATTAAATTATGTATACATAATTTTTTTTATCTGTTCTGTGATATATCCTAAAGCATAGTTTACCAAATAAACCAGTATCACATTAAGTACATCCAAACAAAAAATTAAAAATCTCTTATTATTCATGGTAAGCGAAAATAACAGCAAATAAAGAACAGAAAAAAGCAAACTCAATGAAAAAAAAAAAAGAAACCGAAAAATTGCTTAGTTATGAATTTTACCGTTTCTGCAATATACGTTTCAAATTCCTTTCTCTCATCTTCTCCGAAATAAGTAATTTTTTAGAAGCACTGCCAAAGTCATGTTATTGTATTCCAAAAAGCCATGGAACTAGATTTAAATAGAGCATCATAGTACAAAAAGAACACCTTTGGAAGGACGAGCATACAAGAGTTCGGACAATTAAAGGCACCAGCTCAGCAGGGCATGTATACATGCCCGCGGAACTTAAGGGGTTGAGAATTATACTCAGAATATACACTTTATAACACTGAACATGCAATAAGACCAAATCAGGAAACTATAAGCATTTTATGATAAGAGCACTATGTCCTCGTTGTCACTCATTGAGTATGATACAAAATCAGTAGTTTAAAAAACGGATAATGTTCATGCATACTTTGTAAGCCAATCTAAAAATATGGGGACTACTGCGATTGCTGGAGACAAAAGCCCGTTCCTAAAGTTAAACCACTTGAAAAAGTTTCTCCTAACACTGCCCTATCTTGCCAAGTTGGTTTAGTCCATGCCATGGGACCAAACCGCATGGACAGCTGTTATCTTCCGAAGCTAGTTAGCTTTGTTCCGCGATCTACGATAGATGTATTTCTTGAACAGCGTTGAACATTAAATTCCGTCAACGCTTAGGTAAAACACCCATGGAGAAATTGGAATTACTAAGTAAGGTGTATGGTGAATCTAGCATAACGAGTACCAAGATTTACGAATGACATCTGCGTTGTAAAGAAGACCGAGAATCCATCGAATACAATGATCGTATTGGACAACCTTCGACTTCACGAAAATGTTGCTTTGATGTCTGGATGTGTTCGAAAAGATCATAATCAAGCACTTGAACAAATTGCTGAGGTTACACACTTCTCAAATACATCATTTCAGGAATTCATTCGTTGTAAATAGCTCAGTTCTGGAAGAGTGGCGACTGGTATCTTCTGCTCGACAAAACATCAGCACATTGATCCCAATTGGTAAAAGTGTCCCTCGCCAAAACTCGCACTAACATGCTTCCACATCCCCCTTTTCACCAGACATAGAACCGTGTGACATTTGCCTCTTCCTATCAATGAAAAACCTTTACAGAGACATATTTTGGTGTCATCAGATGAAGTGAAAGCAGCATCGCAGGAGGCTTTATGCGAGGTAGCGAAAAATGGTTTCCAGATGTACTCCCAGAACTTATGCGAACGCTTTTAGAAGCTTATCGTAGCCCAAGGGAACTTTTTGGATGGAGGACGTGATTCGGTGCTTTAAACTATTCAGGGTAAGGTTTTCCACACCTTGTCCTCGAAATTTTTGGGGATCATACTACTTTTTCACGAAGACTGTACAAAATTTTGCTTATGCCGATGGTATATTAATCATTGCTCGTATTAAAAATGCTTTGTCGGAGAAATGTCTTGTACTTAAGAAGTCAACTGAAAAATTGCATTTAATTATCATTAAAAACAAAACTAAGTACATGCCAACTACAAAAACTTTATTGGGTTTTAATTACCTGCAGACTGAAAAGTAAATTTTGAAGTGGTTTGAAGATTGAAGTTGTGTATGGATGTGATGTACAGTTGTTGTTGATTCCAGAAATGTATCTGGAATCAACAACATAAAATATTTATTTTTGCGAAATCTGTATTACAGTTAAAATCAAACATTTAAATTGTTATAATTATTCTTTCAAGGGAAGCTTTGCTAGAAATGTCTTTTGATTTAGCATATTGAATGCAATTTTTCAAATATATAGATGCAAACATTTTGTTAGAAATCTAGTATTTTTTGTGTAGATTTTTATTTATAAAATATAAAGGGAATATAATAAAAAATAAGAAAAAAGATGATCAACACTGGTTAATTGCTCCATAAATATTAAATAAAGAGATGAATGCGAATAAAAATGAATAATCCATTTAATAGTTTTTAATAAAAAATGTATCTTCTATACCGCCTAATCACTTTACAATTTTATTCATCTCAGTGAATACAATAACATAAACAATGAATGATAGAAATATTTATTTTATGTGACATCAACTGCCATAATTAGATGTTATTGATATGATGTTATGAAAAAATGTTTTGTAAACTCAAAAATAATTAGTTTTTAATGTGGTCGAAATAAAGTAAAACAAGAGAGAGAGGAACATGCAGTACATTAATTTCAACCATAATCGCAAAAGAAAACATTTCTCCCAATTAATTATATATATGTGTGTGTGTGTCTGTATATATATATATTCGACGTTAAAATACTTTAAACTAAAGGTCTCAGGTCTAAAAATGCCAAGATTATTTGCTTATATAATATTATGAAGAACATTTACTATTATCATTTTTACTATTGATTTATTGTGATAAATTTATATAATGCCTTTCTTTATCAATTTAACAAAAAAGGTATATAAAGTGCCAAACTATATTTTTTGGGGGGGGGGAATTAAATAACTTAGCAAATATTGAAAGAGAAGCTTGAAATGGCATTCATAGCAGTTTTTAAAATGCAATAAAGGAAATGGAAAATTTAAAAAAAAAACATTATGAATGAGTCCATGAAACATTCTAATTAATAGCTTTTTAACCATTGTAAAGTTAAAACGGCCCTTCGTACATTAAAACGCATTATAAAATTTTTTGTAGTAAACTTTACATTCAATACTAAATTAATTGTACAGTTTTATAGATATCATAGCAGTATGTCACTATATACTTATAGTTACATTTTTTTCATTTTAAGATCTGTTATTTTATTCCGGTAAGCTTTTGCGAACACACAATTTGGATGACACGTATTTTTTCCTGGAAAACAGTGAAAAAAAGATTCCTACTATCGCCTAAGAATAGGAATTGAAATATTTGTTGTAAATCAAGTGATCTATTTATAGCTGTACGTGCTTTGAATGAAATGAAACTGGACTGAACCGATATTGAGTTCTTATTGATCGTAGACGCAAACAATCAAATAGCCGAGATTTTTTTATCGTAATTTATGTTTTCGGTGATTTTGAAATTCTCCCTTTTTTACTTTATTTATTTGCTATTTATGTTTATTGTATTTCATTCGCTGATTCATTTTTTATAATCTCCTTAAAACTTTCTGTTTTATGAGGAAACACCAAAAGGGCAAATGTCCAAGCGTGGCTAACTTTATGAATTAAAGAGTTTTAAAATTGACATATGCAATATTTTATTTATTGATATCGGTTCTTGTGGCATGATACGCTAAATAAGGTATTTTACTAATTAACCAAATTTTTACACAGACCGAAAATTATTACCCAGTTATATAAATAAAATTAAAAACCAAACAATAAATAAAATTTAATTAAATTTATAATAAACAATGCAATAAAAAAGATTTAATTTAGTATGACATTTCAATACGTATACTATAATACATTTCATATAAGTTAATGAAATTTCTGAGAAACAAAAAAAAATACTAAAATGAAGCTAGTTAAAAGAATTTTTGATCAAAACAAGGTATGTGAGCGTAATAAAGTTGTTGTTATTTTTACAGTTGGGCGTTTTGCAGTGTAAGCAAATTAAACCAACAAACCCATGACGAAACAACCTTTAAAGCAACGAATGCAAAGGTATAATCTGACTTTTTTCTTCCGTTTTTCTTTACATGAGTACGGGGAAAATTTAAATAGAAGTTAGATCTTAAGCCGGATCAAGAACTGGATCACTCTGTACAACGACTCTGTATATAAGATTATAGTCTTCTGAATAGAAAGTCAGGAATATATAAGAAAAGACCTTTTTATTCGTGTGTCTTTTGAAAAAAATGATGTTATTAAATAAATTGCATATGTATTTGTTTTGCTTTAAATATAAATACTTTCGGTAATAATATGTATTCCTTTAAAAATATAAATAGTTCTGCTTCTGAATGCTTACTATATCAGAACTTATAGTAAATTAATCAATTTTTTTTAAGTATTGAGGAGTTTTAATTGATGCATTGACATTTTTCGAAACTATTGTAGGTAAGCAATGTTATTTCACTTGAAAATACAGTAGTTGTTATTCGAAATATAGTTCAAAACACTTTAGGTTTTTATTTAAAATCCTTATTTATAACGTATTTTAATAAAAATTTTGCTTTGAATGCATTTTGTAAAGTTTTATTTTTTGTATCAAATTATGTTAAATAAAAAAAAACATTTTAATATAAAGATTATTTTAAAGTTTAAGTTTAAGCATTTGCATCAAAAAATAAACATATATTTTTTTTTAAAATTTAAGCAAAGAAGCTATACTTTTAGTTAGGAATTAATATTACAGAAAAGAGTTGCATCTACGCTAAAAGTACTTTGACAAAAAATTTAACGGTTGAAATAATCTGTTCCCATTGATACATGAAATAATAGAATACGATGTACATGAACCAAATTAAAAGAGAAAATTCAATGTATAAATTATTAGTGGTGTAACAATGTTATTAAACAATACTTTTTATTAAACGATGTTTATTGAAGAGTACACTATTTTTGTGGGCTTCTGCTAATCAAGCGTTTTTGCCAACTACCCCTAGAATTGCCACAGAACGTTTGTGACGTGTTCATAAATAAGTGGAAGAGAGTTTCCTGGAAAGATAAAATACAATTTCTCATTCATCACATAGATGATTGTGGCAGGATGAGCCATCTTTCATAGTCTAAAGTTGCTCCCTCCACCTACACAGACTGGTGATGGAACTTTAGAGAACATTCTTACTTGTGACTCTGGAACCACTAGTTCTAGTAGAAGGGACCATATAAATAATAGACTATCTGAGCATAACTATCGATATAAGCTGCAACCTTATATGGCGACTGTTTCCCAAATTGGAAATGGGATCTTCCAGAAGGACAGCGCTCTATTATAAAAGTCTAGAAATGTGTTATAAAAGTTCGTGGAGCATAAAGATGAATTCCAATTAATTTCTTGACTTCCTCACTCGGTCTATCTTAATATGATAGGGCACTCTTGAGTTTTCTTAGAAAGACAGCTCAGATATTAAATATTTTTATGTTGGAATATATCGCCTTTACGTGACTACTGCTTACACACTTGGTACAACCTCTCTATAATTACCAACAAGAACTTGTAAATATCCATGTCGAGTCAGGTTGCAGCTGTTGTGCAGGGTAAAAGTGGTGCAATGAGTGGGTGTCCATAATGTTTTGGCTCTTCGGTATATATATATATATATATATATATATATATATATATATATATATATATATATATATATATTGTGTATATATGTTGACATGTGGTGTCTGTGGATTTAAGTATGTAGGTCAAACATCAGGAACTATGAACTTGAGAAGTAATCAACATAGATCAGACACTAGAAAAAATACATCAACAAAAAAAATATATGTAGGGTAGAAATACAGCATTTTAATAAACATGGTTTTGAAAGTGCTGTGTTGAATATTATTAAGATTGTACCTAATAAGATAAAAAGATTATGGTATGAAAATGTTTATATAGGTGTTTATAACGCTATGTATCCTTATGGATTATATGTAATATGGAACAACAAAAATTTAATCCAGGCTGTGAAACAAAATGATAAGGAATATATATATATAAAGATAGAAATAACGGTAATAAGACTAAAAGAACTAGAAAAGGTGGACGCCAAAAGCGAAAAAATAGAGGAAGAGATGCAATTAGAGAGGAATTAAATAATTTGTTACAGGATTTTGAGAATAATTTCAATGTTGGACAAATAAAGTATTTTTTATTTGGACTCAATAAGGAGGAAATAATAATAGTATTAAATTTAATAAAAAATATTGGATTAAAAATAATCACGGATCACACTTAGTTATGGATCTATGCAAATATATTGCTAATAAATTGGATATAAAGACAGACTCTAAGGAGGCTTATATTACAGAATACTACACTTTAACATATATGAATAAAACATATAACGGGATACATTTTTCTGAAATATTTAGGAAACACATGGATTTATTCCCAGTGAAGAATGAGTTGATAAAGCGAGCGTTCAAGTACAATAAAAGCCTGGTAGATCAATTTTTAACTATAATAGTATTATGGAAATGGTAGATCAGAATGAATGTAGAAGCAGTGATTATAGAGAATATGTGGATGATATCATGGGCACGTTTTAACAGGCAATATAGAGATAGTTCAAGATCAAAAGTTGAAAGAAATTATGTACAAAGGCACTGGATTTCGTTTAATGATTTCCAATAGCAACTTAATAGTAAAAAAACAACTATCTGAAGATATTAACAAATTTATCCTCAATATTGCAATAGAATATAACTTACCTACTCAGGCCTTTAAGGAATATGGTTTTTATGTCCTCAAGGACTTATTGAGTTTTAATTTAAAAAACAAAAAAGGATATTTTCTATAGAGAAATAAAAAGACCTATATAGGATTTACAAAAACACTTCGTGATAGTTTACGTGGATAAAGTCCCAGGAAACTATGCAATTATATGCAAATATTATTACAGTAAATTACTAAATGATCATATACAAAATAATAATGCATATGAAGTAAACAGATTTTGTATGAAAGAAATTAACAACAGATTATTAGCATTTTGTAGACAATTGGATATTTCTAACAGTAGTATTAAATATCCCCATATATTTTTGACTCCCAAATTTCATAAAAATCCAGTCAAATTCCGCAGTGTAACAAATGGATTCAATACTGATATATCAAAATCGGGAAGAATTTTACAGAACATATTACAGGATACAATAGACAAATTTAAAGATATTTCTATTATAAAAAACAGCTATGACGTAATAAAGAAGGTTGAGCAACAAAGGGCATTTTCAGTGCATGGCTTCGATTTTGAAGACCTATTTAGCTCTATCGAAATAGAAGATATGATACAGATACTTACAGATGCATATGGGAAATATGGTTTAAATAATTGTATTGGTTTTGAAAAGTTCAATATACTAATTACATCTGTAATACAGGAGAACTTCATTATTTTTGATAACAAACTTTACAAACAAATAAAGGGCTTGCCTCAGGGTGGCCCTGCAAGTAATAGTCTTGCTAACTTATATTTACACCATTATGAATCAGGTCGAAGAAATGATCCATCATCCCTTTTGTTGAGATATATAGATGATTTAATTGTTATTGGTCGAGACAGGGAATTTAAACCTAACATTGATTTTTATCCGGATTATTTAAAATTGATACAGACAAATGTTAACTCGAACAAAGTTGAATTCTTAGATTTAGATTTACATATCATTGACAACAAACTATATAGCAATATTTATGATAAAAGGGATGCATTTAACTTTAATGTTATAAAGATCCCAAACTTCAATAGTTGCATACACATATCAATATTTAGAAACATAATTTTAAATTTCTTGATGAGAAATAATAATTTAACTACACATAATATTGATAAGTTCAAGAACATTCAGAAATTTTTATTTAATTGCATACAGAGTGATTATCCCATCAACTTCTTGAAATCATACATAGATCAAAAACATTTCTTAAAAATATTTTTAAACTCATAAAAATTGGCAACTTGCGACAGATTCCACGATAGGCTTTGCGAAATGCACAGATCCACCACACAACATTACGTCCACAAAGTCAGCTTGCTAGTGGTCCAGCTGTGAAGAATATGTTTATTCCACACACAGGTTGCATTTTGATACACACACACATACCAACGTTTACACGACTATACTTTAAAATTATTAGTGTCCAACCAAAACTTCTATGACCAAACAAAAAACTTTTTGATTGCAATCTGGCTTGCATCTAATATTACATATTTAAACTCGAAAGTAAGAATATTGATCTTTTGGGTTAGAGCGTGGCATTAGTGGGAGTGATGAATAATGTAAAAGTTATGATTGATGTAGGAGAAATGAAAAATTGTTGAGAAATTGGAATACCGTTCATCGATTTAATTTATTAATAGGATAATTTTGGGTAAGTTTTTTTTTTTTTTTTTTGATGATTTATGTAATCTGTTTTGATGTTGTTAAGTATTTAATTTTTGAATATACTACACTCTTGTTTTGAATTTTCAAACTTTTAAGGTTTTTTCATTCTATACAACCATTTCAAGGATCGGTGCATATACTTTGATTTTTTTATGGTTGTTTTATTATGCACTAAGGTGTTTTTGCATTCTAACATTTTTATGTTATATCTTTCAGAATGCAATGACGAATAGTTTAATTTTTTTAGGTATTGAAAAGAGGAATATTTTTTTTAATTTTAAATTTTTAAAAGAAAAGTTTTTTTTAAATTTTAAATTTTTAAATTTTAAATTTTTGTGAATTTGGATATTTCCAGATTAGTTTACCAAGTTGCAATAGAGGGAGAAGGTTGGCGCCATCAAACTAGTTTAACCCCACTTATCGGTCCTAAGTCCGAGGTTGCACTTGGATATTTTATAATTTGTATCTTATACAATTTAAATTTCGCTTGAAAACGTTGATCTTCATTATTTTTATTCGCCATTGAATTTTTGAAATGTGATGTTGTACTCTAGGTTTAATATGATTTGAATATTTGATTGGTTATATTTGTGTGAGGTATTTTAAATATATTTAAATATATATATATATATATATATATATATATATATAGTATATACTAATGCAAATTAGAAACTTCCATCTTCTGTGTCAGAGTAATTGAATTATCTTGATAAATTCAAAAATATGATAAAAGTCCTTCAATCCGTAGTTTGTTTATCAAAATTTAATTTAAACTTGAAATACTCTGAGGCAATATCCGTATTTTACTCTCCTCTAATGTACAGAGAATTTATCCTTTCAAAATTCTTCTAAAATAATACTATCTTATAGGAGCAAGCCACAATATCGGAAAGGAAACTTTTTAGTGAACATATTTGATTAAGTATAAAGATTTTTGAACATGAAACATTCAGTATTGGTATACAAGAGCGTATAGAAGACATTGTGACTTCTTTATACACATATATATATGCATGTTTCTTTTGATAAGATCCTAGTAATTATTACAAAATTAATCTTGTGTGTTCATTTTTTTTACTCTCATTGAACGACATATCAGTGAAAATAAATGCTAAATATGATATTTTACTTTGGGAATAGCAGTTCTACTCACAGAAATTTACGTAATGCTATATTAATATATTTATTAAAAGCAGTACCTGTATTATTAACTGTATTATTGAACTATCTTTTGTATTTGCTATATTAAGTAAGACTTCTGTCTAAATTCTTAACTTTTTTACCCTCTGTTAGTCCTTGTGTTACCTTAGACTATCAAGTTAATAAAAATTAAGTTATCAATGAATCTTAGTCCCTCGTATATTATTTTAACTTTTCTTGACCATTTTCTTAATTCTTCCCATCTGACACAGCATGTTGAATAAAGCCTGAATGCAAATCGCAATAGCAATTATGTCAACAGTTGTGCTGAAGAAAATCTCTAGCAATCGATGATTAAGATTTATTAAATATCCTAAATTTATAAGCAATTTTTTAAATATTTATAAGAAACTTGAGTTTTAAAATTATAATTAATTTAATTCTGAAAATTTAAGTAGGGAAATAAGAATATTAGTTTCAAAAAGTTCTTGAGCAACTACTAGTTGTTTTTCTGATTTTCATCTTAAAAATCATTCCTTAAAGCTTTTGAACTATTCTCTGGTAGACTGAATGTAGCCACTGTACCCTTGCGATTATTATTTCAAGAACGTGCAGCCAGAATGTCACGAGTTCGAGTCATTTCTCTACTGAAGACACTTAGTGTAGAAGGAACTGATGCAATGTCAAAAAGACTCGTTGACGTTGGTGTTATAGTTAGGAGAGGGGGCTCTAGTACAGGAGTCTCGTTACTTGACCAATGCTTAAAATTAGCCAGTAGCCTGTAGCCAATAGCCCTCGAGGAACTTTATCGTGTAAGTTAATATTGATCTCACTGGAAGATATAATGGTTATATTCTAATAACATGAAGAATAATGCTTGAAAGTGATATTAAAAGAAAAGAATATTTGCTTATAAAAGGTAATTTAAATAAATCAATTAATGTTTCTAACTTCATGTGTTACTAGTTACATAGAAAAATAGCTGAAATATATTTTACTTTCAAAAAGACATATTACATCTTTTATAATATAAATATAAATACCACCTACTTTAAATCAAGATAACCGAGAGACATAAATTATTTAAGGATATAATTACTGGGAACTTAAGGAGGCATTCAAACGGATTTATTACATTTTATGCAATGTCTAAATCGACTAAGAAAAAAATATGATACTATTTACGTACCAATTAATTATATAAATATATATACATTAATTAATATTTGAAATACAATTTAAGTAACAACAAATACAAAACATATAAATAAATATTTTACAAAAATTACGATCAAAACATATGATACATGAAGTATTAAAAAAAAGGCAATGTATTTCCCTTTTGTTTTCTTTTAAACTATCAAGTATTTTTCCCAAATAACAAAATAATGTATTATAAGTTCATTGATCACTTTTTACTTACAGGAATTTTCAAATTCAAAAACCATAAAGTATTATTTTTCTCTTAAAAATGTATATAACAAAATGTAATAATTAAAAAAAAATACATCACAGTAAAAAAACAGCTGAATAAAATGACTCCATCTACTTGTATTTAACTTTAGACATTTTAATTCTTAAGCCTTAAATTCAATATAATACTGTCACTGTGCATATTCAGGCTTTCCCGACGAACAGGACTCAAAATATGTAACACGACTAGTGGAATCGGGCTGAAATTGAATTTTGAAGCTTTCCACTGCTAACTGTCACTCCTGCTTTGAAACATAATTCTTGCCGTTTATCATTTTGGCATTCATATACCATCTCTGGAATGTTTATAGGGAAGTGTCAGTTGAAAGTAATATTCCATTGCGTGGACGAAACGGTAGGTTGCAATTAGTTTAATGCTTCTCATATACTGAGGTTATAACAATTTCACCAGAAAACGTTGATAAATCTTTAAATTGAGAATACATTATTATTAAATGTTTAATTTACTTTAAATGTCCTAATTTTTACGTTTTCATTTGTCTATTGCTGTTTGATTTCCATCAAATATATGACAAGCGGAAAAAACTTAAATATAAATTTGATTTTCGAATATAGAAATTATGACACGTATGTTCACACACACACACACATGCACACACATGCACACACACACATGCACACACACATCAATGGGTTTCTCTGATGGTCAAAAAACCATGCAAGATCTCCCCACCCTTCCATGACTAACGCCAGAGAGAACAGAAAAAATATCAAGAGGTCGGCCCTGCAAAATCATAACACGGTATTGTATGCAAAAAAAAGTCAATATCCACTAATATGATGGGACGGCGCTTGCAGAAACGTGGACTGTGAACTCAACAATCAATACTTCCTCTTCCCTAGACAATGTAGCAAAGATAAAGATGTCGACTCTGGTGCACAGAATCACATAACTGAATACAGGATTGGCGTATTGTCGTGTTTTCAGAAGAGTCCAGGTTCTCCGTGCAATACTCTGACGACAATATACATATTTGGAGGCTACGAGGAGACAACTTATCACCTGCTTGTATTTGATATCGGCATAGGGGACCTGCATCTGAGGCGATGGATCGGGCAACCATTGGGTTCAATCACATCTAATACTCACATCTGAAAGCAGATAGATCATCTGACATCTTACATCCAATTACAGTGCCCTAAAGTCGAGGCCTGCTAAAAGCACTCTACCAATTATATAATGCAAAACCATGTTACATGTCATTTTCGGACATTCCTCGATACACAGTCCTAGATCTATCACCCATGAAAAATATATTGTCTTGGATTACTTAAAGACGGCCCCCCCTTCTTTTTCTAATAGGGATGGTGTAGTATGGCATAGAATGGAAGCAGCATGGTATGAGAAGGCCATTTCTGTAATAAAAGCTCAGTTTGACTCCATGCCTAATCGGGTAAGGCCGTCTTAGCTACCAAGTGTTTCAGCTGTTTCTATTAATTTCACAGCCCTGTAAACTCCCAAACTACTTGCAGATTTAATCATTTTATTTTTATGCTATACTGTTTACGTACAATAAATTATTTCTTTTTGTATTTGTTTTCCTTCGTGAGGCTTCAATGATAATAGCCAGCAGTGAATAAATGATAAAGTAAATGTATATGGAGTCGGGTATTATGGAAAAGTAGGATAATATGGGATACCGAGGTTTTGGTTCAGTTTGTAGGTGTTAATGCGTGGGGAATCTTTGAAGCACTCAAGAAAGACTATCATGCTGCATTAGAGTAAGAGTTGACCTTTTATTGTTACTATACTAATCGCTACAAAACAATGTCTGCTTCATGATTTTCAAAACGTTTACATGCAGGTTTTCAAACATTTTAACCTACTTAAACACATGCGACTTGGGCATTAAAGTTAAGCATAATGTGCCTTAAAATCATTCTCGCTTGTAATACTATGGTTGTGTTTTATGTGGCTAATTTTGTCCTTCAGTCTAAAGGTTCATTTTCCAGATTTTCCGAATTTTTTGAGTATGAAGAATCCTAAATATTCCATAATACACGACACATTACAACCTGATAAATCATTTTTAATATATTGCTTCATACCATCAACTGAGGAACAGTAAAACAAAAACACTGTATCTTCCGTAACGGAACATTTTCCGATGTTCAAAGAGAAGAAATTTGGATCAAATGCTTAAACTGTTTATTGTGGCTTCACTTTGACTATACAAGACTGTGACTTTAATAAATGCAAAACCAAAATGACTTTCATGTATTCTTAAGAATATGGCTTTTATAGTTAAAAGTAACTACGTTTTATACAAAATTTTAATTAGTTTGAATTAATTAGATTTTAGTTTAAACCACCTATTCCCTATTACCCGTTTATTCCTTAATATCCTACATTTACAATTTTTATAAATATATTTTTTTTCATATTAACAAAATAAATATTTTTTGACAAGGGATGATTCTTTGCAATCGCTTATAGTATGTATCCAGGATGAGTTTGGAAATTTGTTATCAAAAACCAGTAAAGTTATTTTTAGGAAGTTATAAATGGTATTCCACAATACCCGACACTAAATCTATATCTATTTTTAATAAATACGGTCATTTTAATCTACTAAATTGATGTTTAATTTACTGAATGAACTGTTTATTGGTACACTATGAAGGCAATACGTGGACTGTAAAATGATTTTTGAATCAAAAGGAACATAGCCTTACGCTGTTACGAAGTCTTCGTATCCAAGGCACGATTTTCCATAAATGAATCACACAAACACGCACTTGATCCTCAGCAAATACTTCAATCCTTTTCTTGAACCCTGACAGTTTTTTCCCTCTTTGCCTGAGGAAATATCGTCTTGGAACGGCTCGTACACTTATACCGGAATAAAATGAGTGATATCTTTGAAGAAAAGAAAGACTCTATGGAAAACGTCCAGAGTTGTTGGGATGTACCCGGAATTTTGAGTTGGATTTCGCGTTAAAACTTCTTCCGCATGACCAAGAGATAAAATTTTATGTCAAGTATACTTTAAACATTTAAAGTCATTTTTTTATGTGTGATCATAGGAAATAGTACTGTATGCAAAAATGTGTTTCCGAAAATTTTTAGTATTTCACATTGTATAAAGTCAGTTTTGTAGAAATGTAATGTCTAAGAGAGTTTCTTTCCTTATTAATAATTTAAAATCTTCCATGATATTTTTTGTTTTGATAAAAAAAGAAAAAATTTTGAAACATTGATTAATATGAATTTAATTTTAGTTTTTTAAATATTTTGTTTCAGTTATATTGTTATGTGTATCAAATTTGGTAGCTATAGAAACAGCTTTCAAACAGTCGAATACTCTGTACAAGTTATTTACTATTGGTTATATATAATATTTAAAAACTTTAAAAACTATTCTTTCTTTTGAATAATTAATAATAAATCATTTCAATCTTAATGATAATATATTTACAATTTAAAAATTTAAAGATTTGCAATTTTTTTATTAAATTTAGAACCCAAATGAACCTTTTTAAACACCAAATGGGAACTCAATATTACAGTATGTAATTTTAAATACTTTAAACTAACACAAAAATATAATTAAAACAACTTAAAAAAAAACTTTGTTGCACAATTATGATTGAAAACGATGGTGCTACAAGCACAAAATTTCATACTCTGAAATTGACATTAAAATCATATATTTTTAATAATTAATGCATTATGTAACTTTAATTTTGTTTCTTCAAGCAAGTATGAATATGTAAATGATATAATAAATAAACTTGAAAAAATTTTACTTGAGAATATGTGCTAAAAAATTATTTTGTAAGGCACATTAAGATATCAACACTGGATTTTTCTCAAAAATTATGTTTTTCTTGCCACTTAACTCATTATAGCTTTAACAAATGATATTTTATAAAAAGACTAAAATTTCATTTAAGTTTTTGGTAAAAGAAAGTGCTATTATTTCACATTCATTCAATTGATAAACGTCTATTTAAAATAATTAAAAAATAAAATACTATCATACATTAAGTCTAACATTAAATATTAAAACAATATTTGCATGCAGAGAATATTTGAGTAGATCTCCAAACAAACAAATGAATTATGTTGAAACTACACTTAAGATTCTATTCCCTCGGTAAATTTTGTTGAACATTTGATTATAATTTATTATTTAAATATTGACACAATATTAAGTAAAAAGTCAGAAATACACATGCACTTATAAATTTATACTCATACGCAAAAATTAAGAAACAAATTATCATATTTTCTCGAAAGCTTATTTTTTTGGTAAACACATAACTAAGAAAGAATATTTTTTCAAATTGAACAAAATATTTAGTTTTTCATTTTATTATTTTACAAAAATTAAGAAAATCGATATAGTAAAAAAGTTATGCTCTTGTCTCTGATTATTTTTTAATTTCTTTTTGAGCAATGACACAAATATAATGACAAGTTTGAAGCAGTCAACTCCCAAATAAGGGTAGCATGACAACTCATTGTGTTTCGAAAATAGTTATTTGATTATGAAAAAGGTGCCAATAAATCAGAACAATATTTTGGAAACCAGTTACAAGGCACCCAAAGTACACCATAAGCCAACATGAACAATACTAAACATAAAACGCAATAGCGGGATCACATCAAACAAAATCACAAATGGGATCTCTATTTCTTCTGTTACTTCAGCTTTAAGTTATAGTACATACCAAAGGTTTAATGAGACAAGACTATTCCGGAAGACCAGTAATATATATTCTACTAATTCCAGGTTTCTTGAGCACCCGTTAGGGTCTAGACACATATTGAGTGACCCTCTACTATATCTGCAACATTTTGGAAATAGGACCTCTTGAATGGTCTGGACAAATGGGAAATTGGATGAACGGAAAGAGCTGCAAGTCTGCCAGGGAAGGATCCTGACTATTCAGAGGTATAGTGATGACTCCTTAAAACCCTGTGTGAGACTGTCCTGAGAATTAGTTGACAATGTTTCTCATTCTCACACGAATAAGCTGATGATCTAACATCATCAAGACTTTGATGGCTTATAGAACAGAGTTTCCAGAGAAAAATCCGTACTTGAATCACATAATCCTTGTTTACGATGTTCTACACAAAGTTATCGCAGCTTGGTAGCTCTCTCCTAAATCACTCATACATTTAAGAAATGACTTGATGATCAGAGGTAGTTGTTACTGTCCTAAGGATAAGGCCCTAATATATATATATACGTTTGTGTGTGCTTGTTTAGTAACAGCACCCTGTATCTTCTCTAAACGTTTTAATTTGTAATGGTTCTGGCCTAAAGGACTCGCGCGTAAATAATTAACTAGTGAACCCACATAACGGAATAATCGTATACGTATCTCTGGAAAATTCAGCTCCCTCTTTCTCTTTTGACTTTGTCACCATGTAATATGTGTATGTCCAATTGTGTCGTCCATTTATTTATTTCTATGTGTTTAATATACAATTAACCGGATTACCTAACAACAAGACTGCCTCGCCAATACCATCAATGCTACACCCAAAAATTTATTTATAATCTATATAAATAAATTTCTTAACACTCACCACGCCCCGCTCATATATTTATATCTAATCTTAGTAAAATATTCTTTTGCACCATTTGTTTTCCTTATATTTTGGTGGGATTTCATATGTTTCTTGAAACATTTGAAATACTAGTTGATAATAATAACTTCAAATCATGCATTCCGTATTATTTTCCTTTGATATTTTGTGAATCATACATTTTCTTAGAAATATGTCACTCAATAATTATCCATATGTTCTAATACTCTGCTATAAACACTTTTAAAAGTTAACAATTTAAACAACAGTATATTGGATGTAATCGTTTTATGTTTCAAAACACAAACTATATATTATTAAAAAATAATCAAATTAGAGAAATGTGTGCTATATGAGACATTCTAAAAGCATTTCTCTTATTCGTTAATGTAATATTAAAATACAGTAAACATGTAGAGTTATAGAAGATGTTTTTCACTTTGATACAAAATTGTAAGAATAACTATAATGAAAATTCAAAAGGTAGTATAAGTCATCGATATAAGTATTGATATATCATAGTAAAAATAATAAATGAATGCTTATGTTTTGCAAGAATTTAGATGTTTGAAATATAATTAAATAACTTTCTTGATTATAATTTGAAACATAATGTAATATTTTGTATATTTATAGTAGAGGATTTGTTCATGGGTTGTCTCGCAATATTTGTAATGTCTGCTATAAAATTCATACCTAGAATTGTTAATCTTTATACATATGACCTGCAATAATCAATACAATTTCTAATGTAAATAAATAGTGGAACAGCAATTCAGGAATAGCGTAACAGAATAACTAAAACTAACTAAAAATAGTTTCCGAGATCACGTAGCTAATGTTCCCATCTTCACAGAAAGTTGTTATCTCAAAGAGCTTGTATCTTTCTGGCTTTGGTTGATTGCATTGTCGCTGAGAAAGAAAAACAATGACTCCAAAATAAATGAACATTAGGGAAGTTATGCACGAATAACAATAAAAAAATAAGGTATTCCGATTCTCCAAAACTGGGGAAATTTTAGGTAGTTTTTAAATCATTGCAATAAAACTATCACATGAAAATCATTATTTCAAATTACAGTAAAACCTGTTTTTGTGCTGAAAAGAAATGAATTTGCGCATCAGAAAAATCCACATAAAAAATATTTGGAAATTTCATAAATTTTTACATATAACAAACAACTTCTTCGAAATACTAAATTTCTTATGCGGTTGAGAGGGACCGCATAAAAAAGTCGTTCTTAGAAAATCTACCAAATATCACCGAAATTTATGAGAAAATACTTCCATAACACAATAAATAATTCAATTACACATGAAAACATTTTAAAAGCATTTCGTTTCTCATTGTATAGATGGAGAAGTTTTCAAATTCATTGCTACTCATCGTAATCCAAAAGCGATCCTGCGATGAATGAGTTCTAAATCGCTTTTATTACTTGAAGATACAATTTTGATTTATTTATTTTTCTGGCACCATAAAGCAAGAGATAAATTTCTGCGACAAAGGTTGGTTTGTCAGTTGCTTCTAAATGTCACGATAACCAAATATGCATGATCGAAGCTACTTTTGTGAAATTTTACACTCCATTCAGAATTGCTATCCATTTTAAGAAATGCGTTTTTAACTTGTTGGACACCTGCATCCCGGTACATATTTTATCAATTCTCAAAGAATACGGTTCCTCTTGTACGTATTCGTAATCTTTTAAATTATTGATAATATTACTGCCATTGAAAGTTTCGTCTTCAATCAAGCGCAATCTGTTGCCACGTTGACAGAAAGCGACTGAACGTACATTGTTGATAAACTGTTTATAACAAATGAACAGAGCGTCTTGAAATGTAAATATGTACACTTCAGTGGCGTAACGTACACCCTCGAAACCCGCGTCCAGTGGAGGGGTGGGTCTAGGACACTGGAGGTACAAAGTTTGAGTAATGCCAGTACGTATTTACCCAATTTATAAAATATTGAAGGCAAAACCTGACTTTTCAGTGAGGCCCTAATATTCTCCACACCATTGGTAAATTGATATAAAATATTCAGTGACGCTAAAACCCTTGAAATTCACATACAACATAAAAAATTCGCATAAGAAAGAACCACACAAAACTAGGTACTACAGGATACATAAATATAATTTCGTCAGTCACATAACAAATAATTTTTATAAATGAAAAATATGGTTCAATAGAGTCAGCATCAGTTTGGACAATTACAGATCGTTTGTGAGGAGAACAAATTGACCTTAAAGAAACACACAAGGAAGAAAATCTATTGACCATCCTAAAATTCACAGTTGAATAAAAGAAGGGAATGAGAGAAAAGGATTCTGATATACTGTTTGTCCCAAGCCCAGATCAATATAAGACGATATCGCGTTACTTCGGAGTCATTGCATTCAAAGCACGGATGCCCATAAATGAATCACTTGATTTACTACAAATACTTTATCCCTCTTCTTCAGCACCCTGACAGTATTGGCATTTCTTTTCTTTTTCTGCATCCCTATTTACGTGGAAAAGAGACCTTCCTTGAATGGCTCGCGAACGTTTACCGAAATAAAATGTGCGGTCTTTGCATCAAAAAAGAATTACTCAACAAGGAAATCATGGAATTTTTAATATTTTTTTATTTGCGCTGAAAATTTCTAGCTGTTATCTGTGCGCTTAATTTTTCCCCATTGATTTTCCCTTTCCAGCAAAAAATAAACAGATTTTTCCATCTTATTTTCCACTGTGATTTTATAAGAATCATATGGATCATATGTTTCTTGTTTTAAACAGCATATAAGTCTGAAGATTTCTTTTCTTAATTTTATTTTAATTTTTTTTTATTATTCCTTTGTTAATTTTACAATTGTGCCCGAGGCATATAATTTTTAATAAAACACCAAAGTGTTCCCGTCTTTAAAGGATTTGATGTCAATATTCGTAAAATATTTTAATTGCATGCATGTGTGTTTAATTTATATTTAAAAACATTATAGCATGAGAATAATGTTTGTGTGTGTATGTGTGTGTAAGCCTACCGATGATCTTGATAGAATTTCCATACGTAACGCACAAAGAAAATTAATTGAACATTCATTAAAACTAGCAGAAACTAAAAAATGATGTGTTATTTCCAATTATAGAAAAAAATTGCTCTTTTACGCATCTTCTTCAAAGGATTCTCATGATAAGCTCATATTTTTAATTGAGCTGCACTGGTCGTTTTTACTACTCAAATTTACATTTGAACTACCTTAACTCCTTTCTAACCCATATTTTTTCTATCAATTGCCGTTGTTAATTTTTTCGAACACATAAATATCTGTGTCGATTCAATCATTCAAATTACTATACATGAATTCTTGGATTTTTTACCAGGTGAAATACCATTGCAACATAATTCAAAATTTTTCAAAACAATTTATTCTATGATTAATGCACACATCCCAAGAGTTTGATTGTTTATATAACATCTTCAACCTCTCTTACTTTCTGAAATAAATAAAACTCTTTAAATATACTGTGTAATATAATTGGAAGAAATGCGTAGTAGTGATAATAATTATAATTATTGCTTTTAGGTTTATGATAGCTAATTATATTCAAAATGAAAAAGATTACAGCTTCGGAAATGTACCAGGAATTGATGGGTATTTACTCGAATGAAGAAGCTTAGTTTAAAAGATGAGCGTAGATTATCCGAGCATTCAGTTAAATAGAAATTTTATTCTAATTGCGAGATGAGCTGATAATATTAATTATGTAAAATATTATCAGCTTCAAACAAAACTGCATACTATTAAAGTAGAAAACAAGCATATTTTTATTCCCTTTTTTATCGCAAGGTTGAACAGTAATAGAAGTTTCCGTTTTTGTGTGTGTATCAAATTATCCTTCGCCTTAGACTCATGAACAGTTCAGTTGCATCATTCTGTATACGGGATGAGTGGTGTTTTTTTCATATTAAAATATGTAGTTTTTTTCGGTAAATGTTGAAACATTTGATATGCTTATCACTGAAATGAATTCAAAACAGAAGAAAGAAACGAAAAACTTTAAACCATAATTATAAAGTTCAATGAAAATTATATAAAACATATTTAGGTAAATTTATTTGCAAAAAAAATTAAATATAAGGAATATAAAAATTTTAAAAAATGATTATAAAATGTGTGTTTAAAAGTGTTTAAAATTTGCATAAAAATGACTCTGATGGTTTCCTTAACATTGTTAAAAGTACAAAAAAAGCCAAAAAATATATTATTTTCAACTATGTAATATAAAATAAACTATTGCTAAATGTATCCTCTAAAATAAAATGTAAAAAATATTTTCTAACGGATAATTTTTGATTCTTAAATGAGCTAAAGCTTGAAATTAATGTAAAAAAAGAAATTTTAAGCAAAAAATCGAATTTTTATAAGAAAGAACATGGTGCTCAATGGAAAATATATAACTTCACACCTTCACCAAAGCTTGATTTTAGTATAAATATGTGTTTTTTTTTTAAATTTTAAATAATACAGAGGAATAAGAACCTAAATCAAATCCAAAAGATACTATTATGAAAGATGTGAGATACAATGTGATGCTTTTTGCCGAAAGTTTCAAAATTCACTTCTTAAATTATCAATGCGTCATTTTTTTTTATTTATTATACTTTCGCCTTATAAAGCGGCAAGTGAAACTTAATCCTCCTTATTCAAAAGAGGATTTTCATCATTAAGAAACGACTTTTACAATATTTGCAATCTCCAAAATAATATTTTGATTTAAATATTAATTTTAACGAACTTTTTCTAAAGGAAAGATCGGCCTAATAAAAGTGAAGGAAAGTAATACAGGAAAGTCTTAAGATTATGTGAGTTTTCTTTCAAAGAAACAACATATGAAACAAGTAAAATGCTTCAATTATTCTAAATTTCAATAAATTGTTTTCGTGTGTTTTTATCCTGGGATACATATGAAAGACGAGTGGAAACATACAATACTAACTTAAGAATATAGATAGACATTAATTACAAATGATGATCCCAGCATATAAGAGAAGAGGTGCGCAGTTTTCCTTTCAAGACGGGAATCTCTTTCAGGTAAAAACCTGACTTTTTTCCGAAGAAAATTCATCCATTCTTTATTCGGGATTCGAACCCGAGTCCACTCAGATATAAGCCGAGAGCCATAGCCACCATACTGGAGGAGCGGCAAATCGCTTATTAGTTCAATGATGTCCATTGCGTGCAATTAATGGTGTAAAACTTTTACATCTACACATATGTGTATTATTTAATTCAAAGGAAATGAAACTTATACCGCTGGTTGTTTCTGAATTGACCAGAGATTTTCAGTTGAAGCGTTGAACTCAGTTCTGACCCTGTTCCTGTCAACTTGTGCTCGACTCCTGACACCAATGAAGGCTTGCCGTAAAAAAAGAATTGTAGAACATTTAATGTGTCGAGTATCAGAATTCTGAAACTGACATAGTGTTGAAGGTTGATCTTAAATAACATGTCATCTTAGTCATCAGATCTAGGTTCAAACTTACGAAGTACATTGGATGAAAAAATAAAAACTATCACAATGCTGTATTTTAGTAACTGAATACATAATAAGCTGTACTTCACTAAATTCAAAAATGTCTCTAAAAATTTCGTGAAATAAGATTAAATGATAGAGAGAGGATTGTTCCAGAAGAGGATTGTTTAATAAGGAACGCATGTATTTTATGAAAAAATGTAATTGTTATTTACCCATTTTCTGTTTAAATGTGAAATAATATTAAATGCATTTTAGTAATATTTTACAATTCAATTGGTCATCGAAGAGTTGTATATTTCCCAACAGAATTTTCCTCAGATAAATGTTAATCCATTAATTGAAAATAAGATTAGTTTATTATTTTAAATTTAATTTTAACAAATATTTCTTTGAAAAACCTAAATAGATTTTCTAGATAAGCGATACTTAACCTGCGGCCCACCGAGCCTTTTTAAGTGGCCTGGTCAGTGCCCATTGCTCTGAAAATTAACTTATTTAAGAATATTATATTAAAAATTTGTTGTAAACAAATCAAATATATCACTTTTGCTTTTTGTTGTCAGTGTCGTAATTGTGTGAATTGATATGCTTTTCCTACTTGTAATGGTTGAGTAGTGACATTTTTATGGGTGGAACTAATTTTTATCTTTCATATCTTGCAATTGAAAAATATTTGGAGATATGTTGTTTCAAAACGATTGAGAGGTTGACTATTTTGTAGAGAAAAACATACGTGGGTCAGTTATTGTATGATTCGTCACGAAAGTGCTGTATTTAAAAAATACCAATAAATAGGAATCATTCAATGACACTTTTCTTCTAAGATCTCTTTCAAGAGGTAATAAAAAATAGGCTTTCTTGAATAATCTTTGCAACAACAACAAAGTGTTTTGTCAGTGGTAATGTCACAACGGTAACAAAGACATCTTATAAAGTTTATTTCATTATTGGTAATCATATGAAATAGATTACTGATGCAGAAATTGTGAAGGAGTGTTTCTTAAATATTTTTATTTCAGTGTTAGTGACAAAAATAAAACAATGAATAATAATTATAAAAAGCAAAACAGGAGTTAAAATATTTTGATAAATTTTCCACATCCCCTCTTTTATCCTCACGATGCAGTCCGCGTGAATTTGCTAACATATGTATACGGCCAGCATAAGAAAAGATTGAGTACCCCTGCTTTAGATGACAAGGGAGACTAAAATATATTTTTGATGTGTATGCCGAATGAAACTAATCAATTAAGAATATAATATATTATATTATCTAAAGAACACTACGAGTTTTTTTCTACCTTGTTTCCCATTTCATCGCATTATCAGAGTTATTTTATATTTCTCATCTGAGAAAGATGATGAGACAACACTTCGTAGCATCAAATACAGCATGAATATAGGAAACTAGTTTTTATTGCTTACGGCAACGGTAGACAAAGAAATTCGGAGAATGCTTTACCTATTTATTAAATAATTTATATAAATAAAATTCTCATTAGGAACTATAATTCACTTTCTCCATTTTCTTAAACATTCCCTTTTCAATCCACCATATTCTAATAGTATGTCTTGAAGTAAAATTGAATTATGCAGTGGGAAACGGAAAACACAGAAGAGATCAAACAGATGTTTTATTCTTAAAGACTTATTTGTTGTCACCCCTCCATTAGAGTAACAAATTTAAGGAGAAATCTTCTCCATCTTTCTCTTTTTGGGGAAATTCCCAAGTTACCTTTTTTTTCTTTTTGTGGATGTTTTCTTCTGGCTTTGTTATTTTTTTTTTTTATTTTTAACTCTTTTTTTGAGACTTGAGTTTTTGTTTTGTTTATTTATTTTGCTTTTAACCAGATTCTAAGACTGATTGAAAGATAGTGGAGTTACATAGATAAGACACGAAAAAAAGGAAATGGAATTTTTTCAGGATATATTTTTATTAATTTATATTTTATTTTAAAACTTTCCATTTAACATATGCATGTGTTTGAATTTAAGTAATTGCTGAGAGAAATTTGTGTTTATTATATTTCCTTCTGGGCGGGAAAATATCGCAACGTAAATAAATGTAAAAGTCAGATTTATTTAATTATCTGAATATGCTAGTTCCTTGGAATAATCCCAATATAGAACTTAATTAAATCAAGACATACATTTAACATAATTAGAAATTCTGAGCATAGAAAATATAATTTTTACATTTTATCTTAAAAATAAAAGAAAAATTCCACTTGAGTAGTTTATTTAACTCATCGAAGAAGAATTCAAATACGGTGGAAGAATCTCATAAACAAGATCTACAGTCATGTTAAGAATGAAGTAACCTTATGAGGGACGACCTACTCTCAGCCCCATCTAGAGGTGTGGGAGGAAGTGAAGGATGGCTTGCCATAATACCTTTCAACTATTTATTCACCACACAAATTATCAACAGACACAATATTAATATTCAAACTAGAAGAGATGTTCCCAATTAGAGCAATAGGAGAATAAACCATGAGAAGCGTGAATTATGAGAATAATTCTGTTAAATTGTTTTTCCTTTTTTTGGGACTAATCCACTACTCTAAATATTTGAGTTATAATTTAGCTATGGTGACCATTCGTCACATTGCTAACTTCAACTATCTAATCTTTGAAACGCGCTATCAAATATACTAAAACCTGATCGGTAGCAATATCTCCTAGTTGTAAGATTCTCTGTATCTCAATCTCCATATAACTCCGTCTAGCCATCTAACTAGCTAGAAAACCTAGACTATATACAACGGACCTAATATGTATATTACGGTTTCTTCTTACGGTTGGTTGTGGTTAATTTCAATTAGTAACCCAAAGATTTCCCAAGAGGATTAGATATAGGACACATATAGATCCGTCTCAATCTTCCTTATTCAATTTACGAATTAAATTTTGAAACAATTTTGATGCTTAGCTAGCTTACTGTAACACTAAGAAGTATCCTATATTGCGTACAATTGGATCTAAGCCATCGACATAGAATATTTACATACATTAATTTAATACAGTAAGTTATTGTGGTATAACTGCTTGTATCTGTGATATATATATATATATATATAATAGACTTCATTAGAATAAAAAAGTAATTTCTTTTCACTTAAAATCATTAACTATTTTAATTAAAATAATTTTAAACTTGTTTGTTATGTAAACTAATAGTATAGATTAATTTTGAAATTACTTTAAATCGTTTAATATGGTCTAATACGTCAATAAATATTTTCTGCAGAGATCAGATTAAATTGATATGACCTCCTATATTTAAAAATGTATTTCTTTTCAACATTTCACGCAATTAGTTTTCGCAATTTCATAATTAGGAGATATTTTGGTGAAAGGTAAGTATAAAAAGTTTTGTAGTACATACAAAAAAGAATGGCTTCATAAAGTTGTAAAAAAATGTAATTGATTCATTTGTATACTGATATTGAGTTGATGAAAAAAAAGATTTAAATATACGTATTATGTTATTTGAATTAAAAAATAACTGCACTTCATTTATTTTCTTTAGGAAAAAAAATTAATCAAATAATTAAAGTTTGAATACATTAGTGCTATATGTAACACATAGAAAACTTGCACAAATGTGCATTCAAGTATGTCCACGAATGATTATAAGTTAAAAGAATTAAATATCTACATCAAAAGATTAAATAAGTCTCTTTAACAAAAATTAGTATCATTTTATTTTTTAAAATTTTTTTTTTACTTGTGAGTTTAACAATTTTACTATGTAACATAGTTTTTCAAATTCAGAAAATTATTTCAAAAAGAAACTGTGGATAGATAATTAACAAAATCTTAAAAATTAAGTTTTTTAAGAAAATTTGTCAAATTTGACCATTTTTTTCGTTTGTATTCCTTTTATATTAATATGACATTTTTTGTAATATTATTTTAAGAAGGTTTTAAATCACTTTTGAGATTGGATTTACTAGAACGGATATATATATATATAGAGAGAGAGAGAGAGAGTGAGAGTTTTGAAGGAAAAATTTCAGCGGATAATTTATATCTTAAAAAACATACATATCTTTTTAAACATAATATCCTCATTTGCATACAAAATTTCCTAAAAGTTAACGCAAAAGATTATATTTAAATAAATGAGTAATTTACCTACAAAGTTGATTTTTTGTATGGTATAAATCATTAGATATTAGAGTGAATGTTAACTAACTATAAATATATAAAACTTAGAATATCTAGCTTGTGTCTTGAATTAGAAATTTTTTTTACATATTTTGCATTTACTCAAACGATTATAAAACTATTAATCAAGATTTGATCGTGTGTGATAATTTCCAGAACACGGTACTGAACATGACCCGAAATAAGAACACAAGAGAAATAAATTTATTAATTTTAAAATGATATATTATCCAATCATTGTTTATCAATATTATCCTTGTGATGTATATTCTATGTATTCTTATCAAATGAGTGATAGGATATAAAAAAACATATTAGTTAGCTTCTAACATTTACATGCAAACAAATATTCAATTACTGATAAATTTGATAAAGTTTAAGTTGCTTTTTCTCCCTGTTCACAAAAGATTAGAACACAAAGAAGATTTTTTTTTGCTTTAATAATACAGGACAGGGTGATTTCATTCAAATATATAATAGCTTAAATAAAAAATAGTACTATTCATTTAGTAGTATTTATACACTTAGCTAAATTACTACGAAATGCTATAAAACTGATTTATTGCACAAGAAACCTTAATGTAGTAAATTATTTGGTATTGTCTGATATTTTTCTTGTTTTCCAATCTTACATTATTTCTTTTATCGTTAATGGAATCAATTACATTTGGAATGAACAGTAGCAAACTTAATAAGATTTAAGACAGGAAGGAAGTAGAACAAATCTTGTAGAATAAAACAAGTTTTGGGAAAAACGGTAGTACTGTTCTTTATTTCTTAACAACTTAAAAAAAAAGGAAACCCAAGCCTTGTATTCATAAAAAGCATCATGTTCTTTTACGTTATTTATTGAAAAAAAAGAGAGGAGAAGGGGTTGGATATTGTATTTTTAGCATTATATTTATGCAGATATATACGATTAATTATTTAATATGCTGTATGATTTAGATGAGTGTTTGATTTTCCTTATTGTTTTTTTTTAATAAGAAAGGTTGCAATGTCAATCATCTTTTTAAATGCTATTTTTATATCGAGCCCTCCTAGAACTAAGTAAATTGATTTATACTTGAGATTTTTCCTCAGCATAGAAAATAACCTTTTCATTGTGACAATTGATCTTTGTAATGAATAATGTTATTTTTTAAATAAAAATGGCATTTGTGTTAGATAATTAGATTTCAAGGGGCCATAAAACTATTTTTATAATTTGTTAAAATTATTTTAATGTGAATTTACTTTTTCAATCAAATGAATAAATTTCTATAATGTTCTAGATGTTATATTGTCAAATCTTGAAATAAATATTTTTTAAATTTAGGGAATTTTTAAAATATTCCGATAAGGAAAGCTTATTCCATTTTGTATCATTTATTATGTAATTTTTAATGAAGAAGCCCTATAATAGAAATTTTGTTAATACCATGTAATATGCATATGCTAATTGTCAATTTAAGTATATGAAATATTAAATATAGATTCGGCACTCGAGGTTGAAACAATCTGTTTTTAAGATTGCATCTCAATATTACCATTTCCATCCAACAAAATGAATGAAGATGAGATTTAGAATGCAAAGCATTTTTCAAGAGAATTACGTTGTTTTAGATTAATAATCTATGATTTTTTTTAAAAAAAATAACTCCCCTATCGATTTAGGGCAAATACGTACAAATAAGACATCTAAAGAAAGGATTAATCATCTAGTATCTACATCCCATCCCACAAATCTCCATTTTATGAAAATCATAAACGAATCACTTGATTAACTCATAGTAAACAATTATAATCATATTCTTTAACCCTAATAGTGTATACTATGTTTCCACAATCCATAAGATACCTTGTTCGAATGAATAAAATGATTGATTCTGTATCAGAAAAGAGTGAGTGAAGGGGGGAAATATCAAAGTTTGCTGTGGAATGCTTGGAATGTTGAATTGGTATTCGAATTATGTTGAAAACTCTTTTCAACAGTCCAGGCGTCAAAAAATCCTTTCTAGCTCTTTTCTGAATTTTGCGGATTTTTTTATCTCGTAAAATAGTTAAATATTTCAATTTTGTTTTTGCACACATAATTTCTCCTTTTAAGTCGTTTTCCGTGAAATATTTCTTCAAAAGGTCTTAAGAATCTCTCTTTTTATCTATTTTCCTATTGCCTAAATAATAATTCCACAGTTATAGTTAAGTGTATTTAATCAGATATAACTGCTTAGTGTTTTTGCTCGAAATTTTCTGAAACTGAGAAAAATTAAATGAAACATCATGCATAAATGACTTTTTATAATGCTAAACAAGGCGAATTAAAAAAATTAATGTTAACGTCTATATATTGTTTGTATTACATACAATTTAATTGTTAACAAATAATGGTAACGTTAGTTTTTCCCTTGTTATTCTACTCAATGCACTTATTCAGTAATTTATTCGATTTCCTAAAACCAAATAGAATACTGTGGCAGTGTTGACGTTTTAGGAGATTCCAGGATTGTATTTATTTAGACTACTTTTTTTCAAATATAATTTCTGGATATACGATTATTAAATTAATTGCTTCAGAATATTATTCAGACAAAAAGAGTAGCATAATATGCGCATTACAAAATTGACTATTGTAATAAATAAAGAAACATCTGATTTTAGCTTCTCTTACTATTCTTTACAAACCATTTTCAATATAATATATTAATTGTAAGAATTCTACCATGAAGAAAATTGTACATTTATGGTAATTATTAGGCTTTTTTAATGCTTCGGCATGTGAAATAAAGTAATTAAAATGATTCAAATGCACTCATTGTTGCATCTTTTTAGACTCAAAATCACGCTCAAACGAATTTTCTTTTTCAATTCCAGACCTCTTCAGTAAGTTTCTATAAAAATTTTAATATCAGCCAGCTGATAAAATTAAGATTGTATTGAGTTTAAGTAATTTTACTGAAAGCTGAAATTTTTCCTAATTATCAGTTATCTGTTATGAAAAATTAAATAGAATAATAAGAGTTATGTATTTAAAACTCATTAGGGGGGGGATTTTTTTTTTTTACTAAGAATGTGAATAGTTATCCTTAAATATTACATTAAAGTAATATTTCGACCATTATACATTTAAATTTAATAGATTTAAAGGAAAAACGTGTAATCTGTAAATAGAAGAACAATATTTAGATATATGTATATTGATTTCGAATTTGCCTCCTCTAGGTTATTATGTGTTTCATAACCCAAACTTTTCTGATTTAAATAAAAAGTACTAAATTGGGACATGATAATTTGTTTAATAGATTTAATGTTCTTCAAAACTATTGTGTAAATAAATGTATGAAGATAAATGTAAAATAAATTAGATTTACTTTGAAAAAAATTCATACGCCCTAAAAATGATAAAAAAATAGCTTTAGTTTATACAGGTGAAAGAAGTGTCCTTTAACATTTTCTTAAGGTGCCTGACTAGTTGCGGAGACATTTTTTTAAAAAGATTTTGCTCAAAAAATTTATTTTTAAACTCATTTTTTAATTAATTATAACTGGAATATAATAAAATAGCAAAAAAAATAATTTCTTTCTATGTATTTTTTTTTTAAATATGGCCAATTTTAAATTTAAATTAGACGTTATTTGGACGTTACGTTAAACATAGTAAAATAAATTCTAATGCATAAAATTTTAAAAAAACATATCAAATTATTCAGAAAATAGTTACTAATAAACTGACTTTTCTTAGAAATCTTTGAAAAGTTTTAATTTATCACTAAACTAGAGGTCAAAAAGTGCACGCAATGCAAATTTTTCAAAAATTTAACATTTATCACACATAAACACAATCATAAAAAGGTAAACATGCTGTTTTTTTCGTAATCCCTACGTCACATCATACATATTATAATAATGAACATTGATACAAAATTTTAGACAATTATCTACAGAGCATTTTGAGATATCATGCTTACCGTGTTGTAAAATATCAAAAAAATCTGTTTCAGAGAAAAATGCATTTAAAGATTTAAAATTCAAAATTTAAAAAACTATACAGCTAAAAGAACCTAAACATTCTCTACATCAAAAAACAAACCTTTTCAAAGCACATATCAATATAATATACTTTCTTCAAACTTTTATCTTTTAATATTTTTAACAATTTTGTAGTGTCAAAAAGCTTTTTCTTAAAGTCTAAGTACATATTTTACGAAATACGTATTAGACAGATAAAAAGCCCTTTAACAAACCTTATTGCATTAAAAAATAAAAGGTGTTACATAGATAAACAAATATATATTCTTCCATGGTGTTTTAGAAGTTAAGAAATATTTAATGCAATATATATTTGTGTTATTTTACCTGTAAAAATTCAAGAAAAAGCTCTTAAATATATTGTTTATCACAAAGGTTAACATAAATTAGAATATAAATCCTGCAAATAAGTACTTAAAAACTATACATATGAATATCCTAAGCTTTCTGTTTTTTCATCCTGAGTACTTTTTGTTTTCCTTGCGGCTTTTCTTTTTTTCGAGACAATTTTGTAATTGGTAAAGAGTGTCTTAAAGATGTTGAAATCCGTTTTTTTTATCAAATTTAAGTAACTCTTGAGCAATAGTTTCAGGAAGGGAGCTATTTACATTTCGAATTACTGGTAATATACCGGCATAACTAGAATTAAAAAGTATTAGAGCTATTAATGCACCCAAACGAAATGTTTCCTGTCTAAAAAATATATTTTGGGGAAAAAGATTCGACAAAATGTTGGTTTAACTTTTGTAACAATTTTGTGTCTTGCCTTGAAAACATTTTTTCGATAAAGTTTCATTATACAATTTTAGATATGTAGGATTTATTTGGTTTATAATTTTATTAGGAAGCCCTAGTTTAATTTCTTTGAGATGACTCCCTGTTGCTTTTTCCCTTTGGTAACGACACCAACTCTCAGATCCTTCAGGATATTGTCCATGCAATGAATTGTTTTTTTCAGATACACAGTGGAAAAATGTAGCTATTACACTACTCATCATATTTTGTAGATTACCTACATTGCTTCGAATAGCTGTTCCATAACAGTTCTGGATTCTGTCAATTAATTTATCAGTTAATTTATTTTTCCTTCCTAAGACTTTCATCGCTTTTTTAATTGACGCAACAATTCCCCTACACATTTCTGTACATGTCCTATACATTCGAGTTCGGTTACTGTATTAGTTCCATAAAAGTTTTTAACAGCTGCATACCCTTTCGAGTCCTCATCTCCATACTGCACATCCCTTACTTATCACTGTACTGCACATTCATTAAATTTGATCTCTCAAATATACAGTAGGCTCCAACAACCTCCATGTTCCCAGCGTAACCTTTATAGTTCGAGCATGCATGTCTCGATGATTGGCTATTGCCTTTCGCACATATGTGGCAATATTGTGTCATAACTTCAATGTCTAAAATTTTTCCAGTGTCAACTGATATGGCACTTACCCACCCATTCAAAGATGAGTAGTCTCTGCGTTGTCAAGTACCATCAATAGATATTCTACATTTAGAGAAATTATTTGAAATTTTGATTTCACCCAAGGCAGCATTGATGTTTTCTTAGCAACGCGTTCAGTTACTTTCAAGTTTCCTTTCTTGATTGCGGAAAGCAAGTTTTGGCAGGAAAGGTAAACCAAGGAAAGCATATAACTTTTTGCCAGCTGAAAATCCTTTCTGGATTGTCCTCACTCCCAAAACAATTGAAGAGTTTATAAGACAAGAACCTTTCATATTCTCGGTCGCAGAGGAACCTTTAATGTAGGAGCAGTGTTTGCCCTTTAGGTTCATATGTGAGAATAATCTACTGACAGTCTTCTATAAGTTTCAGGCTCTGAGAGCAAAAATCAGGGCAGCAAACTATGGCAAACAATGAAATTAAATCTGTCAAGCTGACAATTCTATTGCCTTCATAAGTTGGCCTGATTCCAATTTTTTGGCACTGGTGGAATTCAGTAGAATTGGGCTCAGATGTTTCATCATTCTCATTAATAGTAGCACAAATGGTATAATGATTTCCAGTAAATCGGTGCTTTTTAGACCTTCCAGATCTTGTTTCAGCCATAATTAATTAATATTTTGTCTTAAAAAAGAAGGGGTTTCTTATAAAATTTATCCACATAATAAGTTAATGTGGAGAGAAAAAATGAGTAGCTAGAACGTAAGCAAATCGAAGAATGAGAACAAACCCGTAAAGTTGTTGCCAAATTTTACTAAAAACTATTAAATAATTAAAAAAATATCACCATATTCAGTTTTAATATTACCTAAATTAATATTTTATACATAAACTCAATAAAGCTAAAAAAAAGAGTAAAATTATTTTAATTTGGAAGCACTTCCGGATTCGATTTCTAATTTCCGGTTCATTTTTGCCGTTCTCACTTGACATAAAAACTGCTATAACTTCGTAAATAATGGGAGTACAAACAAAAGTAAGGTATTTTCAGAAAGAAGAAAATCCAAATATTAAAAATGTAAAATAAAAATTGTGTTTTCATTTTCATCAAAATTGATGATTTTGCACTAGTTAGGCACCTTACATTTTAAAATGATTCATTCATGTTTGCCCTCACTTCTTGGATCCCATGTTCTGTACATGTTAAGGGTATGCACGAATGAATATCCAAAAGTAATGCTTAATTTATTTCATTTGGAATTTATCTTAAATTATTTAATGTTTTTAAAAAATCAATTTTAAAAAAAAAGATATTTTTGAAACTGTAGCTTGTTGATGATAAAAGAGGAAAAAATATCGGCATACACAGTCCAGTTACATTAATGTAACCACCTGTCAAAAGCCAAAATAAAAACAATTTGTGGAGCAGAGTGGTGCAAGACGTGCAGGAAGTGAGTCTATTAGGTTCCTGAATGTGTTCAGTGGGATGTTGAGGCATGCAGACTCCAGTCCCTCTGGTTAGCTGCGCTAGATTACGCGGGTTACGATCCATGGCTCGAACAACCCAATGTAGTTGGTCCCACCGATTCTGGATTGAGTTTTAGTCAGTTTCCTGGCCAAGGGAGAAAGCTTAACTCATTCAGGACATCTTCGAACCCCACACGTATACTGCCATCTGTATTACACTTCACATTATCTTGCTATTAGATGCCATCATCTCAATTAAAAACTATGCACACATGGTCCGTAAGGCCAGAATTGAACTTGTGTTGATCCATCGTGTCTTCCACAATGATGGGGGAACCAGCTCACTTCCAGCCTGGACCGTTCCAGAAACGGTTGCAGGGTGTTTTCTTTTAGAGGTTTTACGCCGTATACGCTAACATCTATCAGTCTGAAGGAGCACAAAATGTGATTCATCGTAAAAAGCTACCTGTCGCCTCTCAGTAGGCATCCAGTTGTGTTACTGACGCGCAAATTCCAGCCTTCGTTGCCATTGAACAGCACTCAGAATAGGTGCATGAACCAGGCGTCTGCTTTGGAGGTCCAGCTGCAGAACGTTAGCTGAACAGTAATTTGGGAGATACTGTAGGCAGCCCAATGGTTTATGTGGGTGGTTATTTGCTGAAAGGTAGCCTGTCTATTCTCTCGAATGCATCTCTTCAGTCGTCGTTCACCTCTGTCATCTACGGCCCGTGGAACACCACATTTGTCCTGTCGTTGATTTTGAGCAGTCCCATTTTGCCATGCACGGTATACTTTTACCACGACGGCTCACGAACAGTTCACAAACTTAGGGACCACAAACACACACCTTGTCGGAAATTCTTCCATCTTTGGCCCGAAAAACAATGATCACGTCCTTTTGGACGTCGGTTAAATCGCTCCTTAGCTGCATTACGTCGCCACTGATTTCAATGTTTTCCAAAGTCCTCACAAACCCTTTATATACGCGCAATCTGCATAAATCTGCATTCTGTGATTGGTTACTTAACGTCGACGTTGAAAGTACGTGGTGGTCACATTAATAAGACTAGGCTGTGTAACTTTTTTTTTTAAAAAAACTTTTCTTATTTGTGTTTAAATGTCTATTAAAATGTATGAAATACACACACATTTTGATAATTTAAAATAACTAAAGCTGTTGGATCATGTCTTCAAGAACAGATTGGGTGATTGTTAACATCTTAATCTATAGTAAAGTCAACAACCTTTAGCTGTTGCATGTCAAAATAATCTACAAACATAATTTAGACGGCCATAAGGTAGAACATTTTTGAGACAATTTGATTCCCCTTATAACGCATACAAATTTGAGTATAGGGATACATAATTTAGATATTTACAGTTTTATTATGCATTAATTTTGCACATTTTAAAAATATTTCTTAACATAAAAATAAACCGCTTAAAATATAACTATTTTTTCAACAAAAAAATAATTGTATATATATTAAGTGCTTTAAACATATTTATATTAAAATAAGAAACGTAAGATATAAGTATACATCTTAGTTAGGACAATGTAACAAGGAATTGTAAAATATAAGTATTTTTCTTCATTACAGTTAAATAAAAAATATAAATAAAAGTTTTAATGCGAACTTTGTGCTTGCACCACTCTACTTCCATTTTGCAAAAACTGGAATATAATGTGTGACTTTCAATTTGACACGATTCTTAGCCCTCAGTTGTTAAACAATTTCTTTGAGGACTCGAAATATATTTCATATGAAGAAAGACTTTCTTCTGCTTTAATATGTATAACCAAAAGTGGAAAGCTAAGTACATACAATTCTTCAAACAATTAAATCTCTCTAGCAATGGCATTCAATAGTTTACAAAATAGTTCTTAATTTATCTTTAGAGTTATCTTTTTTTCGTGATGAGTTTCGTAAATGTCCATAATTCTGAAGACGTTTGTCAAATTAAGTCCATTACAAATTTAGCAGCTTCCATCCACTCAAAAATTGACAAATTTGTGGAGTAGTGCAGAGTGCCAATGAGAATTGTACCACGTGCCACATGCGACACTCGTGCCATAGGTTACCGATCCCTGATCCATAGCAATATGCCTATTTGCAACGGATCTCCCAATTTAGAGCCACAGATACGAGACTAAATAACCAGCAGATATGGGATAATTACACGGAAACTAAACCTAAACTTGAACCCTGTTTACTTAACTTCTGCATAAACCCAATGTCAAGACTTGGATCAAAGATCGAATTAAGGTACATCAGAGTCTCTACACGGTGGGTCTTCCGTGGCATTAGGGTTTTTACTCACAACTAGACAAAGTTGGCCTTCTGCACAAGTTCCATGACTGTTAGGTGACTGTAGCTACAGTTTTTGTATTTATATAAAGAAGAATGAGTCAGAATTTTGAAATATTTGAATGAAAACCAATATGTACTATTTTTAACTCTATTATATATACATGTGCGTTGTTTTCATAATAAATAATATATTTCTCAGCTCGAGACCATGACTCTATTCTTCAGCTCTTGACCATGGCTCCTAGGTGACTTCTGCAGTAGTTTTGGAACTGAGATATAGGTTAGGTGTTTGAAATATTAGAATGAAAACTAATATGAACAATTTTTAGCTGTATTATGTGGATTGCTTCATAATAAATAACATATTTCCCAGGTCGAGACCATGACTCTCTTTTTCAGCTCGTGAACATGGCTGATAGGGGACTGCTAGCGCAGTTTTGGAATTGAAAGTTATAAGAATGAGTTAGGTGTTTGAAATACTAGAATGAAAACTAATATGAACGATTTTAGCTCTATTATATATTGTTTGCTTTCATAATAAATAATATATTTCTCAGCTCGTGAGCATGACTGATAAGTGACTGTAGCTACTGTTTTGGATCTGGAACATATAAGAATGAGTCGGATATTTGAATGAAAACCAATATGAAAAATTTTTAGCCCTATAATATGCGTTGCTCTTTCATAATTAATAATATACTTCTCTATACACATATTTCACTTATCGGATACTTATATGAGAATTTCTAAGTATGTATTTTATGTTAGCTCAATGTCTAATAACACCGGTAACATATCGTAACTTAATGCGAAAAAAAATAATTGTATACGTATAAATGCCAATAGACTTTATTTATACATAATGAATTAAGGTAAGACTTTACACATGTATTTTATTTTAGTTTTAATGCTATTTTGATAGGTTTAACTGCTTATAAAACACACTGACTTGTAAGAAAAAACAACACGTTTTTAAAATATAAGTTTTGAAATTTATAATACAATTGCAAACTCGAACTTATTCGTGCTTACACGTTTGGGCATGAAAACACGAGATAAATTGTAGTCCGTCTACAATATGTTAATATTCAAAATGTTAGACTCAATATGATTCTATTGGGAGGTAAATATAGTAATATTCTTAAAAAAATTAATGATATAATGAAATATTAATTATTATTAATATTTTAATAGTTACTATTCATTTTCGTAACTTTAGGACTAAGTTTCATTCCCGTGAACTTACTATTTATGCTGGTTATAATTATGTATAACTCTTTCATTATAAAGACATACAAGTGTAAATCAGATTGAAGAATAAGTAATAAGTCTCTGATTTGTATAATTAAAAAGAAAGATATACTTCTGTAAACTTTCTTATTCAATAAAATTTTGTTTTTAAGAAGCATGCACTAAACACGTCAAGAATAAATATGAAAGAAAATGTTTTATTTTTGTTAAGGACTAAGCAAAATATAGCATTAAAAAATTAGCTCATAATGGAAATTTGTTTGGAAGTATTATGACATTCAGAAGAATGTATCCCAACGTGCATTACTTTTACGCAATTACTCATAACGTGTAGTACCTTCTTCAGAAATCGAAGGGAATGTTTCTTTAAAAAAAAGGAAATTTTATTTTCTTAATTTTTAAATCTGTGCTGTGAATATAATTCATCCCTTACTTTTCCTTAACATATGATATTAATTTTTATGCTAATAAATACATAATATATTCTTTTCTTCTTATTACTATGTAAAAAATATTGCGTTAATGTGTAGATTGCCAATTATGTAGTTTAAATAAGTACAATTCATTTTAGTTTGCATACATACATTTATTTATGAGAACTATTTTTAAATTATTTATTGTTTTAAATACTTTAAATTGAAAATTTGCATTAAGAGACATGAAAAATTTTTTAATAAATATGAACATTTTGAAATGCTTTATAATATTAAATATTGACTTTTTTTCCAAATAGTCTTTTACATTAGTAAAATATAATATGGAAAGGTTATTCATGAAAAGTAATTTAACATGGTGCTCCTCTTTTTTAAATTAAAAAAATCAAATTAATTTAATTTAAAAACGGGTGCAGTCGAATTATGCGTTTTATTATAGTCATTTGCAAATTTAATTAATTTATGTTATAACTCATATATTGTTTTCGACAAGCATGCAAAGGTTGTGGAACAATTAGGTTTTACCTATCCTAAAGGTTCAAAAACAACACGAGCAGCATAAGACAGCTTGAAAGTCAGTATTAAAGCAAACTGAGTTATAAGTATAGAAATCTAATTAAATTTATAAAATTATAATTAAAAAAAATTAGAATTTATTGCAAATATTTTTTCCAGCTTTAATCTAAGTTAAACTTAAAGGATGATACAATAGTCATAATCGCAAAATGTGTTGTAATAATAGAAATAATTACGATTTTTAATAACCTGAAAACTCTCATATAATACAAATTGAAAGAATGGCATTGGATATCTCACATTTTTCTTTTACATTGAAGCTTTCGAAACAAATGCTATTCACGTTTACTCTATATTTGAGACACTTTGCAGAAAGCAAAATCGCAATGAGTAATTAACTCTAAATTTAGTTTTGAAGCTTCATTTTCGTTACTCATTTCACTTATTTTTAATTTCCAGTTTCTAATTATTTGACAGTAAGCAAATAAAACTCAAAGATGATAATTCCTCTAACGAGGAATAATAAATTTTTGCTTCATTTTAGTTGGCAAGGTTTGTTAAGTTTTACAATGCATTTATATTAACGTTGAAATAAAAATCTCTGACAATTGCATTCGAAAATTTGAGTAACAGTTAATACTGTTGAATTTTAAATTACTCCACTTATTATTTCATACTTGTGAAATTCATTTTCACGAGATAAATAAAGTATTTGTTGTTTATTTAAATCATTACTTAATTAAGTGTCGTCTACTTGGTACATGAATTCGAATACTTAAATTTTTATTTTTATTAGTCGGAAATATTTTCGAAATATTCTTTTACTTTCATTGAGATAAGGTTAATTTTATTGGCATTTCTCAAATCTTATATAAATAAAAATACAGAAACTGTACACATTTTAATATCGAATGTATTTAAATTTATATATTAAAGTTACAACTCTGAGAAAATTCCCAGTCACAAATAAGTTCTTAAAGTGTTCTATCTAATGGTAATAAGAAGGTTTAATATTTCTTGTATACAAAAAATATTTTTATAAAGTAATTCAATGTACTACACTTTTATACATCACATAGTATTTTTATTCTATCAGGGAAAATTATATCAGGTAAAATTCTCTTAAGTGTATAAGTATTTGAAGTTTCCTATCATAATTATGTGTTTCAAAGTTAAATAAGCTTTGCCTAGATGAATATAAAATAAACAAATAATATACGCGTAGATGTTTAGTACTTGAAGTAGAAGTTTTCTCTTCTGGAAGTTTTTGCATTTATAATTTCTTTTTGAAGTCGTATGTAATTAAAAACATATAATTACTAAGTACTCTCATTTAAATTTCTCAAAAAATATTGACTTTTAAAATTTACTGTGTATATATTTTATGTATGCATATAAATATAAATGAAATTCTATTTCATATTAAAGAAGATTTGAATTTAAAATATGAGTTTTTAGTTCGTTCAAACATAGTAATACCAATGTTTTCTGGAAAATAAAATATTAATTTACAATAAATCTACAGAGCTTCCATGTTTAATAACAGAAAAATTGTTAAAGCAGGATTTGAGAGAGTAACTAATGGTAAAAGTTAAGATTTATTTATTACCAAATCTGAAAAACATAAAAATATAAATATAAGAAATAGTAGAGTTTTGGGCTTTTTTTTAAGAACTAATATTCCGTGGTATGTATACTACATTAATAATCTTCTACTTAATATATTATCCGTTTCTAAGTAAAATGCAAACTATAAATTTTAGTTTGAATTTTGTTTTAATTATTTATAATCGAAAAAATAATTTATAGTTTAAAATGTTATATCTTGAATGAAAAAATTTACTTCTTAAAGGTTGCACATTTTAAATACCTTGTATGCATTATTCAAACAATATATATAAATTCATAAACACTTATCAGAAGAAGAGAAATAATAGGATGTCTAAGCCCTATTCACCTATTTCATTCAATTCCTATCATTTATTTTTTTAGTTGTTTCCTTTTCACTTGAGATTGATCAATATATGCTATTGTCTCAATCGCAAACTCTCTTATAAAAGACACCTTTATTTTCTTTCATTGAAATAAGGAGAAAATATTTTGAACTATCTTTATATATTTCGTAATAGTTTGATGTAAATAAAAAAAACATATTAGGAACCCTAATGTGCTCTCCCCGCAACCTTACCCATTCTGTTTTCCTCTAACAATTTGGCTTCAGAAAAAATCAAATTACACACCGGCAAGGAAACTCACTGAAGAGATCAAACAGATGTTTTATTCTTGAAGTCTTATGTGTTGTCACCCTTCCATTAGAGTAACAAATTTAAGACGAAAATTTCCCCATTTCCTACTTTTTTGAATTCCCATGTTGTATTTTAATGGAGAGACTTTCCCTTTTTTTCTCTTTCTTTTTCTTTTGTGTGTCTTGGTGTTTTTATTCCCTCTCTTCTTTTAGCCAAGTCTAAGATACACTGAAACATGGTGAAGGTACATAAATAAGAAATGAAAAAGAAGGTAGGCAGATTTGTTAGATAATTTTTTTAAAATTATTTTATTCTCCAAGTTGAATTGATTTTTTAAAGATGATACAAATAGTAAATTCGTATAAGTAAAATTTATAGGATGATTGGCTCATGGAATCTGAGAACACAAATATTTTCATTCATTGTAAAAAAATCTAGTTTTATATTAACAAATTCATTCAGAAATAAATGAATGTAGAATGGTAATATTTTAGAATCCAAGAGTACCTTAAGCATGTTACTTCTTTGTCTTCCATATAAAACACAGAAGAAACACAATGAAATATGATAACATTTGAGAAATTTTTATTCTTCTCCAAATAAATGTGAAAATATTTTTTAAAAAAATGTATACAGGTCTATTCACAAAAGAAATGTGACCACAATTTCAGGGCATCATAATTTTTGTTCAATAAAGTTATTTGCAGGAAATTTTTGATGTAGCTTCGATTAACTTAGTGTACTTTGCTTAAACCTTTTGGCCACTCTAAAAGAGCTTTTTTGACCATTGGAGGTGTATATGAGTTAGTCGCGAATAATATATGGAATAAATAAAAATATTTTTTAGAATTGATTCATCTCTTTAAAATGATTAAAAATAACAGAAGAAAACTTTGTCGATCGTAAGCTTTTTATTCGTGTTCTTACATCAGCCGCAATATTGACAACTCTTTTGTTGCCAGATCAGAAGAACTAAAGTTACAAAAACAAAGATAATATATAAATAGAGATGCAACATTACTCCTTCCCCAGTAACATAGTTATGATACAATATGCAATAAAAGTGGTAAAATTTTTAACTGACTTGCAATACATACAAATAAGGTAAAAATACAACAAAGGAGAATCATGCAAAAAAATATGCAACTAATTTCTGTAACGGGCTGCAAACGTTATGTGTATACCAGAGCGTGTAGTTGTTTTTTGAACTTCTTTTTCCAGCAAATCTGGTGGCAGTTTTTCAATTTTTGTCTACACAATCAGTTTTTTGTCGGGGAGGGTTGGTGCATGTTCTGATTGTTTGAGATGATCAGGATTATCACCATCAGTTAACAACAAATATGCAGGTTTTAATCTGTCTACAGATATATTGATGTCCTTGCCTTTAATTGTCACAGTAAAATATTTGTCGAATATTTTTGCCACTGGGAACGGTCCATCGTAAGGAGGTTCAAGTGGTTTTTTTGCTATGTCGACACGTATGAACACGTGTGTACTGGTATGCAAGTTTTTATGGACAAAGTGTTTTTGAGAAGGCGAGTTTTCAGTGGTTGCAACTGATCCATTTGTTTCTGTAATTCTTCCTCAAACGTATCTGTGTCCAAGATGTTTTTCGGTTTCTCGAAAACTTTTCCTGGTAATCAGATAGTTTGTCCATAAACCATTTGTGCAATGGTGTAATTTGTGTCACCACGTAGAACCGATCGTAATCCTAACAATACCGTTGGTAAAGCATGTGTCTATTTGATGTTGTTATGTGCTTTGATTGCCCCTTTTAAGGTCCTATGTAACTTTTTTCCATTTTCCCATTGCGTTGAGGGTAATAGGAAGTTCTATGAGCTACTTTAGCTCCACAAACAGCAGTTAAACTTATGAACAACTGGGATTCAAATTGCCTTCCTTGATCTGTAATTATTTTCACAGGTACTCCAAATATACAAACCCAGTGTTCATAAAAGGCTTTGCTAGCTGTCTCAGCTTTACAATCAGGCAAGGGAACTGCTTCCATCCAACACGAATAACGGTCAATACAGGTCATACAAAATGTCATCCCTTGCGATGGTGGAAGTGGACCAATTAAATCAATGTGTATCACACTAAATAAAGCATCAGGTACTTCATATTCTCCAAATTTTGATTTAGTATGGCTGTGGACTTTATATTTTTAACAGGGAATACATGTTCTTGCCCATAATCTTATTTCTTTTTTCATATTTGGCCAGATAATTTTTTTCAGTCATTAGTTTAATAGTTAATCTAATTCCAGGGTGTAAAAAACCATGAATTTGTTGAAATATTTCTTGCCGAAACTGTTTTGGAATGTAGAGTCTTATATTGGGGGTGGAAATATCACACCAGAGTGTTTTTCCTGATGGTAATGTACATGACTTGAATTTTATAGAAGAGTTACTCTTCATTAACTGTTGCAATTCTATATCTTGTATTTATTCATCTGCTATTGCATCATAGTCGATTATTGTAACTGTTTCAATTCTTGAAAATGCATCTGCAACTATAGTATCTTCTCTTTTAATATAAGTTATATTTGTTGTAAATTCAGAAATGCATTGAAGTTGTCGTAGTTGCCTTGGGGATGCTTTATCAGGTTTTTGTAAAAATGCGTAGGTTAAAGGCTTGTGATCTGTATATACTGCAATTTTTCTTCTTTCTAGCAAATGTTTAAAATATTTAATGGAAAGATAAATACCTAGAAGTTCACGATCGTATGTGCTATAATTTTGTTGTGTAGGGTTTAGTTTTTTGAATAAAATCCAATTGGCCTCCATGTATTATTTTCAAATTGTTGTAGAACTGAACCTATAGCAGTATCACTAGCATCTGTGAATAATGAAAGAGGTAAATCGGGATTTGGAAATGATAACAGTGCTGTATTGCTCAAGTCATTTTTACAATTTTCGAACTGTTTTTCGGCTTTTTCTGTCAACTGTATTTTTCTCTTGTCTCTTTTTTGGCTCCTTTTATATAATCGTGCAATAAGGCTTGGTTTTTTGCAGCATCTTTTAAGTATCTTCTGTAGAAATTTATCATTCCGAGGAAAATAAGAAGATCATGTAGAGTTTCAGGTTTTTTTATAATTTGTAATGGCTTTGACTTTTTCTGGGAGAGGCTTAGAACCTTCTTCAGAAATGAGATATCCTAGGAATTCAATTTCTTCAACTCCGAACACAGATTTGGAAATATTTATTTTTAATCCATAAGTGTCCGAATGTTCAAAAACTATTTTTTAAATGATCTTCATGTTGCATTTCATTAGTTGACGCATTAACAATATCGTCTAAATAAGGGAATGCAAAATCTAATCCTCTAAAAACGCCATGTACGAATCTTTGGAATGTTTCAGTGGCATTTTTAACCCAAAGCTCATTACGTTAAATTTGTATAGACCAAAGGGTGTTATAATTGCAGTTTTACATTTATCTTCTTCTGCGATAGGTATTTGAAAATACTCTTTAGTTAAATTTATTTTAGAAAATATTGTAGTGTTTTTTAAAATATGGTGGAAATCTTCTATTCGTGGTATTGGGTATCTATCAGGAATTGTTTGAGCATTAAGTTGTCTATAGTCTCCACATGGACGGAATGTGTGTGTTCCATCTTTCTTAGTTACAAGATGCAATGGACTGGCCCATTGTGAGCTAGATGGACGAATAATTTGGTTATCAATCATAAATTTAAATTCTTCCTTAGCTATTGCTAGAAGTTTAGGATCAAGTTGTCGTGTCTTAGAAGGAGTTGGTTGACCTTTTCTTTCTATGAAATGTTTGGCATCATGTTTCACTTGAGTAGGTAGAATATTAGGTTTAGTTAATTCAGGATATTGTAAAAGTAAATTAGAAAATTTCTCACCTTTATTTAAGGGGAGTCACTAGGGTAAACATCTTCGGGAAGTCGATTTTGAGTTTTTGATATTTCTAAAATCCTCAAATCAGGACCTTTCCAATGATGTACCGTACTTGCCATTTTACTAATTAAAAGTATGTTAAAATGATTTTTAAAAAATAATCAGCTGATGAGCAACGCCCCCTTTGACAGATAGAAATATAAACATTGACCTCTTAAATCTGAGAAGCTTTTCCAAAGCCAATCTCTGTTTTATTTATTCATACGCAATTAACTGTAGATTAACTGCAAGCGTAACCGTTAGGGTTGTTTCCCTATTTAGGAGCGCATACAGGTTTTTATCGTGTGTGTTTGAGTTTTTAAATTAAATATATAAAATTTCAAAATTCAGAAATTTTGAAATTTCGAAGTTTTTGTTCCTTTATTGGCTTGATGGAAAAAAATATTTAAAAAAAAACATAAAGGTACTTTTTAAGAAGGTAGGAATACTCTCAATCATAGTAATAGTACTTCAAATACTAAAAGAGTAATGTCAATCCTCAAGCTGGACATACACATGACTCAAAGGAGACATGTGCAAAATAAAGTTTGATTAGAGTTTTCCTTCTTATTAAATTAAGTATTAAAAATACCATCATGAATTAAAATATTCTTTGCATTTGCTTTCAAGAATGAAGTTCATTGTAAAATGTGTAAAAGAGGTTTAGACATGCAAGCTTTAAAAGGTAAGTTTGGGCTGGAAATTTGTCCTGAAATGTTGTGCTTGTCCATATGATGTAGAATTCTCTTTTTTAAATATTCATGAAGGAATGCAAATTGCCACAATAAATACCAGGTTTGTATATGCTACGTGTTTCATTGGAAGAAGTGCAGAACCTGGTAGAATATTTTGCTGCATAATGAATCTTCGGCAACCACCTACATGGTTTTCTCCTTACGGTAGGCGAATCTCAAATGCTGTAAAACTTGTTTACGAGGACTCTATTCAAAATGCTGCGAGGGAAGATATTTGTGAAAATGACGGTAATAATAATATTGTGGTAGCGGGCAGAAGCACGGTTACACATCATCAAATGGTGCAGTTACTGTGACCAGCATTGATACAGGTAAAGTGATAGATGTCAATATTCTTTCGAAATATTGTATATGAAAAAAATGGGCACATAAAAACATTGTTTTTGACCTGTTGGTGAAAATTCATGGTGTGGATATAAACAGGCTGAAAAATAGGGTAAGTCTTACAAACATAAAAAGTCTTCCGGTTGCTGTTGTAGTTGCAATGAGTTATATATTTAGATATCTTTCCCAGCTTGATTTGTTGAGATAATGTTTGCATCGAAAAACACAAAACCCGAATAAAAGTTTTCATAATGTCATTTTATCACGGGTTCCCAAAACAACATTTGTGCACATTGAAACACTTTCACTTGGTGTTTATAATGCTGTTTGTTCCTTTAATGATGGTAATGCATCCAAATTAACAAAAGCTTTAGTAAATGGCAGTAGGACCTGGAGAATATTCGGTAAGTACCATAAAAATTCTCGATAGAGAAAAATTAATGAAAGCAAGCATGCTTTTTCTGGATGATCAAAGAAAATTAGAAAAGATAAAAGGAGAAAAATAAAAAAAAGAAGAAAATAATATTAAGAAAAATAAGGTAAAAACCGGCTACAGTGCAGGATCTTTTTGATGAGGTAAAATTTTATATAAAAGCTACTGTTTCTAAAAATCTTTTTTTTCTAAACTGTGTTTTCTCTTTTCTATAAATTTACTGTATGCATGAACTGGAAATTTTTATTTTATATTTCATATATATTCTTGTGTATACTGAAGTGAAATTTTCGAAATATTCCTCAGACATTTAGCTAAAAAGCATATGTCGTAACACAGAAAAGGAAAACTTTTATTAAATTCCTTATTGTACTCTGCAAAAATTTTTTTTTTTAATCAGGCTGATCAATTTTTTAAAAAAGATTTCACTTCTGTATAAAAATAAATGTTTATTTAAAGCACACACAAATATATCTCAAAATGCGTTGCATGAAGCTTGTTATATACAAAAAAAAATCATAAATTTCATGTTTAGAAACACAAAAATAGTTTTCTTGTTGTTTTGGATAACCTCTACGTAATATTTATATAATCTTTTTAATTCTTATATTTAAAGAAATTGTGTTTACATGTGAATATACAAAACATTAAAGAAATTTTTCGAAGTGCCATATAATCATGTATTACTGACCTATATAGATTATATTTTTTAATTTGTGTCTTCTTTCTCTATAAATGAATTGTATGCATGAACTGGAAATATTTATTTTATATTGCATATATATTATATATACTGAAGTGAAATTTTTGAGATATTCCTCAGACATTTAGCTGAAAAGCAGATGTCGTAATATAGAAAAGGAAAATTTTTATAAAATTCATTATTCCACTCTACAAAATTACATTTTTAAACATGCTGATCAAATTTTAAAAAAAAAATTTCACTTCTGTATAAAGATAAATGTTTATTTAATGTACACACAAATTTTTAAGCTTTGTTTTCAATAGTTTTTTTAGTAAAAGGTACATAAATATATCCCAAAATGCAATGCCCTTTTTCGTTGCTCAAAACTTGTTACATACAAAAAATACACAATTTTCATGCTTAAAAACATAAAATCAGTTTTCTTGTTGTTTTGGATACCATTTATGTAATATTTTAAGAATCCTTTTAATTATGATACTTTAATAAATTGTGTTTACATGTGAATTTATAAAACACTAATGAAATTTTTCGAAATGTCGTATAATGATATATTACCAAAGCCATATTTTCATGTATTGACACAATTTTACATGGTATTTATGATGCTTATAGTCAACTTGGATAACAGTAATGTATCAAAACCGAAATTCTTCAAAAACTGATGCATAATTTGATAAAAATGATGCAAATGCTATAAAATATCTCGATAGATTAAAAGGGAAAAATGCTATACATGTATTTTCTTAGAAATCTAAGTAAAAGAAATAAGTAAAAAGTCTTAAAAATTATTGAGAATAAGCTAATATTTAAAAAAAATAGTGCAAATACAGATTGTAATTCATAATTTTTTTTGATGAAGTGACATTTTATAATAAAAATGCAATTATCTCAAAACGGTGTTTTTAAAAATGCGTGTACTTTTTTCTCAGAACCTATTTAACGGAAGCACTTGCAATCTTCATTTAATATTACTGATATCTAACTATATAAAGTGCACAGATTTTTTTAATATTCCCATAATATTTTTGTAAAAGTCAGTTATCGTGAAAAAAAAATGACAGTTTTCAAAAAAATCATAGTGATACTGTTGTGATGAATGTTTTTGAAAAAAACTAAACAATATGTTTAAAAAAGCTTCTGTACATTTTAATTAAAATGTCTAATTAATATACAGAAAAAAATTTAAGTCTGTACATTTAATAGTTTCCGAGAAAAAGGCACATAAAAATGCTCAATTTAACATTAGCGGGATAGGGGGTACCGACTCACCTTAAAGTTGTAACATTAAGATCATTTGTGATGGAGAAAATTTCACCCGGAATACTGAGTTGTGTTATTCCACCAATTAATCTTCTTTTGCTGATATCAATCAATTATTTAAATTTGTGTAGAATATCAGCTCCCAAGATTCCTTTACTAACTTTTGCAAACATAAATGGAAATAAAAATTCTCTGCGCAGTCCCAAATCAATCTTCAGCACTTTAATTCCATAGGTCGGAGTTTCTGTCCCATTTACTGCAAATAATTTATAATCAGACGGCTGTTTATTTTTAGATGTGGCTGGTATTATTGAACAATCAGCTCCACTATCTACCAAGAAGTGCAAATTTGTCGTTCGATCTTTAACGAATAATCGAAATTTGCGACAGGCTTCATAATGTTCTGCAGCAGAATGTGTCGCAATATTTACTGCAGACTGAAGTTTTCCGTATTTCCATTCCACGCACAAGCCGGCTGCATTTTTCAGGTTTGCATCGCGCACCGAAATGGAAGTGAAAATAGCAATATTTTCCTTTGGGATCGAAGCGTTTTCGAGATCGACTTCGGCTTTTATTACTTGTTTGACTGAAATTTCTAAATTCGCTTCTTGATTTTCTTCTGTTGATGTATAATTCTGAAATCTGTTTCTCTAAAAGGCTTACTTTATCAAGAATATTTTTCATAGCAGAATTATCTGGAGTAGCAGAATAAATTTCTGGTGATGAATTTATTTCAAAAATTTTATTTGCCATAACAGACAAATTTTCTAAATTTTCTGAACTAACAACTAAAATATTTTTGATGGAGTCCGGTAATTTATTTAGCCATAAAGTCCTTAAGGTATCCGACTACGTTCGGAGACCTATTTTTTTATTTTTCTAAAATTCACTAAAATATTTACATTTTTAATTTCATTTTTTGCACTATGATAAAAAACACAGTTATAAATAATATACATACATTAAAATTTACAAAAATTTAAAATTTTAATGAAATTTTAAAGAAATTTTAATTAATTATTTCAAAGGCTCTATTTTTAAAAATAATTTATATTTTACAAAAAAAATTGCTGCAGCACATTTTTCAAACACATTTCTAGAGGTTGTACTACAAGTTTTAAATTATTTTCTTTTAATCAAAAGTTATAGCTAATCGAAGCTACAACCTATGAATTTCATTCAAATTTTCGATACTTTTATAAGGAAATCCAACTATAAAATCACTAAAAATTGTTCAATTTCTTAGCTGCTAGTCCAACCTCTAGATAATACTATTAATAACATTTGTGTAAAATTTCATACAAGTATCTCTATTGGCTCTTTAGGTATCACATTTGAAATATCAAGAAATTTACAAAAAAACAGTTTTGAGAAAAATGCATTTAAACTTTATAAATGTAATTTCAAAACAAAATATCACAAGTATATTACTAAAACTCTAATGATTTATATTTAACACCTCCACTCCTTGCTATTTTATTAAATTTTAACTTTCTTTGGGCCCTATATTTTTTTTCTGGCTGATTTTTAAAAGGCAAAGAATGTTGTTTCGAGTCACTGTGCGAATGATGGCAAGAAATCTGTCATCACGCAGTGTATAATAATTTGCATTTATGCCAAAAGCTTTCAAACAAACAAATAAAAGCTTTGTTAAAAATAATGACAGCAATATGGGTACCCAAAGAAAATGTTTTCAGCTCAATAAAAGTTTCTTTCAGAACACTTTGCCGAAAAAACGCGTTAAATGATTTGTTTACATTTGTGTCACACCGTGGAGGCAATTTTATAATAACTGCTTATCAAACAACTTTGTATACACAGGTTTAACAATATTTAAAAGTTTCCTGGAAAGGCTTACACCTTTATTTATATATATTTTTTCCGGTGGCTATTCTTCATTGATACTCACACCAGCTCTCAGCTCCATTTGGGCATGGTGCATACATGGGTATCTCTCTGATGGAGCCACCGAGAAAAAATGCCGCACTTAGCAGAGCTTTGACGTGATTGGTGTTACTGCCATAATAGTTTTGAATTTTATTAATCATAACACTGGAAAGTTTTTCTTTCCCACCGAGGTTTTTCTGGCTTTTTCTAAGTTTTCTTTGCCGAATACTCACTCTTTCTTAGAAGTATATTAGGCACTCATTTTATGACACTGTTGACATCAAATAGATCTTTAACTAAAATGTATCCTTGGGAATCACCATCACACACCATAGAAATCAACATTGTTTTAAGATCTCGTGGTATAAAATCACACAAAGATTTTGTACGCACAAACAGATTCCATGATTGAAGTAAATACCAGATGAATGCAGGAACACGCATGTTCGACTAGACATTTAGAATTCTACAAAACTTAGACATAATTTCCTAATCTGGAAGTTTCCCAGTGGCGATGGATAAAGTTTCTATAGAAACTTTTAGGGAAGAATGTCCATGTATCTGTCGTCAACGGATATTCCACATTCTCCAATTGACGTGTTGGAACATTTTGTAATTCTTTTTACTACCAACGCAGCAGCATTCATGACATATTTAGCCGTTGATGTAGCAGCAGCCAAGACATTTCTTTCACAAAGTCTATATGCTCTTTTTGCAATACAGGGCATATTCAGCTTAGCACGTAACTTTTTCGCAGACAAATGTCATCTTCCAAAACCTCCCATTCCACAAATAAGTTGCAAATTAATTGAAGTTTGGTTTTTAAGCTTTTTAGTAGCTGAAAAATTGACAATAAAAGTACATTTGGAGCATTTTAAAGTCACATTAGAAGTCAGTCCAAACAAGTAATCTTCATGCAGGTACAGATTCTTCTCAAAACAATTGAAGAAACACAAATTGAGAAAAACATACTTCCCAAAATATTTAAATAAAATATTCCATAACCTCTTAATGTTCAATTAAAACATTCGTTGCACTGTGAAAAATTCTTCAGTGAATCCAGTTTTTGTTCATTACAAGTTTGAATATTTGCTACTTCCAATGTTTTTGTTACCAATCTACTGTTATCAGTCCACTGTTGCATTTTTCAAGAAGTTATTTTTATAGTTTTATGAACCATTATAACTTGAATTTTTAAAAGCAGAATGTCTAGAAACCATCAACGATCAAAAATTGTACAATTAAATCGAAAAAAGTTAAGTTTTTAGAAGAAATTTAGGATCAAAATTCGTAAGGCACAAATCAAAACAAAAACATGTGAGGTCAGAAGAAACAAATGTTGCCAATCGCAAGAGTCGAATTAAAAGATCGAAATTGTTGCCATCAATTAAATAATTAAAAAAATTGTCAGAAATAGTTTTTAAAAGTATAATGGGTTAAAAATGCAAAAATTATCGGTAAAAAGCATGTTAAACAGACAACTTCCGGTTTCGATTTCACCACTTCCGGTTTCGAATGACAGCTGTAAAAATATTTTAAACATCTGTAACTTTTTTTCTAACTATCGCACAGACAAAACAAAGACAGATTTAGAAAGCTAATTGCTTGAACTTTAAAATGGTAAAATAAAAAGGAAATGCGATTTTTGACCGAAAATGGCATTTTCAACGTAGTCGGATACCTTAAAACGTTTTCTGTGATATTATCTCCAGCCAACGATTTCATTTTCCTCAACAGTTGACTGTGTTTCATGTCACCTAATGAAATTCCAGTAAGCAATTGTTTAATGCTTTTTTCATCACTTTCTTTAAAAGTACTTAAAAGTCTACTTTTAGCACAAGAATATTTATTCTTCTCATTACTTTGAATTATATTCCATATATTTTCAATAAATTTTGGATCTAATTGAGCTACAAGGTAATTCAATTTAGTTTCTTCTTGATTTATATTAGCAATTGAAAACTGAGCCTCAACTTGGAAAAACCATATTTCAGGCTTTTTTTCCCAAAAAGGAGGAATTTTTACGCTTACCTTATTAGCATCAAATTTCTGCTCGTTCGAATCCACGACAGCCATTTCGTTATTCTCATTCATCAGATTTTGAATATCTTTGGGTCACCAGTTTGTAGATGAGTTAGTCGCGAGTAATATATGGAATAAATAAAAATATTTTTTAGAATTGATTCATCTCTTTAAAATGATTAAAAATAACAGAAGAAAACTATTCTCGTAAGCTTTTTATTCGTGTTCTTACATCAGCCGCAATATTGACAACTCTTTTGTTGCCAGATCAGAAGAACTAAAGCTACAAAAACAAAGATAATATATTAATAGAGATGCAACAGAGGTATTTGGGGGCACTTTACCAACTTTCCCTTTGATGCTTTTTGAAGCTCTTGAAGTGTTGAAAACTTACATCTATTTAATTGTTTTTTTTTCAGTATCCCCATAAAAAATAATTTCAAAGAGTATAATCAGGGGATGATGGTAGCTATTTCTCAAGTGGAAGAAAATGTATTTTTTTTTATCTTTCAGCCATTTTATATTTGATTTTGTAGTACGACTTGGCGCAGAATTTTGGTGAAAGACAAAGTTTCCCTTAGTGTAAAGATGTTTACTTTCTTTCATCATGTGCTTCAAAACTTAATTCTGAAAGTATTTAGCATAAATTTTAGCCTTCAGTTAAACAATAAAAATTGTTTTTTTTATGTCTTGAGAGGAATTAACATCCATACGATAAACCTGCCAGACATTTTGCGTTTTACAAAACTGCTGTGTCTATTCGACGCTTTTCACGTGAAATAGTTGTATATCGTATCGTCTTTTTTCCAGTTGTAGATGACAGATGAAATAGTGCTTCATCAGAAGTTATCCATGTTTTGTATGTGCCTTTGCATAGCACCAAATTCAAAGGGTAAGCACGTTTTCTTCATTCTTCTAAGGTAATTTTAGACATTTCATGACAGACTGATTCATTCACTTTTTTATAGCGATTTTTCTGTAACTGACGACAAACTGTCGATTGCGATTCTTGTAGTTTATTTACTAAAGAGTTATTTGATTTAGAGGATTTTCTACAGCGATAAGTCTTTGAGACTTCTTTTTCACAAAGGACTTACTTTTGTCCACATTTTCCCCCTGAAGCCTTTTATTGAAGCAAAGTTTTATTTCCTTTCGAAGTTCAGATAGAAATCTATTCGAAAACTGTCTTTCCTTATCTTTAAATGTTTTATTTAAACAGAATTTGAGCAACCAACCTCTATAATCTTTACAATTTCGTTTCGGATTTGAGGACAAAATTTCGAAGCAAAAATTTACTCCATTTAATAAAAATAGTAAGATAACTAATATAAAAGGATTCATTTTTAAAATTAAATCTGGTAATATATAAAGCTATTAAAATTTACCATAAATAGTTATATGCTTTTAAATTTAGTCACACTATTTATGGATCGATCTGTATAGTTAATGTGCACCAGGTTAATACTGACACTAGGGCTGTTGGATCTCATAGATCAGATCCGAGATTTGAATTAAGTTTCTCGAAAAATTTGTATTGAATTTACTATGGAAAAATGTAGTACTATTGAGCTGTATTTGAACTAAAAATCTGCTTCAATTAATATTATCTACAATAATTTTGCATTCATAAGATCCTGAGTTATCAGATTTTCAGAATTAAATTTTAAATGACAGAGAATCGAAAATGTATCTTAACTGTACAGTTGGAGACTGCGATGTAGTACCAAATAAATGTATTGAGTATTAGCATTTAATACAATTTTTATTTATTATACAAATGCCACACACTACAGTAACAACTGTGCCATTAGTAGACGTGCTCTCCAGTCTTTTCAGTAGTATTAAGATTTATTAGTGCAGGGCACACGTCAAAATGTCGCACAAAGTACAGTCCGTTGAGTCGGCGATAGTAGAGATGAGAGCGCAGACAGACATGAATTGTCAAAAGTCTAAAATGAGCCACAGCAGCTTTTCTTGGAGCCTCAGGAACCCAGGACGGGTTCTTGTTCAAGATTGCCCAGTTCTTGTCTTTCGACATCTAAGCAGCTTATATTTTAAAATTGTACTTAAAAGCCATATTTTAATAAAAAAAGACTTAAGGAATTAAAGGTTGAAATTCCCGTGGGTTTTAGACTACAAGGATTTTTTTCGTAGCAAAATCCCTTAACAGTAATTTTACAATGTGTGACCCAGTATCCACTGAAAAGAAATTTTTTGAGGAAAATATTTTAAGAGAGAACGATCAGCCTTTTAAAATTATTTTTGAACTACAAGGTAATTTTGTAATAAAGCTTGTAATGCCGATTTAGAGCTGGAAAAGAGATTACAGCCTCGACAAACTCAAAGCTTCTTAGTGATAGTTGCGCGACCGCTACACTAATAGCTTCAATCTCGCCATCGAAGGCAAAGATTACTACTGCACAAATTTACCTTCTGCATATTAAAAAATAAGTTACTGGAGAATAAAAAGCAATGCCTTATATCAATGGTTTTAATATTATGAGTAATCACGCCAAATGGTGGTACTGAAAAATACCATGGGATCGTAAAGTGTTGCATAAAATTATGAATATATTTAATAAAAGAAGTTCGACTAAAATAAAGTTATTTAAAATTCCGTTAATAATGTTACATATAAAATTAATTTATTTATTTAAATAAGTTTTTAAGTAGTTCAGTTTATGAATCGAAAAGAAGATTAAATATAGTTTTCTTTCAAATATAATCCTAAGTAATTAAGGAAATATTTTAATAATTTGTACATAACTGCCTATTGCAATAACTACATTGCAACAAGTCGAATTATCTTAATTTGTAAAATATTCATGACAAGTAATTCGACTGTAATAAATTTTTCAAAAATATCGTTCTTTAAAACAAATGCACTCAATAAGGCATTTGAAAACGAATACATTCGCCAAGGAAATAACGGTTTTAAATTTATTATAAGAAACGCACCTAAGTTTTTATTTTATACTATATTGTGATTAAGTAGTTACATATGCAGACATTTTTAACTAAATTTGGTTTTTATGAAATAAAGTTTCGAAAAAACCGGTAACAATTTGTCGTTCTGAAAATTAATTATTGAAAAGTATTTCTTTAATCAAATACTTTAAGTCTCTATTAAATTCTAATAGAAATTAATGTAGATGATATACATATATCAAATGTTACAAAGATTTAAAAAAAAGTTATGCTATTTTCCTTGTTTAACCCCTTAACTGCCGATGAAAAGCTAAGAAGTTCAACCCCATTGCCACCGTTTCGCGTTGTTCGCGGTTTTTTGGGAAAAAGAAGTAGCATGTTTTTCAACCTAAAAATTGTTTACTTTCACTTTTAAAAAAGAAAAAAAGATAAAATAATAAAACAAAAAAGCAAAAACAAAATTTAATGTCTAGAATTACAATATATTAAAAAAGTTATTACTTATTTGTTGTGTGATATATTTTTAAACATGGTGAACACATAAACCAGCATCCCATTCAGTTCATTGATGGCGTACAAAGATACACAGCTGACAGACTTATTCGAATCGAACAATAAAAAGCTCCTATTACACAAAGTACGCGAAAATTAGAGAAAATATGTTATAGAAAAAGCACACTCCAACGAAAAAACAAGAAACACTGCTGAGATATGAATTTCATCGTTCTTCCTTTCAAATTTCCCGCCACCTTTTCTCCGAAATAAGTAAATTCCTTGGAAGCTCTGCCAATGTCGTTATATTGTATTCCAAAGCCGTGGGACTAGTTTTAGTCAGACTAGTACAATGCGAAAGGTCCTCCTTTGGAAAGACGCATACATATGTCTGGGGCACTAAAGGCACCAATTCAGCAGGACGTGTAAATACGCCTGAGGCACTTCGAGGGTTAATAAAATGAAAAAAAATTTTGACTCAAGTTGCGCTAACATACTTCTATTAATAAGTAATGGTTATATAATGTTGGATGTATAATTCTGCTGAAGTAACAGATAAAGAAGTCTAAACCTCATCTAAGCACTTGATTAATTTTCACTCAAATCTAAATACAAGGCGGGTCTCTTACATTGTTCATGATACTATATTTTATGAAAGTGAGAATCAAGCCCAAGATTCGATTAAACTTTGCTGACTGGTATTAAAATACATCTATTAAGAAAATTTAACAATTCTCTTGAGATATGTTTTCTTTTAGTTCCTTTCACCTATCAGACACGATTGATGCAAATATAAGAAGCAGAAATAAAAGAAAACGCAAAAATTAATTCTATTCTTCGTTTTGACTTCTTTATCTTTGTGCTCCTACTCTCTTGCTCTGACTCTTAAGTACTAATTGAAAGGAAAAACTCTTGGCCTACTGAGAAAAAGCGGAAAGAAAATAAGAGAAGAGTAAAATTTAAATTTCAGGGCAGACTAGATCTCATCGTGAGTGGGGAATTTGAAAAGTAGAAAACCGGAAAAGAAGTTTTCGTCTCAAATTGGATCTTATCTTAATGGAGAATAGATAAAAAAAAAAAGTTAGTAACGATTGAGAAATGAATCATTTGTTGATCCCTTTGGAGCACTTCTTCTGCTAATATGTAGTTTAAATTAAGTTTGGGAATACAGGAGAAATAATTTTTTGATTCCCTAATATGATCCTTATTTAAGCAAAGATGTTACTGTATAAATTGGAGACTTAGAACATACTCCAGGAATTTATTGCTAATTTTTAGAATTTCTTTATAAAGGATGTGGAGAAGTGTATCTTTTATAAATGTGCTATGCAACAATATACTGAAATTTAGGTAGAAATAAAATACTTAATATATTTAAGTGATAAACTATTCTATCTGAAAGTCAGAACTATTTATTACAGTTTTTTATTACGACCTTTTTAACTACTATTATGTGTATAACTTTTTTAATATCTTTTAAAGTAGAATAAATTAAATTTTAAATCATATCATTCAACATTTCTTTTTTTTTACATTACACGACGTAATTCTACAAATAGTTAAACAAATCCAAAAGTATACCACCATTATTCCTTCTAAGCACAACTCAAAATTGTTAATATCGACTCTCTTCTTTGATAATTGTAATTGGTTGATTGACTGGTCGTTTATTAATATTAGACATAAAACAAGAAGAATATTGATTAATGAATTATAATTTTGAAATACAATCAAGGCACAAGGGCTATCTATACTTGAAGTGTAAATTTATAACGTGACTCAAACACTAGTGAGAGGATTTTGACTCTTGATAAATTTAACGTGCGTTAGCTTCTCTTTATGAGGGATCTCTAGTGTAATAAAAGCATGTTATTTGGAATCGTAAAGAATGTATATCATTTGTGTCGAATTTAAGCCTACCCAATATATTGGTTGATTTATCTTTTCATATTAAATAATCATTGGTTTTTATTTTTTTCGGCTGAAACCCACATAACTATGTTATTAACTCCTTAAATGCCACCGCGTATATATGCGTCTTGCTCAACCCGTGAGAAAAAATGCCTTAGACGTGTATATATGTCTTTCCGTAATGCTTTTTATTCGCACTGCTTTCAGTAAAACTATTCCGAAGGCTCTAGAATGTAACAAAATAACATTGATAATGTTTGCAAAGATTTTGCTTACTTCAAATTTTTTATAATTATTTATGCCTTTTCTCTTTTAACCCTAATGCCCGCATACGTGCGTTTTTGTGGAAAATGGTGGGACTGGGGAGCTTATAGCGTTACTTTTAATCGGCAGTTGCGTTTTAAGCAGTAGTTTGTATTTAGAAGTTTGAAATAAATATCTCTGTTTAGGCTTAAATATAAAGCAAAAACTCTCTTTATTTTAATTAATAGCCTTTATTTAGTCTAATCACCACATCTCTCTTTAAATGAATCACATTTTTAGAAACATTATTAGACATAATCCTTATACTTTAGCGATTTATTTTTTGATTTAAAATCTAGTAATCATTCTGTAAAGAATACGTAGCCCTTGCACAGTACATAATCACATCTTTTCTGACACATTCTTAAAAAAAAGTACTAAACGAATTACAGTGTACATTTTTGGCCTTTAATGCAATTCATTTCTAAATAAATACTGATAATAAAATTTCGGCGAAAGTAATAAAAACACCGACAAAGTTGAACAATGTAAAGGAAAATAAACTAAAATTTGTTTCCGTAAACAACAAAAACCTACGATTGATCATTCCAGACGTTTTAAAGGTAATTGAAAAAAATAAGCAAAAATTTTTTATAAACAATGAAAACTTTAATAGTGAGCTGGTTTCAATATACGAATGTTATTCATTATGTGTCTTTTTTTTTAATAACATCATTTTTCAAGCAATTTTATTATTAATAAAAAAAATATGTACTACATTGCCGCAAATTAAAGAGGAAATTTTGTGTTCGGAATAATATTTTAGCAATTTTCTAATTTTTGTAAAATAATAAAATATCAGAACTATATATAGACGGTAGAAAATTAGTACACAAGGAAAATACATTTTTTTTAAAAACAACATAAAATGTATTTATTTAATCCATTAACTAGTAACAAAATAAGATACATTTGCGTTTTGCTAATAGTCTAGAGGGAACAGTCTTTTTAGTAAAATGAAAGTATTGTTTTTGTTTCTCTACAAATATTTTTTATGGATTTTGAAAAATTTCCATTTTCAACAAAACGTTAAACAAAAGGAGGCAGTCAAATTAATGCAGTACCCGATCTTCTGACATCATTAAAAATGTCGTGAATTGTAAACGAGATTCTCATTTATTTTTGAAACTAAATTAATTATTACTTTTACGTTGGTATATTTAAAATGTTATATTAGAATTATGTAAATTCCCTGTATTAAATCAGAAAAAAAGCTCAACTGACAAGGAATCGTTGCTTGAGATATTTGTTGATTCTGTGATAAATGGTATCACGTTTAATGTATTCACAGAAAATGTTTTAGGTTATTACAACTGCACTGGCTTATTTTTGTTACGTAAGTTATTTATCTTCCTACAGAACACATTTAAATACTTTTTTTCCTTCTTTAAATTCGTACATTTGATACAAGTTTAAACAGTTGCCACTCTTGCCAACTAACAAACCAGAGTTAAATAACGTACATGATTACATAGAATGATTTCCAATGGATTCCTTTCTCTTTTTATTTCATTTAAATTTACAAAATTAAATAATTTTATGTATTTGTATCATATCTCGAAGTTCAAATATTTATTTAATAAAAATCACTAATTAAATACTTATTTTTTGCAACAAACTGGAAAATCAATACAGGCTATTTAAATCGACATAAATATAAATAATTGTATGCAGGAAATCTTTTGAAATCAAGGAACAATGCATTTTCGTTTGAAAAAAACAATTTTGGATTTAAAAATGTTCTCAGCAAGTTTTTAACACTTGTTAAAACTTATTATGTTAACACTTATATTTTAGTTTTTAATAGTATCATTATAAATTTAAAGAGAATCACAGATTTTTATTTAAATCGTCAAAAAGTATTTTTTTTTATTTTTTAAAATTTAAGCTGAATTGATAAGCAATCCATTTTTCATTTTGAGCCAATAGCAATTCATATTTCTTCCATTCTCTTTCTGGAGCATTTCGACGTTAACTTAAGTAGAATCAGATGCTATTCAATTTTACAAAAGATACAAACGATCAGCTGAATGAAATGAAAAGAAAACTAAGTTAGTCGTACCACAAGTATTTCCTCAATTATGTTGTAACATTTAAAATTCCATCTTCTTATTTACGTGGGTTAAAATCCATCAACAACCCAAGGAAGTAACTTTTCTCTTCTTTTGTTGGATGGGTAAAAAATAAAGGCTCTAAGTAGAAAAGTTAACCAAAAACACAAGGAAACGTTTAAAGTTTTTCTTTTCAAACTGTTTCTTTTTCAAATGAGTTTAGCAGCATTTTAAATATGGAAGGGTTAAATAGTTCTTTAACACAAGATGATAATGTATCCAAAATACATGTACCTTAGGTAATAAATAGTGATCCTTCTGATGCGACGTTATTTTACTTATAACCCAGATTCCTGTATTTCGCATCATTCTTAATTTAATCTTAAATGGAATGAAAAATGAAAATACGTTTGTTAACTTAAAGAAATCATATTTATTAAACAATTAATGTTGATACTAAATAAAATACAGAAAATAACCACTTATCTGAAAGATGAAGGTCAGTGATACTGGGGTCTCCAAGGGGCTCAAGCAAGTCCTTTCGTCTCGAACCTAATTTCGGTCTGACTTAAGGGAGGGAAGAAAAAAACTTCAAAATCTTCCTGATTTTCGAGTGCGTCTCCTTATAAACTCCACCGCATTGCACCAATATCAATGTGTGGATTCTTTCTTTCTGATTTTTTAACCTGCTTAATTGGAGGAGACTCAAAGCGTAGTAATACCCTTAATATACTTTATGAGTCTACCGTCTCCGGGGGTGTCTTGACGCACCCTACTTTAAGGAATGTTTTGACATCCGGTCAAAGGGAAAAGGGTAAAAATCACGAAACACAAGGATAATTATATTGTGCTGCTGGAGCCCCATACCACTTCATAGACTTTTTCTTTTAATTTTATCGATTCTAAGTTCGTATCATACATACGGAGAAAACTATATCGTTTATATATATATATATATATATAATATATATATATATATATATAATATATATATATATATAAATCATTCCTCTCCAAATGATAGATAATTATAAAGATATACTTGTGAAAATAATGAACTAATTTAACCCGTTAAGCAGTCAAAATATTTGCCCAAAATATTCCCAAAAAAGACAAATTTTTTATAGAATAAATAAGCATAATATTTACAGAAAGCGAAAATGGAAGTATTTTATTTTAATTTTAAATTTTAACGTTTTCACACTATTTTTTTGTTTTATAATCGTGGATCACAAAACCCCTAAATGTGTGCTTTTTATAAGTACACTCTGTATGCAATGAAGAATGTTTCATATATCTTAAAATAATTTATCCCTTATGTATAAAACAGTTTCATGATTGGTTGAGGATTTTGTGTGTTTATGCATATATACTCGTATATGCACTCATAATTCGAAGCATGGTGCAATGCTAAGTCTTGCATTACAATGGGGCAGAGATAGCACCGACTTTTTTAGATTATATTTCCATTTCAATTTCTTCTGAAGCAATAATTTTCACACTGCATTGCTCATCCCTGTTCTTTATCGAATATTTTCAAGAATCTGAATTTCTGCCATCAATGAACAATGTCCGCCCTTACCACAAAGAAAATCCCGGATGAGAGAAGTATTACACTACCACGGACAAACATCATGGGAATTACAACTATTATCTCAACATAAGAATTAAAACAATGTGCATTTCAAAAATAGAAAGAAGAAAATATATCAGTGCACTGCGTGGGGACAAACCGGTTGCGGCCAGTTTTCGGTTGCTTTGAAAAAAAATTATAATTAAGTATATTTAGAGAAAGATAACGCGGGTAACAGAAATATGTGGATAAGTATTTTGCAAGAATAAGCTTCGCTGTAAATTTAACTACTTTAAAATCTGTATGCTTTCTTACAGTTCAGGAAAAACTTGTGTATAACTGAAATCTCGACCTGAAACAAATAAAAAAAATAACTTTCTTTTAGTTAAGAAGAAAACTAACTAACAAAAATAAATGCGCTGCGAATTTTAAGTTAAATATAGATATAGATTTCATATTCAAAATTTTTAACGCACTGGAAACACACACAAAAAAAAGAAAACTAATAGATATTTCTTGCATTTTACTTGTTTTTTTAAAATCTTATAAATTGTATGTTTATCAAAAATGAAATCACTAGCTCTTTCAATGCGGATGAATTAATAAGGGTACATTGAAGGCAAAAAGATGAATAACACACACAAAACACAAGGGGGTATAAAGAAAAGAAAAACAAAGACTAGGGGACGACAATAAAATAATTTTAATTACTTAGGGGTTGAAAAATAAAATAGAAACCATGCATTAAATTGTGAAATATAGCGTTTATTCAGAAAGTATAAAAAATGGTTTTATTTCCGAATTTTTATGACTGAACATTATATTTATTTAAATGAATAGAATTAAAAGAAAATGAATTTGAAGTAGTGCATTATCCCAATGAATCTCAAACTTTCCATATTTGCGACCCAGTTCTCAATCATAATTTCCATAGCCCCCATCCCTCTCAACAAAAACAATGTATTAAGTTCAATAATAATATACCTTAAAACGCTAAAGCTCTTACATGACTAATTATAAACCGTACAAATTAACAATATATTCAATTTTGCATATAATATTATATATGTTGCTGTTTCTTATCCCAGATGGAGTCCCCACATCCATCTCCTTAAAGTTAAAATACTCCAAAAAGTCCAGAAATAAAATAGGATTTCCATAAACCTCTTCAAATCGAAACTCAAACAATTCAGATAATGACTGGGGGAGACTGATAAGCCTCGTCCCTATGACCCTCTGGAAAGACTCTCTGGAGCTGTGGAAAAGTAAGAGATTTGATGTGGCCACTAAAAAATGTGGTTGAGTCGTCTGATGATCCCAAGGAATATTAAGTTGGTGACACCAACGATGTTTTTCCCCCAAATACCAAGGGTGAGCGGGGGTTATTCTCCAAAATGCATTCAATTCTAAAACCTTACAGAGTTCAGCAAAAGTTAGACAAGTGTCACCCTGCTATATGTCAACAGTGGCAATCACTCTTTTGGGGAAACTATTTGTTATCTCATTACCATTCAATCCAGTATGGAAGGATACCCATTGAAAGTATATCGAGTTTCTAGAAGAACATCTAACCACAATATCTGGAATATTTAGGCTTGTCATATCCCCAACATTTGTCGAACGAGAAAGGTGCTGTATAGAAGCACGGCTGTCAGTTAAAATCCAAATGTCACTGAAAACAAGGTCAGAAGCAGTGTCAATAAATTGCAATAAGTTCAGACCTAAGAACAGAACAGTAGTTAATATTCTTAATATTGATGTCAAATGTACCATTATGTGTCTCAATGAGCACGCCGCTTCCAGAAATTCCATGCTGGCATCAGTATAGCCCCAGTAGGGGGAGCGTCCTACAGTTCCAGAGACACCGCACTGCGTTTTACATTAACATCGTTTTTGAATTTTAATAATTCATTAAATATTTTCTTACAAGTAAATTGTATTGATAAATCAAATATATTACTTCCAAATTTCCTTTTCTAATTGTAAAAAAAAAAAAGATGATTAATTGGTTATATTTTTTCTTAAAGATGGGTTGAGAGCTTCAGGATGATAAGTATATATATTCTGCAGTGTTATTCTACCGTGGTGCGTCGAACTCAAAAGCTGAACAAGGGCTACTAGAAAATGACCTCGTAAATTTTAACCATGATTAAATGACGAGGCTGATGACTGAGGGTAACTCCAATATAAAGAAGTTTAGCCGCTACAAATTTAACGTGCATCAGCCCATTTTCTGTGAAATATCTTTAGCGGCACAAGGCTCGAATTCATTACATGCCAACCACGAGTTCATGACCTTTGCCACTAGGCTGCAGTGGCAACTTTCGACGGTGTAGACCATTGGTTTTGAAACAATGTCGACTCACGGAACCCTCAAAAGTATAGCGTTTTCACGGAGTACACCATCCAAGAATATGTAAGCCTTAAAACTATATATATATATATATATATATGGCCTCGTTTCACTTCAACACCGTTCAACCGATCTCTATGAAAATTGGCATGTATATGTATTATTTTTGTGGAGAAAGTTTTTAAGCTATCCTCTTTGTTATAGTTCCCGTCCAGATGGCGCAAACTCATATCAAATTCTGCACTGTTCAATCAATCATCAAGTTGTAAACATGTTTGCCAAAAATTATGGCAACTTGGCTCTGTAGCCCTTATAATATAAAAAAAAACAAGAATATTACAATTTTAACCTGAATTAAATGCAGCGAAAAATAATATTAACGTATTACAGATCTAGATATAAATCATTTACACTACTTTAAGCGTTCATTACACACAATTTGTAGCAATATGTTACTTTTTCTGAGCAGAGATCAACTTAGGAAGTGATTTTCAAAAATCTACCCACAACAAAGTTACGGGGGTGTTATAAATAAAAAAAAATTCCTTTTTTGATCAGCTATTAGACCTTTACACTTAAAATTTAGCAAATATGATTTTTTGTCCAGCTGAGATATGCAAAAATCTTTTTTTTTTTGCTTAATTTGTAATTCACGTCGATTTAACTCATTAAAAACTTCTTCATTCTTCAATCTGTATTGTTTAATTTTTCAATTTACCCGTGCGAAGAACGGGTATACCAGCTAGTAATGTATAAAGTAAATGAGCTTGTTATAGATACACTAAGAAAAAAAGATATATTTTTATTATTAATTTTTACATAATATTAATGTCATTTACTTATTAATAGCAATAATTTATGTTCCAGGTGTCATCTAACATTGCAATTTATTTAACTAAGATACACAATACATAAACTTTACACAATACTATATTTAACTACTTTACATACACTTTTGAAGTTTAGATTTATTGAACCTATCGGCAGTCGCCTTTCATATTCTGTGTTAAATTGTTGATATATTTTGCTCTTTTTCCCACATATGTTGGGAAATATTTATAAATATATTACTTCGAAAGGAATTAACATGTGTATAACTGTGTTAGAAACGTTCTTTTTTGTATTCTACAAATTTGTAGCCTAAAATGTAGGAGATGTTTCTGCTTAAATTTAAAATTTAATGTCAAATCTATTGATATGTAAATAAGGATTTCATTATGCATCATTACCAAGCCTTCTGATTTGCACAATCTAGCTTTATTTTCTAGTCTGGAAACTATGGTTTTCAGCTGTTAGGTATTATTTTTTTTGTAAATGTTCTCTTTTAAGTGTTTTTTTAACAAATGGAAAATGGTGATTTATTGTAAAATTTTTGAAAAAGTCGTCTTAATCCAATTAATTCCTTTCCATTTAAATTTGCAAAACATTGCACTAATGAATATAAAATTGTTTTGAGGAACACAGGTTCACAGACAATAGAACATTCGCCATTTAGGGAGTCCATATAAGGAAAACAAGATATCGATCATTGGCATGGCCAAGTAATTTTAGCGCGTTTTTCACATGTTGTATTTTGCAATAGGAAAATTCGGGAGAACTATGGGAAAATTTAAATATGATTTGGCTCATCTAGGGCACAAATGCTACCAAATGCCGAAAAACCCGAGGTCAATTGGTTGCTTATTGGCTGAGAAAAAGGTACAAGAAAATATGGAACGAAGACGAAGACGAAATTTGCGTCCTATTAGCGCTTTGGTTCCACTACGTGAAAAACGCGCTGAAAAGGTTTTAATATTCTTGTATTATAATAAAACTTGCATAAATTACTAAAAAGAAAGGTTGTATGGCATCGAACTTGTTTTTTAATTTTTTCCCCTTTGGAAACGTAGGACTTACACTGGGTATAACAGGATTCAATTATGGTCGGCTTGTAGTCACGCAAACTCCACAAAAAAAAAAAAAAAATTAACTATTTTTTGTAAGCATGTATAAGTAATTTTTCTTTCTTTCCTTTTTTTAAATTTATTATTTTGACTCATGAAACCCCTGGATATGTTTCATAAACCCTCAGGTGTCCCTAAAACAAAGTTTGAAGATTACTGGTGTAGACTATTAATTAGAGTAATTATTTAGAAAGTAAAAAACCTAAATTTTATATCTTGAGAGCAATTAAGTTTGATTATATTGTAATAAGAATTTGCTTTTGATTAATCAAATTGATTTTAACAAATATATATATATATATATATATATATATGATGAAGAAATCCTTACCTCTTGATGTTGAACAATAGTGTAAGCAATGGGAATTCATATTATAACTAATTTAATAATTTACTAAGCTTATTTCATTCTCATTATTCATTTTGCATTTCTAAGAGGGACTTAAAAACTATATAATATGATTAAAGTCAACTTTTCTATTGACGATATATATGTACTTGATTTATGCATATGTTAAAATCAACAAGGTAACCGGGATTTCTAGAAAAAATACTATTAAGAATTTTGAGTAATGAATGGTTAAAATAGAGTAAATAATTTATATCTACATGTGTTATACGTTAATATTACTTTCTGCTGTTCACTGAAGTGCCGTTGAACTAGAGATTCCTACCTAGTAACGCGTTGAGCCTCCTTTGACCTTGATAATGGGTGCCACACGAAGAGGCATAGATTTAACAAATTTCTGGAAACGTTCCATGGGAACGACTTGCCAAATATTGTCTAAAACTCTCCCTAATCCTGTAAGGTTCATTGGTGCTCTATGATGGTCTTTCACGCCTTGTTCCAAAACGTCACAAAGATCCTCAAAAAGATATAAGTCTGGGCTTCTAGTTGGACAATTTATGACAGAAAAGTCAGAGGAATGCTCATCCAACCAGCCAGTAGCCAATCGGAACTTGTGAGATCTACAGTTGTCTTTTTGGTAAAGTCCATTGCCCTGCGGATAACAGAACAGCATAAACGGATGGAAATGATCACCCAACAACTCTACGCACCGAATTGCTTTGAGGGAAGTTGGTACACTCTCCAAAGATCCCAAAGAGAGCAACGAAAAATACCCCAGACCATATTTGATCCACTATGCCTTGTTCATTCCAACCTGACATACAGATCCAGCTTCTTCAACCTGACGCCATATTCTCAGCCTTTCGTCGGCGATAAGTAGTCGGTTTTGTGATTTATCAGTCCATGCTACACGTTTCCATTCCTTCCTCTACACTCCAGTAAGTTTGATCTCTTGTCCAGGCAAGTCATGCAGCTTGATGGCGAGCATTGAGCAATTATACTATCGTAGGTCGACGGCTTTCGAATCCCATAAGGTGAAGCAAACGTTTTACAGTCCGTTTACTGACTGTACGAATGGCACCGTCATCCTACTGGGTGGTAATTTGAGCTATTGTTTAGCTTCCTTGGCTACATACAATACGCCTGAGCCACCACGCACTGTCAAGGCTAATTGTCCTTTGTAGTTAGCCTGATAGCAATTTTTTTGTCTAGCATCCAAATATTCGTGATATACTTGTTACACTGTGGACCTTGGAAATCCTAGCTATAGGACGATTTCGGAAATTGAATGGCCGACGCCCCAACGATTTGTCTGTGATCAAAGGCATGTAAATCAGGCAATTTACTGGCAATTCCAACAATTAATTCAGAACAGCCAACGTACGCGCTATATATGAAGTTATCATAAGCAATCTCACTTGCGCGCAAATGATGCGCAGCGCTGCACAATTTGCTTAGCCCTTGCTGTCCCTAATTCAATAGTCCTCCAGTGTATTTATATCATGCTAAATTTGTAATATTATGGGGCCCATATGGATGTCTCTGGAAATTACTGCGTAAACCTACTAATATAAACAATCTGTGACGTAAGCAGTGTTTTCTAGAAAACTCTATGCAGACTATGAAAAGGAAGTCGCTTGCGGAAACTAAGTACTATTGTTTTGCACATTGAAGAGTCGCCTACATATTAGTTATTACTTCAGTTGTTGAACAGGATAAGCAGGTGTGCTTGTGGATATCCTTTAACATACTTGTATTCCAGACACTGTTAGTTGTGTCTGAGTAATGCAAATCTGTGAAGACCTTTCGGGATAAATTCTAGAAATATTGCTGATGTACCCTGTATTTCTAAGGAATTCATTTCTAAAATAAATTTCCATAGCTCCTGAAGAACTATTTTGCGCTTTGAAACTGATTGCATGAAATCCTCGAATCTCGATCTATGTAACAATACTTTTGAAGAACTAAAGTACAGGAGTAAATTTTTAAGAATAATTGTCATTATTTATTAGATAAGTCAAGAAATATTAACAAATGCACTAGATTTCTAAATCTTAATTTTAAAACTAAGATTATAATACCCTGATTTCTCTATTTCCATTTAAAGTAAGATAGTGCGATCTGTATAGTTTAAAGCCAGTTCATAATAATTCAGTAAGACTTGATTCATAGTAAGTACAAAACTCACTGAAACAATGCTGAAGAAATATTGAGATAATTCATTTAGTATTTTTTTTTCCTTTTCTTCTTTTTCTTCCTATTCTTTCTTTTTATTACTACTAATTTCTTTGGAATTCATTGTTTTTTCGGTTGATGAAAGTCTAGGAGAATGTTGATTCTTTTTAATTCGGGAGAAATTCATTCCATACATTCTGAAGAATAAAAACACTAATTTGATTTACACTTTGATCCGCATATTTCTAAAGCAATTAAAAAATTCCACCTAAATTTGATTTAAGAATGAAATTTCGAATGGATGTTTGCTGTTCTGATTACAACCAACAAAAATATTAAAGGTTTTTTTTTTTTAAATTAAATATTGGAAATAACTACATTGTTTAACATTTAGAAATTTTCATCAAAATCCTAGAAATCACTGAAAAAAATGCTAGTTTTGTTTCCCTGAATGTTTAAAAACAAGGTGCAGCATGAAAAAGATGGGGAAAAACACATTTAAGAGAAGAAAAATACACATTTTAACGTTATCAGAAATTTAGATTGAAAATGATTTTTACCTTGCTTTTCACGAACTTTCAATATTTGCGCCCCAATTTTAAATCATAATTTTCTTCATGCCCCCTTTCCCATAAAATGACAATGGTTTGAATGCAGTAATAATAATCCTTTCGGTAAGGCTGTAACCCGTAAAAGTTATCAATATAAGTACTAAATTTTTTCCATATGTTACTTTTAAGTATAATAAATATTTTAAGTTACTAATAAGTAATAGGATAAGCATTATATATGTGGCTTTTCCTAGCTCAGAACGTATTTGTTTTCTTCTTTTCAGTAAACTAATAATTGTTTGAAATACACTTTCATTTTCGACACTTTGATATTCTCCCATTCCGCACATAGATTTTTAATGCTCCCCTCCAAAGAGGAACATTCCACAGAGGTACCCACAGTTTGAGACTCATTCATTCCAAAGAATTCTTTTTTTTCAGGTTAAAATTATGGTATTACATGGTTGCATGAGTAATTTTTAGTATAGAAAATAAAATTCAGCTTTGTATACTTAATTGCTTGCTATTTACATTAGATGTAGAATTTCAAATGAAAATATGACACATTTATGGATTACAAAATTATATACTTGTGAAAAAATGTTTTTTTCTTTCATATTCAAACTATTTCATTTAAATACTGAATTTGAAGAATGAATGTTAATATACTGTTTGGATAAATTCGGACTAATGGGAAAAATGATTTTTTCAACACCCTTATCTTTTAATCATTACATACCTTAAGTAGTCTAAAAATATCTATATTAGTAAGACGTATGTCTTCTTGTAGCAGAAATGACCTTTTCAATACGTCTCTCGGCATTGATTTCTTTAGTGTAGCGCCAATGTTTTTAATTTCATCATTGTGGACCCACACTTGTGTAACATTTTAATAAATTGTTCTGTTGTCATGCAATTTATCTGAGCTAAATGATTCTTGGAAATACGCCACTTCTCAAGATAATTTAGTTTTGATGAATTACCAGAACAATAAAGCACTATTATTTTGTTTCCGATTAAAAGTCTGAAATAATTTAGAAGTTTGATAAATTGCCAGGTCATGGTGAAATGTTTGTTCAAATATTTCCATGGATGGAACAATCAACTACGTAACATTCCTACGTTTTTGACAAAATTCATCATGCTTGTAAGCGGAAGTAAGCTTTCAGTGACATTTGTTGCTAAAAAATTCCAGAACATCTGCTTAAAAGGGGGCTTTAAAGTGCATTGGATATGATCTGGTAGCAGAGTTACTCTATCCCTTCTTTTACCTATACTTGATGTGTATCCCTGGATAAATTAATGTGTTTCATGACTGGAAATCACCTTCCAGTTGTTAAGGGTCCATGATCGTTATTTTTGGCCCATACTAAAGACTTTTCATCATTTTTGAGTTAGAAATTGTGTTTTCCTTGGTCTTGTTGCCATACGGCCACCTTCCAAAAGCCTTTTTTCGTACAGTTCAGATACTTATTTCAACGTCATAACCCAATAAATTTCTTCCAAGGTCTGTGTGTTATTGTTTTTCTTCGTTTTATTTTTCTTATTTCTTATTAGAATTTCATTATTTCTAGGAGTAGTTTTCCTTTGAGCTTACATTTTCACCTTTATATTTGAAGAGGATTATCTGAAATCCTGAAATGTCCTTAAAATTCTTGAAACATTTCGTTTTGTAAACACCAACTGCAGTAGTTATACCTTTTACAGTCATACAAGTGTTTTTATTAGGAACTATTATTTTAGAACGCTTCCTCGGAGTAATATCTATCTTTGAACAAGCAAATGTTAACACGGATTACACTGAACGCAAATTAATAACGACCAGCTGCCACACTGAAAGGCTCACAACTTAGCTACCCATACACTAAAACCAATCACACAAGTAAATTTTACTAGATGCCGATCCTTCGCACTACTTCGAGACAAATATGATTGGTTTTAGGTGGTTCGTGTCATCACTGGTAATCACATACCAACTTAAAAAAGAGAAATATGTTTACCCCAATTAACTCGAACAATATATTATTCTTGAATTTCTACCATTCTTAACAAATGCAATGCTGAGTTTATTCATATTTTATTTTGCGAAGAAACATTTATCTTTTGAAAATCTGTATCAATTCACATGTCTCAAGATATAATTTCCTGATATCAATACGATTAAAAATACTGCATTTCAAAGGAATCTGCTTTCTCTTCCAATTACATACTATTGATGTATTGTTCAAACCAGATGATATAATAACGTGATGTTGAACATCTCTCCATCATAATAGTAGCTGGTCCCAATATTACAGTCTGGTATAGAGTATCTGGTATAGTTATCTGGAGTCTATGTCGTTCATCGTGTATTGAGTAATCTAGTGACCTTATTGTAATGATGGGTCTCTCAGTCTACCAAATGCTTCAATCTATAACCCGAATTCTGTGAAACAAACTTCGACAAGCTATTCAATTTGGAATTGCACTCTAACTCCATATGTGCTCCAAAGCTATAACAGCTGAGTATGTCTCTGTTGAAAGATTTATTCTGCAATATTATAATTAAATAATGATTCACTTTAAAGAATTTTCAAATTAATTTGGAGAACATTAGTATTTGTAAAAATGAAATCTAAAGATAATTGCGAAATGTTTACCACTTTTTTAAATGTTTTATTTTTTCGTAAACTAGTTTTATATGATCTGAACAAATCCGTGAATTGTAATATATAATTGTAAAATAAAGACTCTTAAGGACCATTTATTAGAAGAATATTTATTAACATCCGAACTATAGTTTCTGGTATTTTAATACTTTTCAACAACTTTTTATATTTTATAATACTTAATCGTGATTTTATTTGATAGTAACCGAGTGTACAGATGAATGGAATATAAATTATTGTATTTAAAAAGAAAAAAGAAAAAAAATTGTTAAATAAATACTAGATTTCTGTTTTGAATTCTAATAAAGCAACACATTATGAGATATTTTAAAACTTCGTGATATAATTCATATGTGTATTACACTGAAATTCATATTTCACATTTTTTTATCAAGAATTATCAATCGTAAAAAAAATGTTTTGATTATTGGTATAACGAATTTTTCACCAATCTTTTTAATATTTTTATTTCTTAAGTCTTAAATGTTTCACAAATCAGGAAAATAAACTAATAGCTTTATTAAAAAAATATTTATTTATTAACAGGTTTTAATGAAATTTTCTTCCTTTTAAACCATTTTTTAATCTATAACTTATAGCAGAATTTTTTCCCCTCACAATAAGGATGTGTCTTTTGATTTTGGAATTTTTCTGAGACATTTCTATGACAATATACATGAATTCCATGAAGTTGGTTTTCCTTAGTAATTACATAAAATTCAACAGCTATGCAAGCCAGTTTAATCTAAAATCAAGAATCCCTTCGAAGATATTTTGAATTATTTTTCCCACCCCAATAAATGAACACTTTAGGTTCAAATGCCTTTAAAGTTCAGTAACGAAAATTTTTACACAAAGCCTAATTCGTAGTAATCTAGCTTCGAAACTAGTGCAACTAAAGAACACCCTTGACTAAGTCTGTTAACCTATTTATCTCAAGTACCATTGTCTTTAATATGCTTGTTTGTTTTTTTTTAAATTTCCCTCAACTAACCTATTTTTTCCTGGTCTATTTCTTTTAAACTTTTCTAAATTGCATTTTATATGTGATACCCTCCATTTTTGGATAAATGAAATGAGTTATGATTTAAGTCAAAAACTGGAAAATAGCTTTAAAACATAACTAAGACAAGAACAGCCTACTTTGTATGATATTTAAAATATGCCATATTTAACAATCCTTAATGCAAAGTTTCATAAGTATATTTTAATTATAGACTCTTCCAGCTTAAAACCTACTTTTGAAAACCCTTACACATTAAGAACAATTTTTAAAATTGGGTTACATTTTCTAACTGTTGATTCTCATTGACGATAAAACTTCCAGGAAACTCTCTCTGTAGCATTAAATGAGGTGCTTGTATTTCCTCAATTTTAGAAACATGTCTTCATAAAATTTATAATTGAAAATATATTTTGTTAAGTACCTGTATCTTTCCAGCATTATTCAATATAAATTCTTAATTTTGATTTTCTTCTCAGGAAAATTTTTTTGGAGGCTTTCAAATCTTAAAATAGTAATTTCACATGTGATTGGAAAAAAAATATTGCATTTTAAGAGACTGTGGTTTTTTAGCCATCAGTTGGATAATCTCAAATAAGAATCTTAGATGATTCGTTTTTCCTTTAAATCAGCGTTTCTCAAGCTGTGGGAGTGCCCCCCTGGAAGGGGACGTGATAAGCTTGTAAAACGCGAATATTGGGAAGTCGAAAAGAAAATCATTTAAAAAAATTATTAATTTACTCAAAGCAATACAAACAAAATACATTCTGATATTATAAGAAATAAAATACACATTTGACATGATATAATACACACTTAAAATATATCAGTATTGTCTTTTATAATTAATTTAACAATAATAAACTAAGAACAATTTTAATAATTGCCAATGTAACCCATGGATTTTTTATATAAAGAATTATGTACAAAAATTTACACTTATCTCGATAAGTACGGTTTATAATTAATCCCTTAAATGCTAATTGAAAATTACTCGATTTGTCACCGAATGCTACCGTTTAACACGTAGATGAGCTTATGTGGTGTATTGGGGAAGTCGGGGGGGGGTAGAAAATAACCAATAAGTAAATACTGTTAAATAAGTAAATCTGTTGTAAACACTGTCGAAGTCCTTTTCTTGCAACCTTTTATTCCAACGCCTTAGGAATAATCTTATGTATAGCAGTGCACAGAAAAAATCGTACTTCGGAAATACGTATATATACGGCTGGGGTAATTAACGCACTGGCTGAGCAAAACGTTTATATACACTGTTGGACCTAAAGAGGTTGAATGCGTATTGTAGCTTTAGCGTCAAAGAATAGTATTATTGAATTCAGTGCATTCTTATTGTATGAGGGAGGCACGATAAAAGTTATGAATGAATATTGGGTTACAGATATTGAAAGTTTGAGAAGGGCTGCTTTAAACTCGTGTTGAAAACTAAAATTCAACAACTATGGTGAATACGAACAGTTGATTAAAATATCATTTTTATCATAAAGCAACAGTATCATTTTAAATAAATATTTGTTTACATATTTCTTTCATGTGGTATATCTTAATGTTATAAAGGAATTCGAATACGTCAATGGAAAATTTAATATTTTTATGAAGGGATATTACCTATACTAACATATATTATATTTTTTTCTTATTTGATAAATCTATCACCATATACTGCAGTAGATAAAGTGAAAACATATTATTTTTCTTCTTTTCAACCATATATATATATATATACTGAATACATGCAACTGACATTTGGAACTTTACATTATTTTGAATTAAAAGCACTTAATAACAAGACAAAAGTTATTGGGAACAGGCAACATAATCTTGAATTACATCTGATAAAGAGAGCAACATTTCTGTTAATAAAAAAATTGTCTTATAAAATAAAATTAGAATCTTTATTTCTTCTGTACAATCTTGAACTTTTACATATTTCACCAACCTGGTGTTTAATTCATTTCATTTCATGCGTATTTTTAAATAACAATCGATATTTCAAACAAGATATGTTTGGAATTAGTTTTAGAAATGCCGGATGTGAAATAGTAATGTAAATCCGTGTTTTGTTAACTAACTATAGGTTAACAAAAATGCGATATGAGCAGAGAATTAAAAATAATGAAAGAGACATTTATTCGACAAATGAGTTTAACAAAGTACCAATTTCATTCACTTAAATTATGAAGTATCTGCTTTGGTTTGCAAAACTAATTTATCAAAACGCGTCAAATTATTTATTGATGTATTGTTAGAGGACTCTTGCATCCAAAGTTGAATTTTAAAACAGAAAAGAGGTTTTAATTAAGTATTTAATTAAGTTTCAAAATGCAAAGAATGTATTTTAATTAAAATACACTTTTTCTTGTTATTTGTTGATGATTTGTTTAATTATTTTACCATTGTAATAGCAAAAATATTTTATGTTTCTCAATTCTTCACTCAAAGAAATAGACGACTCTTTACAAGGTAATATTTATAATCTCCACAAATAAAAGTTTCCATATTTTATTCAATATAATGAAATTTTCCTTTTCATTATTTTGATAATACTTTGAAGAAAAATAAGATTACATTTATTTTCTTATTTTTTTAATAGTTTGTCATAATGAAATTTCCATTAAAGACTAGTGTGTTTTAGTCTTTAATAATTCATTTAATATGAGAGAAATATTTCCCGTTTTATTCAGATTGCAATTGTCTAGCTTTCAGTTTTATGAAATTTAATTATCAAAAAGTGTAGAATCGTAAGTTTAAAAACAATAATTAATTCTACTTTGCCATGTGTGCTTCAGTCATTTCATTCAAAACAGATCATTGGATTCAACTACATTATTATTTTTATCGCTGTTGTTGTTATTATCTTAATATAAACTTTTTTAATTTAAGTTTAAAGCAGCATGTATGATGATGAGTTTTTTTAATCGCGCATTGTATTTCGACTTTCCATTTTAAAATAAAATATTTGTTCTGCGTCGGAACTTTAAAAAAGTATTTTGAATGAAATAATCTAACTCTAAAGATTTCTTTGACATTTAACGTAAATATATAATTTTGGATATTTTGTGCCAACTTTGATCTACAGTGACACTAGTATACTCTGGTCACAAAACCAACTTTTTAAAATTAATGGACATTTGACAAAGGCACAGGATAGATTTCCAACCCTAACTTTTTTATTGAGGAAAAAAAAGTTGATATCTAGATGGTGAAAGTTTAATTTGAGTACTTCTGTCGTATTTTTCATTATGAAAATTACTAGATAGCGCTAGAATTATATAATATTATTAGGTAGATCGGGGTTCAAGGATTTTATGAAAAATCAGTCGTAAGCAACAAGACAGTTCTTTAAGAGCGATGAGTATTTATTGGCGTAAATCAATCCTTAAAAATACAGGATTCAACAGCAAAATTCTCAGAATAAATATCAGAAGGATTTCACACCTTCAACAGCACTTAGACACAATATTATCAGTATCTAAAAAACACGTATATATAAGCTTATTCGCTAGCACAGCCGAGCTAATCACGATCAAGGCAAGTTTACTAATCGCTAGTCAAAACCAGGCTGACTGTTGCGGCGAGTATCGCTCTATTTATAGCAGTGGGCGATACTTTCAGAAAGATGCACTAGCGTCATAGATCGTGAAATTAGAGTATTTTTCTACTAATATCTAGAAGAATCCAGAGGGTCGCGAAGTTACAAACATGGTCACCAAAGTCGCCAACTTGGTTGCCAAAAATGATGCCAACTTGGCTCTATCGCCAATAGTTCGCCAAGTTCCCATTGAATCGCCATTATAACGTAAAGGACGGCACTGCTTGTGAATATTACAATTTTAACATGAAATAAATGTAGCATAGAGTAATATAAAGGCATTACACATCCAAATACAGATTGTTTACGCTATTTTATACAAAATTCGTAGCAATATCTTTCTCGCAACACTGATTTCGAAACTCATGATCGTAAGTATCGGATAACAAAACTTTGATTCAATATGTTGGAAATTTTCATAAATTCTACTTTAAAAATAGCCTTTAACATGGGTATATAAACAATAATTAAATAACTATAATATCCTATCATTTTTTTTCAATCGCTATGGACTAAATATATAGGGCAATGGACCCTATCTTTAAAAAAAATCATATTTTTGAAGCTGCTGCATATATTACTATAAGTAAAGAGAAATGTACCCAGTTTTTTTCTCACCAGTGGCCAATAGCACATTCAAGATTGCTGTGGTTGAAATCCAAGCATGTCGACAATGACAGAGAAGAGTTTCTGCGTATTAGAGTATGTACAGTTGTAACGGGTCTATCCGCGAACCTTCAACTAATCCTCTTGGAGTAAATTTATTCCTTTTTAACTGCATGTTCTATTGAAGACAATTTATGCAAATGAGTTAATATTTCAGCTTGGACATTTAGGTACGCGAAGAGAGTCGAAAGCTAGTAGACTGATAGTCGCTGAAGGTTCAATTATTGGTAATTGGAGAACAAGATGTAAGATTAAATTTAGGGATTACGACCTTAAGTCGTAGAAGTAAGACTTTTAAAAATCAACCAATGAGCTGTTTCCTTTGTTAAGTGTTTTAGAACATCTGATGTGTCAAAACTCATAAATATCTGTTAAGTGACTGATCAGATTTATTTACAAACGATGGGCTTATACAAATATCTACATCTACCGGATTTTCTGCACGACGAAGCTTTTCATTGATCAGCAGATGGAAAGCACGTCATTTTGTCGTCATGTTTAAGGATACATCATAGCTTCAGTCTTTGTAAAAATACTCCAGAAAGCAGGACAGCCACTTCTTCTACTAAGCTTAAATCTCCCCTTTTTGTCAATTATTGATTGCCATCAGTCATTGGATGATGGCAACAGGATATATCATGCTGTGTATTAAGTATGCTTTCACATAAGGTAGTAAGAGAGATAAATAGAAATTGTATGCCCCATGGCGTCTGAAACCCTGATAATTTGTCAAATGTATGATGTTTATGTGATCTAGACACACCACATGGAATTCATGAAGCCATCAAGAGGACGAAAAAATTCACGGTTAATTTAAAATGTAAGTCCGTTTTTTAAGAATATTTCTTTAGGTTAAATATCACCTATAGTCAATAAAAATTTTAAAATGCGCTGAGAAAGCGTTGTATTCTTTCAATGTTTATTTGACTTTATTATAATTATATTTTCTTATTCTCTCATGATTCCATATTATATATGGAGAGGAAAATAATCTTCAAATTTTGTACACAGCAAAATTTCGATAGTAATATTTTCTTGATTTCCTGACAAGGAGAAAGGTATTTCCTATTCAAAATTCTAGGTATTGTTTATCTTGGTTCTTCATTTTGAATAGGGCATTTTACATTAAATATTATTACCATCATGATTCGTAATGAACGAGGCATGTGAGTGTTACTCACAGGCCATCTTTGCGAGGCATTTCTCAGGTGAATCTGCTTACAACATAAAAACCATCTTAAAGAAGTTTCAAAACACGTGTTTCTAGTATAAAACTAGAATTACAATTAATGTTTCAGAAAACCCCGAAAATTAACAACAAAAAAATTGGGAGGACATTAAAAATTACGTTGTTCGGTGCACCGCATCTATCAGATTCTATAACTTCGGTCACCCGAAATATGAAGTGGTCGACCGCATTCTTAACATTGAACCCTATTCCAGGTGATGAAAAAGAGAAAAAGACTCCTGTTCACAGTGTGGATGCAACATCAAAATTTATTTTACAATGCATCTCAGAGATCCGTGAGTCTAACGGAGAGTTAAATCTATATTACATAAAGCAATATAAAGATCAATTTAACTTTTATATGAAACTATATTAATTTTCTTTATCAGATGTGAGATAAAATACCTTTTGATCGTCTTCGTAAAATTTATTTCTTGCGAACATGGGAAGCACACAAAATTAATGGTGAGTGTATGTGTCGAGTGAATATAAAGATATTTGAATTGGCATTATCCTATCTAAGCCTTCTCACCATATCTAGGTACAGATTATAAATCTAGATAGTTTTGAAGTATATTAGCCCCACTAACCGGCGGCTGTAGAATGTTTTGCATTAAACTAATAGCTTCTCTTTTCAAGTATCAAGCAAGATATTGAACATTGTAAAAATTTCTAGAGTTTGTAAATATAAGCACTTAAATAAATATTAAAAAAATGAGTCAAACATAATTGCATTTTTTAAATTATTTTCAGAATTTTTTAATATATTTTACTTTAGGCATCTTGATATATTTGACGTTTTATACAAAATATCTTATAAACATAATAAAATTTATGTGATGTGTTTGGTAGTTAAGAAGCAATGTGAAAATAATAAAAGGTTCAAAGTGGAATGTGATAAGATCTTTATTGATATTTGATGATAAACTTTTCTTCAACATCATCTTATTTTGTATAGCACTTTAAAAAAGCACGCAATGTTCGAGCCCACACCTGAAATCAATAATAATTAGAAAGTTCTTACTTCGCTTATCAAATGCTTGAGAAATAAAAGTCTAAGTATACCGATGCCCTGAGTAACTAATTCATATATAAATCGATACAGCATTAAAGAAAAAACTCTGTTACTCTGCTCTTATCCAAGCCATCGATTCTGACAAATTTCTCTTCATGAAAAAATCAATTAAATTATATACCGGATCAAGCAGATGGTTTGTTTCCTAAGGTTGCAATGCATTGCCGTATCTCTATCCATTAGAGTAACAAATTTAAGACGAAACTTTCTTTTCCACGCTCCCTCCTTTTTTGAATTCTCAAGTCGATGAGAACTATTTTCTCCGAAACTCACGCTTAGATTTTTTGTCTTATTCCGTTTTTGCTTACTTTCAATGGATTCACAGTTCCCACCTACATTCTTAATCACCATCCTTTTATCAGCACATAACACTGAATACGTAAATGAAAGACTGTAGAGAAGAAAAATGAATTTTTATGATTTTTAATTTCAGTGATTTTTTCCCTTTCTTTTGAAGAAGCAAATTGAACTTGTTTGCGTTAGTTCTCTTAAATCTTTCTCAGTTAATTTGATAAAAAGGGGTTGAAGTGTGAAGAAACTATAACCTAAATTTGTACTTAATTGCAATGAATTGATTTGTATTTGCAATTATTAAATTCGAATGATTATAAGTCATATTTCAATCAATTATTGTTAGACTTTAAATTAATTATCAAATAATATTTTGCTTAGAGAAATATTTGGTGAAAGTTGATTTTATAAAAAAGTCATCCAAAGGGAAGTAATTCTTGTCAGAATTAATTAATGAAGGCCTATTTTACATTTTTCCAACTAATTTCCTGTTAAATTGTTTAAAAACTCAGTAACATGGTCTATAGAAATTCTTGATCGTTAAAATTCTAAGAAATAAAATAAATTATTTTCTAAATACATCGAGATACATTCTATCTTTTGAAATATATTACTTACATTTTATAAAATGTGAATAAGTATAATATTTTGAAATGTTTTATGTAAAAATAAGTTCTATAAAATACTTCTTAAAATTAAATTTTTAAATTACAATTTATTTAAGTTATTTTTTATTTATTTATCAAACGCCCGTGCTTGGCTTCTTGACCATTTGATGCAAAGCCTCCCTATACCAACCATGTCGTCAGTCGGGTATTCATCGAGTCTAGTGCATTGGAGCAGATGGTCGCCATCCATTCTGGCATGGCCGCAGAGTGGGCTGGCCTCGTCAGCCGCCAGGTCAAGCCAGTGGAGGTGTGCTTCCAAAAAGTCATGTCCGGTGGTTATTTGAAAGCGGGCAACGACCTTGGCTCTCTCCAGGGTGTCTCCATGGCTTGCCATATTTAAAATTTATACAAAATTAACACTTATCTGGATAATTTGTATGGTTTATAAATATTCCCTACTCTGCCGATTAAAAGTCACGCGATTCGCTCCGCAATGCCTGCGTTTTTCAAGTAAGTGCGCGTATGTGATGTATTGGGAGGGCAGAAAAGGAATAAATATAAGGAAATCCTCTGATATAAGTAAATCCTTCGCAAACACTGTCAATGTGCTTTTATTGCATTTCAAAGGCTTCAGAATAATTTAATGGATAGCAGTGCGCAAAGAAGATCGTACTTCGGAAAGACATATATACGTTCGGTGCATTTAACGCACCAATTGAGTGAAAAGTATATATAAGCAATGACACTTAAGAAGTTACAGTCGTATTGTAGCTTAAGCGCCAAAATTTAGTAGTATTGAATTCAATGCATTATTATTTGTTTTGTATGAGGTGAGGGAAATTATGATTGCGTATCGTTTCGCAAATATTGAAAGTTTGAGAAGCACTGGCATATATAAAAGCAGTTTATATGCCTTATCTGCAATTTTTTAAAAACTCTATCAGCTTAATATGTTTTTTTTAAATAAATTTCTGCGATAGTTTTGAATGTTTTTATTTGTATTTGATGTTTTATTTGTGTAAATACACACACACACAGATAGATAGATATATATATATTAAATATCTCAACGACCCAGTGACAACTATGGAATTTAAGATCTTTATTCAAATCATGGAGTTACTCCAGCGTAGTGAGAACACTGGAAGGAGAGAGAGAGAGAGAAACGTGTTACAAAGCTTTCTAACAGGCATAAGAGTCCCGACTTTAGGGGACAACAATATTTAAATAGGGAAAGTAGGAAGAGGTAGCGAACAGGCAAATTCCTCCAATCCCTTGATTTATGGGGTTTTCCGGGACCCTACTGGTTCTGTGCTTCTAGACAGAGGCATTACTAAGTCTACGGGGATGGTTTGGTGTCTGGAGGGAAAAGGTTGACGAAATATGGCATTCATTTTGAATCATTAAGTTTTACATTAAATGTTACGAAAACAAATATCTATTTTTATATTACATCCCCCCCCCTCCTTTAAAAAAATCCGCTGAACCAGTTTAAAATAAAGTAACACCCATTCGCTAACTCTTCCGTTCACAAAATAATAACCAGACATTTTTCTACTATCTAGATCAATATAAAAATTTTACCATACGAAGATGATATAGCCTATATAACAATACAACAATTTTCCAATAGTACATATCATAAAAAATTTTCAAGAGTATATGGCATACAAAACAATACAACATTTTTCCAATTATGCGCATTAATTAATATAACAATTTTACAAAACTAGTTTTCCACATTTCCTAACTTTCATTTAACATCTATATACAAAGAAATAAGACTTCTTGAGTTTATAAAACCATGGTTGTGGAATTAGCTACGTTTCAGAACATAGTCCATCTCAGTCTTGAATGTTACCATTTCATGAATATTAACACAAATTTAATCAACACTATATGAAATATAATACAATACAATACATTATATTCATATTTTATAAACATACTATATACACTTATTCATGATTTAACTTTAAATTTTTTCAGGTGCATGGTATTTTTGTAATTTTGAAATATGCACTTTTTCTGACTTCTCTTTCGTATGATCGTTTGTTTTATTTATTTCGTAATTGACGTCAGAATTTTTTCTGAGAATTTTATATGGGTCACTAAATGTTGGAGAAAGTTTCCTAATATTTGGATATTTGAACTCTTCATAAATAACTAAATCATCAGGACTAAACTCTACATCAACAAATCTAGCATCATAATGTATTTTATTTCTTTCATGATATAGTTTCCTACTATCCACTGCTATTTTCCTCGCTTCTTCGACTGGAGGATAAATATTTGCATAGGATTTTGATAGGGTAATGTGCCATACATCAAATATGCTGGTGGGAATTTAGTTACCGAGTCAGGTATTAAATTATATTCTTGAGTTACTTATTTTAACAATTTGGGCCATGGGACCCTTTTAGAAGATTCATTAACTTTACATCTTAAACGTGTGACTATTGTCTGACCCAGCCTCTTAACCTTACCATTAGTCTCCGGTCTATGAGCTGCAGTTAATAACTGTTTAATTTTATTATGTTTAAGATATTTTTTGAAATTGGAAGATGTGAAAGTGGCATTTCTGTCACTTAGAATACTTTTAGGTATTTGAATCTGAAAAATTTGTGTTAGAAAACTAGTGTACGTTTCTGTAGTAATTGATTTTGATGCAAATGTCCAGATATATCAAGTATGATGATCAATGAGTAAAGTTAAATATTTTTTAGTTGAATTGTAATAGTTCAGACCACCTACACTATCTATCGCAATTAATTGGAATGGCTCATCAACAGGAGGCATAGCCTGTAAGAGACCAAATCTTTTTTTGTCGAGATTTTTTATTAACTTGGCATTTGTGGCAATGTTTGATAAAATTAGTAATGTGTGTGTATGTGTGTGTCCTCAGTTATATTTTGCCAATAGTAAACTGGAGTGATTAAATAATTGGTTTTTGAATTCCTGGATGAAAAAAATTTTCATTTAAGTAATTTGTACCGTAAAGAAAATGGGACAGCTATTTTAGTAAAATTTTCCTTACGCACACATATCTGCTTTGAAGTTTGTGGTACCTTTTGTATATTTCATATCATATTCATACATACTTAATTGTAATGACCAGCAGAACAATCTGCATTTTAAGTTTTTTACGTTTTTGAGCCAGACTAGGGCTGCATGGTCCGTATGTATGGTAAATTTTTGCCCAAAAAGATAATGGTGAAATTTATTTAAAGAATCTACTATGGTGAGACACTCCAGCTCCATAATCCCATAATTTTTTTCATAAGCCTTTAAAGAGCGTGAGTGGAATGCCACCGGGTGTAAATCGCCAATGTTATCTGGTTGCTTCAAAACCGCTCCTACACCACTTAAACTTGCATCAATAAAAAGGTGACATTCACTTTTCGGCTTAAAAATTTTCAAAATGGGTTTACAAATCAAAGCTTGTTTTAAAAGTTCAAAAGATTCTTGGCATTTATTTGTCCACTTCCAAGCTATGTGTTTTTTTAGTAACTGGTTCAAAGGATGCCTAATCATGGCATCTTTATCTATAAACCTATGATATACGTTAATAGAACCTAGAAACCTTTGTAAAGATTTTACTTCAGTCGGTGGGTTTAAAATTTTAATTACCTCAATATTGCTGTTATCTGGAGTGACAATGCCATTAGAAATTTTGTAGCCTAAAAACTGAATTTTAGTTTGCAAAAAAAGAACACTTAGATGATTGTAATTTAATATTTTCTAATCTGTGCAAATGGTAAAAATTTCTTTGATATGTTCTAAATGATCTGTGTAATTTTCGGAAAATATTATGATGTCATTAAAATAATTTGCAGTAAATTTAATTTTATATTTAGTGAGAACTCGGCGTATCGTTCTTTGAAAAATACTGGGCGCATTGCGCCAACCAAATGGTAATTTTTAGCCATTCAATATAATCCACTATTGGTAACAAAAGCGAGTTTCTCCGTGCCGTTTGGATGTATTGGTATGTGCCAATAACCTGAAGCCATGTCTAATTTTGAAAAATAATTACTTTGAGCTATTTATCTATAAGTGTTTCAATTAAAGGAAGGGGTTCAGCATCTGATTTAGTGATTTGGGTTAGTTTCCTAAAATCAATACACAATCTGCTCTTTTTCTGTTCATCTTTTTTATAAGCAAGTGTTACTGATGCAGAATATGGAGATGAACTTTCTTTAATTATCCCAGCCTTTAATAATTCATTAATTTGACAATCGATTTATTCCTGTTGTTTTGGTGACGTTTTATATGCGCGTAATGATATTGATAAAACTGATGTCAGTCTCACTCTCTGAGGTTCTATCCTTATAGTTCCAATTAGTCCAGTCATATTAGGGTTTCGCTGCGGAATGAGAGATAATAAGCTGAAAACTCGTATATACCTTTATTTTGGCATTCTAAAAGTTGTCTCAAAAGTCTCATAAAATCTCGTGTCCGCGTCTTAAGATATTCAAGGTCAAAGATAAAAAAATTCGGTTTTTTGCAAATATCTCGTTTCCTATGGTTTTAATGTAATTTACATTTATTATAAATATTGTAGAGAATAAAATTTTCTATAACTTCAATTGAAACATTTTTTTATACATCAAACCGTTTTTGAGATAGAGGGCGCTGGACGCTTAGCGCTTAGTTATCTACAGCAGAATGCAAGGTCGACCGTTAGTCACATGATATAATACGCTGTATATAGTTTATTAACCTTAAAAATATACATAGTTATGAACATTTGGCTTTTTTATTAATTATTACATTACATTTACTAATAGATTTCATTAAAGAAGTATATGTTTCTTTTATATATAACTTTTGAACTACACTGTTCGTGTAGTTCAAAAGTTGTTGACAGATATGCTTAATGTATTTTTTAATTATATTCTATTATTATATGTACTAGTTACATTTAAAGTAGAAAAAATAAAGTAAGTAATTTTTAATTATATTTTTACTTAAAAAAAAATATCGTTTTATACAATTATTACAATTGAAATTCGGATGTAAAGAAGTTTTACAAAGATTTTAATTATAAGGCGAACATGAATGTTAATTTTTTACCTCTTATTTTTCATTGTCTTTCGATCACTCGAAAATTTGCAATTAATTCTCATAATTTTCGTTGTCAAGGATATTTTTCTCCAAATCTTGAAAGATTTCGGAATCAAAAGTACAATCTTAATTGAGATCGCTCTCGTATCGTGAAGCATTGAAGCAAGCTTGCCCATTAAACTGGCCACAAGCTGAAGAACATTGCAACCCCAATTTCCTACATCCACAGCGTAAATCACAACCATTTTTGCAGTTGCAAAATATGCTATTGAGTAATTCATCTGGAGCAGGCGTAATATTTTCGTAATCGGTTCTCTCCAAGAATTCATTCCGCGGAATCCAACACCATTCCTGGGGTTCTAAATCATTCCCTAGCTAAGTTTGAACTTGATAATATACACGGCTAATGTGTTGCAGAGCCGCTGCACTTGTTGGTGGAAGATTGGATAACTGCACGGTGAGTGTGTGTGTGTGTGTGTGTATCGTAGATTATCAATACTGTTCTCAGATTTTGGAGCATTGTATATCGCCAACAAGACTCGTAATCAATTTTCATGTAATATTTGTACAGGACAGTTTTCTTCTTGGAATACTTGAGCTGGTTGATCCAAGTTCGGAAGATTCTTTAATATTCTAATGAAAGTTTTTTTCCCTTTTTTAAAAACTGCAGATGTTGTATCACGGCCACTAATTGCATGCAGAAACAAAATGTGCTTTTTATAATGAGGATATTTATCAGAACTTTTGGAAGAGTATATTTGAGTTTTAACATTCCCTTTGCCAACTTTTTTAAAGAACACTTCTTTTTGATGCGCTTGAGTACGTCCAATTAAAATGACGAGCAAATCAATATCTTCTCCTACTATGACGGCAGTCCTGTGATGTTCCGATTCTCCAATAGCTGTTTCTACGATAAGAACATCTGCATCATCTTTGGCCTGTTTTATCGTGATATCAACAGATTCTAATTTCTCAGTCAACATGTTAATAAAAAAAATTTATTACATCGATTCGACAAAAATTTCTCTTGGCTAATTGATACTATCATTGTTTCGTCGAAACAAACATCATTCGATTTTGATAAAGCAGCAGTTCTTCTTAGCTGTTCCATTGCTTTTATGTTTTTGCTATATTCTGAATATACCATCAAATACAACTACAATTTCAGAACCCTAATGTTTTTGTAAATATTTTACGTATTTATCTAAAATTATTGAAAAAGTATCGTCTTTACTCTATACGATGCGATGCAAAAGAAACCCACCATCGTTAATGTATGTTACATTATTTTCATAGAGGTCAAAATCTACAGAAGTCATATTGTCATATAATGTCGCTTTCGTGGTTTTTCTCATGCCATCATTATCAAATAACGTTGATGGATATGAACTTAGTTCATATTGGAGATATTCTTGAATATTACGTTCAAAATGTTTGCTTACAGTTATTCTTTGGAAGAGTAGCCATTGATCAATTTAAACTCTACAACCGCTAATTTTGACAGATTTGTTGACAATCGAAAGCGGTAAAACCTTATCGGATAGTTTTAACTTTATTGCATTAAATTTTAAACCAGTTATCGTTGCCATTGATTGTAATCCGATTTCATGGGCTTTGTGACAGTTAATTTGATCATTTATAACTGTTACAAGTCTAAGCATCGGAGCGTGGCTAGCATGTCATGAGTTCGATCCTAGCACCACTGAAGACCCACCGTGTAGGGGAACGATGCACGTAAAATCTGTCGAGAGCTCAAACGTCCTCCCGTTGGTGTGGTGTGGTAGTTAGGAGAGGGGGTGCCAGCTCACGTGTCGTCCGCGTCACTTGATCATGGTTCAAAATTAAGCGGACCGTCCCCAAAAGCCCTCGTGTAGCTGAACAGTGGGACGTTAATATTCACTCACTCACTCCAACTGTTACAGAAGCTAAAGATACCAATTGTTGCGTATTTCGAAAGGGATTATGAAGTGTAAGCCATTCAACTAGTTTACTTACATCAGTATTATCTCTTTTTACTCTTGAATCCTTAGCACCAACGTGTTGTTCAGTAGAGTCTAAAGAAATTGTACAAAGCTTCTCCATCTCATCACAAATTGTATTTGTAACGTACATAGCAAACACTCATTTACATAACACACTTTCTTGCGTACTTGGACCACGAGATACTCCTCCTTCTGTCTTCATAGATTTCATTAGACTTTGTTCGATAACCATATATGTCTATGTACCAGAATTAAATTTCTCTGTTCGTTTCACGGTGAAGCATCCATTTTTAAAGTTCTTAAAAGTCTGTCATCCATTTTATTTTCTAAATCGTTCATATCTTGAAGATATAAATGTGCAGACTTCGTATATAAAAAATGACCACTAGCGTGAAAATATGGCAGTATTCTTCTTACAGCATTAAGTTGTTCTTTAAAAAGTCCCAGTCTTTCAATGCGAATGAAGTTAAGTGCTATTAATACCATTTCGAAATATTGTACCCATAATTGTGCTGTAGGATCTCAAGCTTTTAATTCATTCAGTTTATTCTAAAATTGATCAATGAATAAGTTTGAGTTGCCTGCACACCCTTCAATGCCTTCATAGGAAACATTTCGGCAATTGATTTGTTCCGTTAACTCATTTAACACACAATCTTCATGTCTTCGAAGATTATCATTGACAATACAGGCCGTAACAATGTATGACCTCTGATACTTCTTGAATAAGCATGACCATTCAACATTTTGTCGACTGAATTTGTAGCATATATTTTACCTAGAGCTTATTTGAGTCCACTTTCGCCCATTATATATAAAATCGATCCAAGAAAGGACATGCGCATATGAAATCCTCCTAATTTAACAACTATCTTACATAATTCTGAGTTAGACGCAGCTACTATGTCACATGCTTTAGAGTAGAGAGGTTGATCAAAAGTAATTAAACACGTTTTTTGGCCATGTAACTTGGCAATATTTGCAGCGCAATGTAAAGTAGTATAAATTGTGTCTACGTTACTGGCAGGATGATCAATAAAAGGAAGAAACATGACCTGAGAAGTAGAAAAATCCTTATTATTTTTAGTGAGCTGTTCGAGAAAGCCATTCCACCCAGATAATGATGAAATATTCTTCCACTTTCCGTATAACCACAAAAAATCAATACCATTTAAATTCTTTTCTGTTAATGCTTGATCACCATGTAGATTTTTGACTTGAATTTTGCTGCATCCAGGTACAATTGGTTTTCATATGCTAGAAGAGACACTTGTGATATTGCTGCCAACTCTTTTGCACATGGTTTGGTTGTACATTTTTGTATACGGTCATTGTAAAGAACAGCATTTTTTTGGAGTAACAATCTTAATAATCCCCATAACATGGAGAGTATTATTACCATCAAGAGTATGGATATTTATATCAGCATTGTACCCAACATATTGTACTAGCGCCCCTGATTCCGATGATAAAATACGAGGCTGTGGATGGTAAACTGCTGAAATTTCGTACTGTACAGTATTACAATACGAAGCTGCAAAACCCAAGCTAAATAACACATCTATTAGTCTGCTAGGTCCATATCTTCTATGAAGAAACACAGAAAGGCTTAATAGTAGCTGTGATGAACATGATCATTCTCGTAATGCAGCCATTATTGCATGACTTATTGACGTGCATTTTGTTTTTAAATAAGCTATTTTTCCTTTTCCGTTTTTCATTATGACTTCTCGTAAGAAATGTAATAAACTTTTTGGTATATCTTGATTTACATCATCCAACATTTTACTTGGAGGTGGATAAGACTTGGTTTCAACGACAGATGACCGAATGTCTTCACGAATAATAGCTGCTGCTGCTTCTACAATTCGCAACCGTTCTTCTTCGGGATCCCTTTTTTATTATCATACCAAGCTTTGGATAATATATTAGCTTGTGTATCACGAAAAGATATGATTGTAAAAGATCTTACTTTTGTCGTAATTATTATATTCGTCAAATATTTTTGTTGAAGTCTCGTAATTATAGTTTTATCATATGGTACATATCCTTTAGGACATTTATGAGTTCTTTTAATGCAAATTGGGAATCGTCGTGATTTTCGATGTAATTAAAAATCTCTGCCATAGCTTCTGAGACTTGACTATGTTTCAATTAATGACTATGTTTCAATGTTTCAATTTAAGTTATAGAGAATTTTATTCTCTACAATATTTATAATAAATAAAAATAGCTTTAAGGCCATAGAAAACGAGATATTTGCAAAAAACCAATTTTTTTACCTTTGACCTTGAATATCTTAAGACGCGGACACGAGATTTTATGAGACTTTTGAGACAACATTTAGAGTGACAAAATAAAGGTCTATTCAAGTTTTCAGTTTATTATCTCTCATTCCGCAGTGGACCCTTTTTTTTTACTAAGATCACTGGGTTAAACATCATATTTATCTTTAGCAAACACGTCATCGTAACCTTCTACATTTTTCTTTTAGTTCAAAATTTTCTCCAATGCCTGTCGATTCCGGCTTATCTTCGACTTCAATCTGACAATGTGTGCACCCATTGTCAGCATCCGTCTAGGATACATTCGAAAATTTCAGGACATTGTTTTTATTTTTTCTCTTTTTCCTCGTCCTATTTTTTACTGCATTTGTTTCATCTTTATTTACCTTTTCTTTCCTTTTTACTTCAGAAAAATTTCATTTTTTACCTTCTGCTATACTACATTCTTTAGTTCTATCATCTTCCATTTCAATTTCAAAAATACCGTCCTTAACCTTATTTTCAGGATTGATATCTTACGACAAGTCGTTGCATTGAGAACTGGAGAAGTTGATCAAATTTCTCCCTTTCTGCACAACAACTTGTTTCACACAATCAATTACCAACTGAAATTCAATACAACTATCTAACCCTAAGAGAGCATTAGGTAAATCGGTGTTTAGTATGAAAAACCGTACCGATCTAACCAAGCTACCAACTTTAAGGTCAAAAGTGCATGTTTGGTTAAGTTTTAGTATTCCTTTGGTTTGTTTAACATTTACTACATTATATTCCTCAACTGAAACATTTAGTTTATTTACCATTGCAGCAGGAATGATATTAATAGTAGAGCCCGTATCGATGTTTAGCAATAATTTTTTGAATGAACTCGAGTTATCGCTTATAGCTTTTCCTTTATTGTGTACGAAAGTTTGATTTTTTTAAGTATCCGGATACAAGTAATTGTCATTGCTTTGGATGTTGTTGAGGTGTTGTTTCAGCTCTATACGGTTTATTAATACACGAATATCCTCAATGAAAAGCATTCATAATTCCTAACTGCACGCAAAACTTACAGGGATTTGGGGGTAAATCTTGTACTGTATGTGTCGTGGGAGCTTTTAACACCTTCGTGTAATAAAAAATCTTAGGTTTTGGGTTTTTAATTTTAGCCTTACATTCGTAGGCCTTGTGGCCCAGTTGTTAACAGTTATAACAATGAATTTGAGGCCGTTTTCCTACCTCTATACTTGCATTAGGCGCACGATTAAATGATTCTGACTGCTTCATTTCTCTTTTATATGTCTCATACACTCGCAACTTAGTCTTATGCCGGTAACACATTTTAAGCTTCCGAGTATTCGATGAAATCCTGCCGGCTTGAAATATCGCAACGACCCAGTAACAACACAACTATGGAATTAAGATCTTTATTCAAATCATGGGGTTTCCTTCGCAGGGAGAACACTGGAAGAATGTGTTACAAAGCTTTCTAACAGGCATAAGAGTCCCGACTTTGGGGGCCAACGATATTTAAATAGGGAAAGTAGGAAGAGGTAGAGAACAGGCAAATTCCCGCAATCCCGTAATTTATGGGGTTTTTCAGGACCCTACTGGTTCTGTGCTTCTAGACAGAGGCGTTACTAAATCTACGGGGAAGGTTTAGTGTCTGGAGGGAAAAGGAAGACGAAATATAACATTCATCTTCAATCATTAAGTTTTACATTAAATGTTACGAAAATAAATATCTATTTTTATATTACATATATATATATATGTAATACGACGATGTTGTTGGAATGGATTCTTTATATGAGATTGATAAGGCAGTACGGTGATTGAAGAAACTTGTTTATTATCCATCTTGAACACATAAGACATTACAGGGACGGCACAATCTAAGCACACACAAACACACTGCAGCCGGCTACATGTTGACACAAAGTACAGAAGCGAAAAGGGAGTTGGTCTCCAGGAGTCTCGGTATTTATATGGCTTAAAATCACGTGATCTGTGTGGGTGGATGGATGTAGTTTAAATCCTTCGTTAGGCGGCTGGTTAACTTATTACTAAAACGTTGGTCCTGAAGGATGGACCAAAGTAATTAAAAGTTATTAAGAATAATTAATGGGGATTATTACATATATATATATATATATAATATATATACATACATATTTATACGTAAGAATACTTAATATTTATATCTTATTTGTTGCTGACAGAAAATAATTGATTTCATATGTTTGTTTAGTTAAAAGAATTGCGAAAACTATATTTGTTTGATTTAGTTATTAATAATTCTTACTAAAATATTTCTTTATCCATAACTTTAGAAATAAATTCATGCATATTGATATTGTTATTTCTTCATTAAAATAGACTATAAAAATATAAGGCTTTTGAAAATTAATTTTTATGTAATGTATTTTGAAGAAACTGTAGTAATAAATGTAATAACATTTGGAATGTATTGAAAAAAACATTTTATTAAACTGGATTGAAATATTAAAATTTATTTCCCCTATAGTTGAATTTGTACATTGAATTCAACATGTACTTTTTGGAATAATCTAAACGATTTTATATTTAGCTTTCAGTTAAATCTTGTTAATATTTGAATCCTCATTACTCCATCATAATCATAAGTATGCTTATGAGTATGCATCTTTATAGAAGACATTGCCTCCGACAACAAAAATCCATGATAGTTAAATTTAGAAGGATGTATCGGAAAAACTCAGAGTTAAAAAGTTGTACGAAGGAAAATTTATTTTCAGTATTCTTAAATACACTTTAATATGTCTTCTGTGGATAATATAATTATTTTTGTAACCGATATCTCCAAAATTTTTTGCTTTACATTATTCCCGAATCATACAATGAATGTATGTTAGTCAATAAAATATGCACGATGTTCAATTTTAAAGGGAAAAACAGACTACCTTATTTATTCGAATTTAAGATGCACTTTTTTCCATTACTACTGAGAATCGAGTGAGGCTGAGAATCAGTTGAAAAATTCGTTCGATGAATAAACAGTTAGCATAATTACAGGTTCATATACATATTTAAAAATTTCAAAACTGGTTAAAATAAGTTGTTTATTTCCCTTATTTTAAATTGTATTTTTTTAAAATTTTATAAATATTAGTTATGGCTAAGTCATTTTGTAATTTTTTTTTTTTTTTTACTTTTCACAAATGTGTGTACAAAATTTGTGGTGTGGCATAGAATTAATAAGTCGATCTCTCAAATAAGATGTCAGACCCAAGACATATGACGCAAACTAAATGAAAAAATGTTTATTCAGTTTATTTAAACCAACAGCTATAGAATTAGTTTGATTAACTTTGTATAACTTCTTAGTGAAATTCTACATACATATATATCGAAACACAAATTTAGGTATTCGGCATACACATCTGTGGGCTGTTTCGCTATATTCGCATGGTGAAAGGAATTCACAGATATAATTTTTGTACTGTATGAATATTTTCAGTTCCTGTTTCCCAACAAATAACATTTTATAATGATCATCTCAAAAATATTAAAGAAATTGGATATATTTTTAATGAGATTGGAATACTTCTACAAACATTATTAAAACCTTTTAGATAGCATTCAGTTTTTTTTTCAGCTTGTCTTTTTTAACTGATTTGAATGTAAGGAAAAAAGGAAAAGCTCAGGATGAAATTTAAGAAAAACACTTTCCTAGAATTCTGGTTTTGACTTGAAGTCCTCATAACATGTCATTACAACTAGTATATTTTCGTATAATAAGCTAGAGATAGAGAGGGAATAAGAATTTAGTAATTATTAGTAATAATATACACCGCTGAAAACAATTAAATGAAGGAACGTTTTTTTAAATAAAATAAAAATAATTAATGCCTTTATGTAAATAAGTTAGCTAAGCTCTTCGCAAACACCCCTACCTCTCAGTGGCCTGTGACTTTGTAAGGTAGTGGTGCTATGATCACTTTTGTGCGAAGATATCCATACCGGGAAACAGTTTCCAGAGACAGAAACAAAATGGTCCGCCGACCTGGTTAAGGCCACAAAAGGGCAACAACAGTGGCTCAAAACCTTTATTCGAGACTTTTAGCTAAAAGAGATAGTTCGAAATGACGACACGACTATTTTTAAACCTGTACAATGCAAGCGGAACGTTCATTTTGTGGATAAGAGTCGCAACAGTTGCAGATAACAGTTCCAGAGACTTAATGCAAGTGTCCTGGGTGCCAGGCTCCATTTAGTATGCATCCCTTCAAATGTGAACTACACAAATAACCACCTAGCCGCTGCCGAGAACATTTGTCTTGTTCAAAGGATGCTTGGGGGTGGTATTTTTCAGTGATGGGTCAAGATTCAGCCTGTAAATAACTACCGGAGTGGCCTGGAGTCCTCTGACCTTAATTGCTGCTCGAAGATCTACTCCAAAGATCATTGATGAACTAAAAAGTGCTTTGGGAAAGAGTGGGTGTGGTTGCCACAGAGATTGATAAGGCTGGTAAACGTTTGAAACACGAATGCAAGATTTGTGTAGCTGTTAGAGGTGACCACACATCGTATTAGACATGTTTTACTATGACAGACAAGGTGTTGGCCAGCTTCTCTACTAGACAAGTGACCAGTTTCCTTACTTAAGGAACGAGTTATGTACATTTTTTTGTTTTTCTATATGTTGGTCTTATATCGGGCAGTTTTTTTCTTTATTTGTTAGTTGTTTTATTGTCAAAAATTTTTTCCCTTTAATTGTTTCCTCCACTGTATAAATATATGTATATAGATGGATAGATAGATGCAAACACAACACACACCTAGCAAAACAACAACATACACACACGCGCTCACGCATAAACACACATACATACACATACACACAATCACACACATTTACTACACATACACTTACACACACATTTACATACACTCACACATTTATACATACACACACACGCATTTACATACACACACATAATTAACATTTAAACATAAATTAAATAGCTATATACTACAAATCTATAGTTCAAACAAAAATGGACACAGTAAAGATCTTCGTCTTTGAATTGATATTGCAGATACAACCTTTTTTTCAAGGAGTCAATATTCCTCTAATTGACTCTATTCGCTAATTGGGCTAAAATACGAAATTTTATATGATTTTTTTTTCCTCAAAAAACTTCGTTAATTTCTAAATATATTATACTCCAAAATACTATAGAATGGAACAGTAATATGCAAATTTAGTAGTAAATAAAAAATAAAAAACAAATTAAAAAACTAGTATGAAAAATGTATATCTTTTATAGATCTACTCACCCAAATTAGTAAATGAACTTGCTATATTTACAAGTCGTTAACAATGGCGACATATGAAATAATTTATGGATAGAATTAATCAAGTGTGTATCTTTATGTATAAAACAAATATATATATAATAATGTAGAAGCTGTAAAAATCAGATTTTTATGCTATTTACAAATATAAAATAAGAGAAAAATGTCTGTATGTCTTGTTATTCATTCCAGAAACACGTTTGAGTGAAACAGTACATTGAATCCATATAGTTTTCTTTAAAAACTATTACAAATTAATTATATTTATCATAAATATATTTCTATGAATATAACATGCATTAAATCAAAACATTATTTTAATGGGAATATAACTAAAATGAAAATTTTCACATATACTTACTATGTATTTTTTCTTCCAAAACCTTGCATTTATTTTGTCAAGAGAAACAAGAATTACATTTGGAATGCACAAGAAAAACATTTTAAAAAAAAAAGTTTAAAAAGGAAAGGAAAAAAAAAGGAGGATAAAATTATAATAATAAAAAAAAAGTCTGGTTCGTAGCACAGTTCTTAGTGTTCTGTAGCTTAGAAAAGGAAAAAGGAAACCGATACATTGTATTGAGTTCTGAGAAACTCGAGTTTTTTCAGAATTACAAAGAGCTTATTGTTTCTTTTCTCATGGAATCCTTCTGTTAATTTAATTCTATTCCATGAAAGAGTTTCTATTTCAACTCAATTTTCTTCTTTCTCTTATTTAAATTTTTGGTTTTCTTGATGCATGTCCTGTTTCAGTATTTTAATGTTGATCTCTTAAAATATTTTTATTTTTTGATACTTGAAAACCTTGAGCTGATTTGCTAGCTCGTTATCTAGGATATCAATATATTGAGAAAAATATTTTAATGTAATAAGAGAGGTTTGCATACGGGATGTAGATATTTTTCTTTTTTCAAATGTTACAATTTATGTAAATATAAAACTTTACAAACTGCAGTGGTGTTTCGTATGATTTATTTTCTTAGTACTTAGATTGTAACAACAAGAACTATACTTATCAACTTATAATAAATAATGTTTCTATTTTGGTAATATTTCTTTTAATTATGGCATTAGTGTAAAAAAAGCTGCTGATATCTTTTAAGTTAGGAAAAGTAGCTGCATAGCAGTAACATAAAATTTAAAAAATGCTCTAATTTTAGCAGGATTTTAATTATTTGTATAT